>JAJEKV010001034.1:0-42438 GCA_021234155.1 Isoetes taiwanensis | reverse complement strand
GCATTTCATGGGACTAGCTCTATTATGTTTACAAATTTTGTGCTCCAATATGTAGTTTATAGCGTCATTAGCTACGTAGTAAGCATTTATGGCCTTCTACATCAACATGACTATCTCCCCTATTTTTTGTTTCTATCATAGTCTGGTGATCTTTGCATATTGTTTTCTCTGATCAATGCAGTAGTAAGCATGATATGCTTACTACTGGTTATGCTTGGTCCAAGAATTACATTCTGAGTTCTTTATGAGTTGCGTTGCTTCAAACTGTTGCAATGTTTCTAGACCAAGATTCTGCCAACATTCTTTTCAAAAATATAATTATGAAGTTGGCTTAAGAGTCTAATGTTCTTCCATGGCCAACTTAATGTTTATTGTTATTTACATTATTTAGCCCACAAATGTATCGTTTACAGTTTCTTTCAGCATGATCTTACTCTTTGTTTTCTGCCTTTTGGATTTACGTGTGTAGAGCACCCTTGGAAATACGGTAAAGTGGCGGACCATATGAAGACAAATCCTGCGTGACACAAGCCGCACCTTTTTGTTGCAGACCAATTTAACTCTTACTAATAAGGCACGCACCTCTGGTCACATTATTTGCATGGGTAAGTTGGATATCCATATGGCATTGATTATTAGGTGCTTGTTGGATACGTAAGATGAAACAACTTTTAGGACCATTTCTCTGGTGCAAGCTCATTTCTCAGGTCTGCAAGAGGTTGGTACATATCATGCATGGATACTGAAGGTTTGAAGGTTCAACGTATCTAAGTCATGGTCTGCAAGGTTTGATTGGTAAGAATAACTTGCTTTTTGTATCTATGTTAAAAGTATAGAACTCACATAACATAAATATTCTCCATGTTTATTATGAAGTGGAAACTAGATAAATAAAAACATGCACATTGTTACTTTCAACTTGCATCTATTAATGTGATATCTACCTGCTCTTTTCTACGTAGGCTAAAGGTCTCATCCAATGATTGCTCTCATTCTTTTATAGCCACTGTCTTGACCAATTGATCTTATACCTCTATAGCTCAGCTTCTATGATTCTCATGATGGCCTAGCAAGCGGCCATATCTAGTATTATACTTGGGGTTTTTTTTGTAATTTACTCACAGCTTTTATGTGGTTTTTCATATGATTTCATGGGCGTATTAGCGAGCATACTAATCAATATATCTAGGTGCTGCTAGTTCTCGTATTTGAATGGCATTTACCTATTGTTGCAATGGTTTTGCATTGAATATTTTCCCTTATAAACAAAAATGAAAAGAAGGATCGAGGACTTTGATTTTGGGGTTTGTGGAGCTGCGTTATGGGTTTATTCTGGGTTTCGGGATGGGTGTCGTCTGTGAGTGAAGAGCTTGAGGCCGAAGGAGAATGGAACTCACCATTTTCACCGGGAAGTCTATGGGCGAGGCGTGTCGTGATGTATCAGCGACTTTTGATATCTTAGAATCGGGCTCTGCGAGAGCTTACGGTTATGTGTAGCGAGCAGTGGAATTCTTACATGGAAACCTTCTGTCTTTTATGTGGTGTGAAAAGCAGTCTGTTTGTCTTTTATGTGGTGAATAGGAGTTACGGTTGCCTTATCAAATGTAATTATGGAGCTTCTCTTTAAAATTTAGAGCCCGATTCGCGGTTTTAAAGGCGCACGGGGTTTGGGTTTTTAGATCTAGATCGTAAAGACATAAATATGATCTTGACGCTCCCCCCTCAAAGAATGCAAGGTGAAGATGGGCAGCGATGGATGATGATGCCACCACCTCCATGGCGGCAACAATCCATGATGGATGTGCAGCCCATGGCCGAGAATGCGCCACCTCTCCGGACTGTTATGCAACGACCTACGATGGGCGGCAACAAATGATCCCGGCGGTGTGATGCAATGAACACGTAATGCCTCCCATCGCAGCGACCAATGCCTTGACCACTCATGCGGCCACAACCTCGGCGTGACTTGTCACGTGCCCTCATATGATCGACCTCCTCCTCGGCCTCTTATCACGACCCCAAGGAGTGCCATAGCACGGGCCGATATGGCGATGTTAGACTTGTGGGTTGGAGATTTGCGCCTTTGGATGGATGAAAATTGCTATTTACAATTTAGCTTTTGCTACTACCAGCGGGTACATTGCATTCTTGTGTTTTTGATGTGAAATAGATTGTTTGAGGAACACATAAGCGGTACCAAATTGTGAACAAACGTTCCAGGTTGGCCGGCATCTTTTGGCATAGGGGACGAGCATGGTGATTCGGTCCGAATCATTCCATATTTGTTGGAATCTTGCACCCGGATATTTACAATTATGTGCTTACGGAAACAACCATTAAAGGGATTGCCAACTTTTGCTATAAAAAATCTTGTGAGATTACCAATATATCCTGCCGGGTTTTCTTTGTTTTTTATGCAGCTTTTCCTTTAAGGTTTTCCTATGATTTCGTGATAATATTCAATGGGATGTATCGCATTTACATCTAGGTGCACCATTCCAGAGCCATTGATTTTTAGCCTTTTTTTTTTTCAATGGTCAACAACCAATGGCTCACAACAAAGCCCTTTTTTGTGTGTGTGGTGCATAATGGTCAACAACCAATGGCTCACAACAAAAGCCCTCTTTTTGTGTGTGTGTGTGCATAATGGAGCACATGAAGGGCTTGAAAACTAATGGCTCACAATAAAGTCCTTTTTTGTCTTGGCGTGGTGCATAATGGTCAACAACCAATGACTCCTGGCTCGACCCTCTTTTTTGTGTGTGGTGCATAATGGGCTTTATGAAGGGCTTGAAGGCGCGCGTAGTCGCGATTTCCATGAAACAACACATTTCTTATCATAACTTTTTGATCGAGCTACGTTTGAGATGATTTTTATTGCGTTGGAATAGTGTATGATATGGATATGTTTGGTTAAGTTATCTATGCTAAAGCGATAATTTTTATTTAGGGTTTGGTGGCTTTCACATCCTACCAGGCTGATTATCTGAGGATTAGCTATTGTATATTGTTTATGGCTCATTCGAATGAAACTTGCAAAAAATTATCATGCATTTTTTAGATTTTGAAAGGTTATTAAGCAAATTTCAAGGCTTCTAGATCCTTGTGCTAACAAGCGAAAAAAGTTCCCATTTTGGTTTCTCACCACAAAAATCCATGGAGGCCAAAATTTTGCTTCCAGTTAAAGAAAAATGTTTGTGTATGGGTGTTTGCAAAACTTTATGACTTTAGAATAATGGGATCAATGCAACTTTTACTTATGTTCTATTTGTTTTATTGTGATGAAATTCAAAAGCTACTGGTGATGAAAGCCTCAAATGAGTTCTAGTTTTTCTGGTTTGAATTCTAAAATTTTTGTCACAAGAGGGATGGATAGCGTCCCCTAAGGCCCAGAAGGGGGCAAAATTTTGCAATACAAACCATTAACATCAACATATAAAAATTAAATCCCCAACACATAACAACCATTGACATTAATAACCAACACATAACTACCATTGACATTAATTAACACAACCATTGGGTCCAACACATTTAAATTAGAATCCCCTTAAACCCCCTTTGGTTTGGGTGCATATTCACACCGGGTGTTAGCTCCCCTATATATGGATCATGCGTAATGGTTACTAGGATCCAAAAAACCCTTAATTATCTGCGAAATTCTCTAAGAAAACCCCATATGATGGATTACGTTTTGTTTCCAAACTTTGTCTACCCCATATCATATCTATATGATATTTTTTTGTATTACCAATGATCCTTAGGTATATATACAAAACACATCTTAACATATGACATACCCCTTATCGTATAAATATAACAAAGCGAATTGTGGATAATAGATTCTGATGAACTAAAGAGTTAAAGAATGATTTGTTCGGTATGAGTATGTATTGAAAAGGTTTTCATGGTCCTAAGTTAACATATAACTCAAAGACTTTAGGTAAACTATGAATCTATCATGTTCCAAGACCCACTCCTTCTAGCTAGAACTTAGAAGATTAACCCCATCTTGTGCCATACGAAGTTCTATCTAGCCAACAACAACCCTAATTAAATGCGGATATGGATTCAAAACCAAATAACCTTATTTTACTCGTGCGTATATGATACTTTGGACCAAAAAAAAAACCCTTATCATCCACGCATGGTACATACAACTTACATTGGTGATACCCAGGGATTCACAAGGGAATGGCCAGGGCGGCCGAGAGCCTTCATAATTGTATTTTTGCGCGTCTGAAATCAACACCATATAGTATTAAAAACTTGAAATCTTATAGTATTTTTTTGAATCTTGTTATATCTGATATAGCAAATTTTGTACTTGCATACCCACAAGCGAGGAACTTTTACGTGCGGTGTAGATTGAGGAATAAGGGGTGAATATGCCTATCCAGCGACTCTGGATTGCGGGAGTCACCCCGTGTGAATATGCACCCAAACCAAAGGGGTTTAAAGGGGACCTTTAATTTAAATGTGTTGGACCCAATGGTTGTGTTAATTAATATCAATGGTATTGTTTGGTTGATAATGTCGATGGTTGTTATAATGTTATTGTTATGTGTTGGGGGATTTAATTTTTCCAGAGAATAATTTGCAATCTTGGCAGCTCGGAGATGTTTTTAAATCATATCTTGTTTTTGATCCTATGAGTACTCTTATTTGTGGATACCAATGCTGGTTATGATTGCCATTTCTTTTGTATTGATGCTCCCTCTTTGTGGAATTAAATTTGTTTTACATATGCCATATGCTTATGAATGCTTGCCATGGCAAAACAGGCTTGCATTGATACCAGCACATGTTACCATATGCACTAGCATATGCATGACAATGTGCAGTTTACAATAGAAGGGGGTATTTTAAACTATTTGACAGTTGATTTTCTTGAACTAGTGGTACTGGCTTTATATTGAGTGCCATGGACCCCTTCAGTAAACCTTATGATGTTATTGTTGTTTTTGCCCATTTTATAACAGTGTGTTTGCATATATTTGGGCGGCTCTTGGTATGCAATGCAGGGAATTGAGATTACAATGAAATGTGTTTCTTGAGATTATATTTCCAAATCATGTTCACACTCTATAAATGAAAGTGACAATGCTCAGTTGTGCATTGTATTTCTAGAATACTGTTAGAGTGGAATGAATGGTGCGTTGCATTTGATCCCCTGTAAACATGATTCTTGTATTGCAATATTCAGATTACAGATAATGAATATAATAATTACACAAAATGTATTCATAGTTGTTTGCAATAGAAATAATTTGTTTGTGTTGATGTTATTGTGCTTTTTAGTAATAAAAATTTAGGCCCATAAAGTTTACCTATGTTTGCTTTAATTAGGAATGAGAATGAGAATGAATGAGAATGATTTTTTATCGTCCAGGGGCCAGCGGCCCTATGGGACCATAAGGGCCTGACAAACTTATTCTTGTCGGGTTAAAAAACCCCGATCGAAGGGTTTTAGAGGAAAAACCGTGGCGATAATAAGAATCTTTGTCAAAGCTATTCTAAGTATACATCAATGTATATATACATGTCAAGTGTGTGCAGAGGACATAGCTGATCTCCGCATGTCCATAACCTCTGAAGGTATGATCCGGCTTACCCGTCGCATCTTTGTGCTCAATGCCACATGTAGCGGTTGGCGGGCGACCAACTTCGGCATAAGCGGCGTCAAATTTGATCATATCTTTGGGCAACTTTGAAGGGTATGAGATTCATCCTCAATGACTCCCATTTGGCGGCATTGGCGAGCTGTCTGGTGTGGCTCACCAATCCATCTGTAAGTCTCAATTCGAAGATGATGTGCCCTTTTGCGAATGGAGGCAATGAGTGTGCGCCTTTTCATGGGCAAGTGGAGTGCAGCGGTAGCATTGGGGCCTCGTTCCAATGTGGGATTTATGTGGCGGTAGTGTCTTTGTCTTGACATGTTCGGGGCATTAGTATCCCAAAGCTTCTTTGAGGAAGCAAAGCGTCAAGATATTACCTCAAGCTATGGCGATCTGCCTCTGTTTGCACATGTATGCACGTGCTCACGCACATTCCATCTAGCCAACCATTGAGCTCTCTTTTCCCTCCGGAGGCCTTGGTATTTGGGCCCCGTACCATGATATAAGCTAGTTTAGGGAGGCGAGCATGCGTCCATATTGACCACCTACGAAAATAGACAATGTGGCGATCAAGGGGGGCAGCCCTCACGAAAGAAGCAAGAATCTGTCTCTAGCGGTAGAATTTGATATGGGGGTGTGGACTTCACCCCTAGTGCTCGTACTAAGAAGGCTTTTCGGACACGCTCCAAGTCATTCAAGTAGCAAGTGATACTCTTTTGGGCCCCATACTTCCACCCGTATAAAAGGGCGGGGTCTACTAAGACCTTGAGCAGGTGTGTGATGGGCCCAATCATACTAACTCCGCTTTATGACTATTGTTTTGCATTGCATATAGTGCCTTCCGACTGCCCGTCACTTTCGTGGCCCGTATGGATGTGTCCCGGTGCATAGTAGAAGGAAACTCCACTTCCAAATACTTGTATGTGGATGCAACTTCCACGATACGGCCTTGGTAGCGAAAGGGGACCCTCGGTGGCGTGAAGATGATATGAAAACCACCTTAGTCTTGGCGGGTTGGCGCATATATCGGTCGGCTTGGCGGGAATGTGTCGAGCATCGAGATGTCATTGCATGTCTCTTGGTGTGTAAGCTAGGAGGTCCACATCATCGGCATATATTAGCGTACGATGATCGATGATAAGGTGAGCTCCATCGCCCCCATTATCGACAAGCCGGCTCTCCAATTGATCAATGTAAAGCCCAAACAATGTTGGGGAGAGGGGCATCCACGATGAACCCGATACTACTATCAAATGGTTGGCTTGTCTGGCGCAACCGACCGAGCATCTTTTATATAGCACGGCCTGCGCATTACGCAAATCTCACAGAACCCCGGTATTGCGGTCTTGCCCATAGTTTTTCAGAGGAGCCGCGGTGTCAAGCGCCTTACCATAAAATCCACAAAACAACAATATAGATCGTGGCGGTTCTGGCATGTCTTCAATCGAAGTTATAGCGTGAAGATGTGGTCAATGGTTGAGTCTCTTGGGTGCGAATCCTGCACGGGTGAGGACGCGTACCTCTGCTTGCCTCTGCCCGACCCGTCAAGCTGGCGCTTTCGAGAATCCCGACAAGCGGTTTTGCAAACCCGGCCCGACCATGATTGTTCGGTGGTGGGCTGGGCGGTGTGGGTCACGCTTTATAGGTGGAACAACTGCGCTATTGGTCCCGCTGCGGGGGAAGCCTTCACCTGTAATGCCTTGTTGAACAAGCGGTCGACGCGGTATTATGGGCTGACCACGCCCATAAGCAATTACGCGCATACCATCAAGTGCGGGGCTTTCCCATTGGCAAGGCAGTAAGCCTTGTTCCCGCGTCCAGAATCACGTGATTTCCGGCCTTTGAGCCTTCTTGCAAGGGTATCTTTGCATGTGCACCGAGGGTCGTATAGCTGTTGCAAGTATTGCCTCCAACGCTTTCGGGAGTGATATTCCTTGTGAGGCATGTCGGCTTTCTAAGAACCCTTCGCCCGAAGGTCACAGGGGTGACGTTCCGGTAAAACATTTCCCTTTGATGTCTTTGCAATGTACACGGCTTTCTTAGCTTTAAGGAAGATGCGGTCTTGTCGGACTGCGTATGGTAAAGCAAGATCGTGACTTGGCGGAACCGGCGTTTGTGTTCCTTGCCCTACGCATCAAACCATTGATTACATTAGGAAGGTTGTGTTCACGGAGTGCGTGGCGGGCGGCTTATCCCAAAGCACCTCTGCTGCCGGTCCTAAGCACATCGGTCGGTAGGCACATCATTTGCTCTAGTGTAGGATATTGCAAAATTTACGCGGGTCATCTATAAGCATCGGGCATAAGCCCACATGTTCATAATCAATCGCGGTGAGGCATGTGAGGAGTTGTTGCAGGAGGTTCGCACAACTGCCAAGCCAACTTCAAGTAAAGTGGTAAGTGAGTGCAGTCGATCTCTTCATCCCTATTAGTTGTTCCCACACGAAAGTGCTTGACGACATGCATATCCTACTCAGGCACCAACACATAGTCCACTACACTAGATCCGCCCCCACGGTTTTCACGCCTCTGAAGTGCTCTTGCGGTGGAAGGCCACTGTGCCGATCCATTGCAGATTACCGGTCAAAGATCTGCAGAGCAAAAAGCAACTTTCGACCATGGCGTTGACCTGATTATCATCGATGTCGTGGCCAAGCTCCTTCTGCGGGGCGCAAGCGCAATATATCACCAGCCAAGGGATCAAATCTCATGGGTTGTTCTACCCCGGTGCGCGCATTGAAGTCTCCAAGGAGTATGACACTGCCCAACTGCTTATACTGCTGTATGTCATCATATAGATTGACATAGGGGTCCAGCCTATCCACATCCGAGTGGGTGTGATAGAAGTTGCTTCCTGCATGTGGAAAGTAGCAAGCTGCCACAAAGAGTGCCTTTCTGCCCCGTTTTGCTACGCACCTACTGGTCTGCCCGGTTGTGCTTATGTACGTCTTGAACAAGGAGATTGGTATGCCAAGGTTGTTCGGTGGTAGCAGGCAACCCCCCCATGCCCCCGCTTTCCCGTGCAATCATTGAAGATTGAGTAGTGCTGGTATCATGGCAAGTCAGGTATCCTGTGTCCTGCATGCTCCCATATTTCCATGAGGAAGATGAGATCCATGTCTGCGGCAACTGAGTTGAGACTATCTCCCTTCTGCCATGGGAAGCCCCGACAATTCCAGGAGACCATGCGGGCACAATACCTATTTGTTGGCAGGGGCAGCAGGTGGGGATTCAGTGGCGACAGCAGAAGGTACATTCTCTCAAACCTTATAGTATTTTGCAAACCTTAATATACAGTATACAAAAACTTGTACATGCATACCCCACAAACGAGGATCGCTATGTACGGTCCAGATCTTGGAATAAAGGGCAAACATGCTCTTGTTGCCCGGAGTAACCTCCCGTGTGAATATGCACCCAAACCAAAGGGGGTTTAAGGGGGATTTTAATTTAAATGTGTTAAATGCAATGGTTTGTGTTAATAATGTTAATGGTAGTTGTATGTTGATTGTTAAGGGGGCCATATATTCTAAATGCCATTGGGTGTCCTATCACGCACCCGAAAATTGATTTTGCTTATTCATTTTATGTGTTATTGTTTAGCTTAAAAATATATAAAAATTTGTGCTCAAAATTTGTGTAGAGTAATCAAAATTTAAGCTGCAGCAAATGATAATGCATCAAACAATAGTCTACTCTTAGCCTACTCTGGTGTGGTATTGGATTCATTCTTTATATCTATGCTTGGCTGAAATATTATGACGAATATCAGACATCTAGCTCAGTTGAATATGGACATGGAGTATACATTATTTATGCAATATATACTAGAGGAATATATTCTGTGACATACATTATGTCATGAATTCTATTGCAGGCTGTGCATAATATGGAGCCATGGCTAGCTATTTTTTTTGTACATGGAGTCTGCATGTTAACAACGAAGGACATCCAAGAAGAACATGCTATTATCTCATCATTGAATTATTGTAACAGATTAAAACCCATCTCATTCCTTTTCAAATTGAAGGAACTCTTGCAAACATAGAAGGGCATATTGAACCAGGTCTATCTTATCCTTGGAAGTTGCAATGGACTGCATATACTCTACAAATTGTTGCAAAGGGTATTCTTCATAGGTATATTCTTTTAATCTTATCATGTTAGAAGAATGGGGGCTCTTTGGTTTTGTCTTTGGCTTTTGTATCTCTATGAATTGTTTTTTGATGCCACATCCGCATCTAGCAGGAGCTTGCATGTCTCTACATAGGCAAGAAGGTAAACGAGTTGCAAATCTTTGAAACAAATCGGATAAAGTGGCTATTCAGTTTTGTGTTTTATTTCAATCTTCAAACGGATTCTAAAGCTGCATCTTTGAAACAACAGAGAGTTTATTATGTATTCAATATCAAATGAAAGCCGAGATTGCTGAAGGAAGGATTGACGGAATGCTATTATTAACATAAATAGCGCATTGCCATTTCTTGACTTTTCCGATGTTTTAGCTTTAAAACACCCATGAAACCATAATCCCAGAGTGACAAATTCTCTTGAATCCTTATAAACCTAAAGTTTGCTCTATTGTTGGGATTTTTGATAGGAAGGGGATAATCTGGGCTGTCTTTCAAACATATACATCATTAACTTGAGAAATTATTAACTTCCTTTCTAATTAAATTGTGGGTTTAGATTGTATCAAGCTTGCCTTTGGCCATGTGCAATATAGGCCACAATTACATTTTATGTATTACTTACTAGAGATACATGTATGCGAACATGTATGTGAACATTCTCTTTAAACCTTTTGTACATAAAAGTCCAATGAATTTAATAGACATTTTTTGTGTTTTCTCTTGCACTTATCTTATGTTTAGCAAGGATTTTGATTACTCTTGAAAAATAACCAATTCGTTAACAAATAGAAACAATCATCAACCCTATGCCAGTGCATGTGTCTATTGTTACACGTTGATTCAATTCGTTAACAAATAGAAACAATCATCGACCCTATGCCAGTGCATGTGTCTATTGTTACATGTTGATTATTTATCATTGTTTTCATGTTGCCGTTGCTTTTTAGCCACTGATCACAAGAATATTCAATGAATAATTCGAAAGGAGCGGCCATGGCCGTTGCTTGACCCCTTGATGGGGTCAAACTGCCATTTCCACGTCATCATATGATTTGGGATGATGGTACCTCGAGTCAATGATGCACTAAATCGCCTGCTGCCAAACAAATACGTTGCTGCAACAACTAAACAACAAGAAACCTATTCAACTCACAGTTCCAAGCCAAAGCTGTCGAACCCTCCTGCCGTAGGTAGCTCCAGAAAGCTTGAACGAAAAGACAACAAGAAATAGCACAGAATAGAGAAAACTGAACAAAAGACAACAAGAAATAGCATAGAACAGAGAAAACTGAACAAAAGAAGAGAAAATCCCTCGGGCAAGATCCCCTAAACGGTATCCTTTCTTTCCTACATAATCTGTCATCTGAATAATGCAGTCTTGTCTTTAGGAGAAGCCGAAACAACAAAGAAATCGAGTAGTTAGAAGTTAGCTGGGAAAATCTTGAACTGAACAGAAAACAGATAGAGGAAAAAAAAATAACAAAGTGCCCTTCGTCCAAAGTGGCAAAGCACCCAAAGAAATCCCAAATGCCGCACTCTCACAACTTTCTTCTCTTTTTCAAACTGCGATAAGAGTTATCTTCTAGACTTAAGAATTGGGCGTAAAAGACGTCTTCTACAGTTTTTTTGCAGCGAATTGAAGCCTGAATGAAGGCAATAACACAAAGGTGCTTGTTTTCAAAGCAAAAAGAATTGATTTCCACTGCAACTAGCACACAGAAGAAAGACATAGTCACTCCTCCTCCATCGCCATCGCCAGGGCTTTCCAAAAATAACCTGAGAACTAAACGATTCAACCTGAGATTATTTTACCCGCACTCAAAACCCTAGAGTCATATGGGGTCAAAACTCAACCTCCAGCTCAGACTTCTACGATTTTTCTATACAATACCTATACATAGTTATAGAAATCTTAAGTTAGAAATATACGTTTTTACAATTGGGTCATTTTATTGCTCGACATCTTACATAATCTTAAATTATAACCATAACTTTTTTAATGTACAACTGATCCCACTATGTATATCTTGCATGGACATGATCGTGTATTTTTCGTTTGCAAGAAGATAAGTCAACATCAATCAAACATAACCACAATCTTCCATCTATTCCACACACACACACCCCCAGTGCGCGTGCCCTGCATCGTGGCATAGAGATCATCCGAATGATGGTCTCATCATCGCCCACTATGCTATTCTCCTCTCACATGACCCTTCTGGTCATGCGCACTCTTGGTGCAGCTGGCCTAGAGAACGCCCCTAGAGGGTATCTCATCATCGCCTACACTCCAAGATTCTGGCATATGCACCCTACTAGCCTAGAATGCATATGCCTTTCTGCTGCTACATTAGGACATACAAAACTTAGCTAACCACCTGGCAAGTTGGTGTCGACGATTTTGAAGATGACTTGGCCGTCGAACTCCTTCATAAAGTCCAGGTATTGCTTCTCTAGATCTTGCTTCAATACCCAAGTTGCGTCTTCCATGGGCAAGTGCTTCCATTTGACCAAATATTGAAGGAACTGGGACCTTCTTGTCTTCTTAAATGCCTTATCGAGAATTAACTTAGGAACTATCTCGATTTGCTCATTCGTCATCTCCAACAAGGTTGGAGTCTCCAAGACCTCCTCTGGGTTTGGAGTGTGCTTCTTCAATAGGCTTACGTGGAAGACTTTGTGGACTTTGAGATGGACTGGCAAATCGAGCTTGTAGGCTTGATTTTCTACTCGCTCTAGGATATTGAAAGGTCCCGCCCATCTTGGGGCAAGCTTCTTGCAATTTCCAATTCGAAGCTTTGCTTGCTTTACTGTGATGTTTTAGGGAAATATACGCCATAAATAAGTATATTTCTGGGTCTGTCACTATACAAGTCTACCTTCGTAGCCTTGTATATCCTTAATTAGTGGCATAGGGTGCATGTCTAAGTTATTTATATAACTTAGATACCCTTAGGATAAGGCCAATTTCCATATGGCTTCATCTTCTTGGGCAGCTGCCACACGGCCTATTGGACCCTAACAGCCACCACACGGCCCATTGGAGCCACGTGGCATGACATGTGGACCCTAACCTAGGCCTCTTTTCTGGTTCCAACACCATGGGAGCCTTCTTCGCGCTCAAAACTCCGTTTTGAGAGTCGTTTGCTGTGGCATAGCATAACCTTGCGCCCCGAACATGTGCGATCTTGGAGGCGAGCACTACTTGCCCACCCTTTAAGGCCAGGTGGAGGCGCCCGGGGGGATAGGAGGGAGTTCCTCAGGAGCAGGTATTTGGATTAGAGTTCTTTGTAGATCATCTGGAAGTTAGGACTCTAGATGAGTTAGCATTTCGTGTCTCTAGTAGAGCCTTCCTAGAACCCTTAATCCACATCTTGAACCCTAATCAATGAGCCCTAACTGTAAGTTAGATATGTATGATTAGGCTTAGATGTTCTTCTTATTATGGTTATATTAATGTGGATATGTGATATTGGTTGATCATGTTTGCTCCTCTTATATTGGGAAGGGGGTTAGAGACCTAGTAGCGATTACTTATTAATGCTCCTAGTTTAGATCCTTTAGTTCCCATTATTATTGCGGCCTATGCATAGGAACCCGCCGGGCTATGGGAGCTATGGTATGACTCAGCACTACATAACGGGGCTAGAGGCGAGGCGGAGGGAGGGTCCCTACTGAGCGTGGCTACTGGGGACTCCATAGCGAGCTAGGCTTATGGCCGGTCACTTCGAGTGGGCCGGGCATGGGTCCGATACCTCCGAGGGCAATGTTGCCGCCCTGCCTCTCAAGAGCTGCAGGTGATGGCCTGACTCTTGTTTTGGGGAGTTAAGTCGGGAAAGAATCATGTGACGCCATGATTCTCTAGCTGCCCGTGGAACCTCTAGACCCCGGGAAGGGGAGATGGAACCCTTCCTGTCTCGACGGACCGGACCCGGAGCAGTCTTGATGGGTGATACCATGAGATTGCGTATCTGGAAGGCTAGAGTCATACCAGAGCCCGATCTAGCCCATCTGCAAAGTATGCACAGGAGGGGCAGGTGGAGTGATCAACCCTAGCCATTGTCTACAGCCAGACCTGCCATTGTTATGACTCGGTCTGCTCTATCTTGAGGCCTAGCCGTCAATCTAGCTCCCCATGTGTCTGAGCCTTGGGTAGGAGCTCTCATGTTTTATGTTTATCTCTATGGTACCTATGGATGTATGGATGCACTACACTTCGAGGTAGACCGATGTATTGTTATTGCTAGTTCTGACATTGTTTATGCTTCTACTGTGATAGGAGCCCATATGGGAAGGGCGCGCAAGACACCTTCGTGTCCCCTTCCCGCACTAGGGGTACCCTGGAGTGCGGGATAGACGGAGGGCCCGTGCGATCGAAGGACCGGATGGGGAATTTCCTATGGAGTGTACGGCCGGCCGCCGTATATTTTGTAAGGAGCGTCACAATGGTATCAGAGCCATGTTCTTGGTTGACCAAGAACTAGCACTGACCATATCCCTAGCTAAGTAGTCTAACTAGCCTAATAGGGCGTGGGATGAAAATTCCACCATTGAACCTCGAAAATAAGGGGAATTTTTTTTTTCTCCTAGGTAGTGGGTTCAAAAAATTAGGTCAAGTTGTTAGACGTAGGAAAAAGAATAAGTCAAATTAACATTCTAGTAAAATTGGAGTGGAAATTATGCATGAGCATCAAATTTCACCTAAAATGGGTCGAAGAATCAACCCAATCCGAGACCCGGGTGAAAAATGGCGCAAATCCATAATTGGCACTTCAAACCATTAGGAAAATTCGAATTGGAATGACTGTCGGCTGTTGGTGATATATCTCCTTAAGTACTCATACGCCGCAATGTCAGGCATCGTCTCACCGGCATAAGAATGTCGTTCTGCTACCTCTCTCTGGACTTCTTGATATGAGTAGTCGATGAAGTCCCTCTGCTGCCTTCTGCAATCAGTCCCATGAGCTCGTCGATCCTGAGCCCTTCTTTTAAGCAGTATGGAAGATGGAGGATGTCGTAGGCAAGAAGATGCTCCTGCTCTTCGATCACTATCGTAGATAGGGCCGTGATGCCTATAGATGGTTCATTGGCCCTCCTGATATCTTCATCAAGCCTTGCTATCTGCCTCTCCATCCTTGCTGCTTGCCTGCTCTCTCAATCTTGGTCGTCCTCCCCTTCCTGTTCGTAGTCTTCCTCGATCTGAAGTGCCCCCGCATATAGACGTACTCCGAGGCCTCAAGCTCGTGGATTTCCCAGGGGATTCACACATAAGACCCGTATAAATCTAGTGGATGTGTGGAAGGGGGTTTTTTCTCAATGTTTTTGTACGTATACTAGGGGTTTAAATCTCTCTCTTACTGATATTTTAGTGGATTTTCTCCTTCCAACACTTTTGCGTACGTATATAGAGATGTTTCTTTTCACCTTAAGCACGCAGGTGGCATATGCTCATGTGATAAAGGTGAATCCCTAGGGGTGGATTTGGCCTTGAGCTAACCTCATGTTGAGGGATGCGAGGTACAAGGGTTGAATTGAAGGTTTCCCCACCTTGTTGATGGCCTTGAAGTGCATGAACAAGGACAAGGCCACGTGTGCTGATACATACCAATGCCTGTGAGCCTTACAACTCACGTAGTCAGGCATGTTCTTCATTCTATCCCACAACTGACTCATGACTCTGGATCCCCCGCCTAAAACTTACTCCAAGGACATCCACTTGCCTCCCCTTGGGGGAAGGCTGACTTCCCATGGTAAGACTTGTTGGTCATATCGGCATACTATGTCTGTGTAATCGGGTGTTCTAGTCAAGGTTACATGGAGATCAAAGAGATGGTCAAAGACATGGACTTGGCCTCCTTTGCAGGGAATTCATGGATGTGGTTGATACTGTTGTACCACTCAACAAAGTTTGTGGGCGCCATTGAGCAGAGATTGGAGTAGAATATGGTTGGGAAAGATTTAAAGAGCTGGAAAATTGCCTAAGAGGATGAGAACAGACTTGGTGAAGAGAAAATGTCAAACGAGACCTCTTTTATAGACTAAGGCTGCCTAGGTTTCCGTACCCAAAACTTCTTATTCGGGTAGACCTATGTTCTAAGGCTATAGATCTCTAAACTAGGTAAGATGAAGTGCAAATCTAAGCAACACAAGTCAAGAAACACTATAGGGCAGTTTACCAGATCAAATTTGGCCAAGTTTAGTAAAATATTCGACTGGGTGTTACCGTGCGAAATGCGTCTGCGTTCGCGACGCAAGGGCCCATCGGCACGGTAAGACCGAGTGGGTCAATGTGATCTATTTTTGGGCATTTTTAACAATTTTAAAGTGGTACATTGTAAAAGTTTGCTAATTCTAAACATTCTAACAATTTTTCTTATCAAATTTGGACAGTTCATGCTAGCAAAGATGGCACTCGGGTGTTACCATGCGAAACGCGTCTGCAGTCGCGACACAGGGCCCATTGGCGCGGTAAGATTCAAGTGGTCCAATTTTGGCGTAAAAGTCAATTTAAGAATTTTTTTTTAACTAGCATTACTAATAGGAACATTTTAATTACAACAGGAAAGATTTTAGATCAAATTGATTTATACAAAAAGTACTTTTAATGGGCCATTTCCCACTCGCCATTAAGTTAAGTTAGCTTAACTACTTTGTTATCTCTTAACCTAACTAGAAAAAATTTCTTGTTTTCCATTGAGGTGGTTAAATTAGAACTAACTTAAGGAAGCATGGAAATTTACATTCGCATCATGTCCATTAAGTTAGAAATAAAAAATTGAATTAAAGCTTGTGTTGACGATTCACATTAGTAGTTAAAGTGCTAAGTTAGGTTAGCGTTAACTATACTTATTTCACGCTGTCAGTTAAGAATTTATGTTTAAGTTAAAGAGAGTTTTGTTGGGAAAAAAAATGCCAACTACCGATGATGCACACTAATTAAAAAGTAGTACGCACCTAAAGTTAACACAAATTTAGTGCTAGACTTTGCAACCAATTTGTTAGAAATGAGATGTCCATCCATCTTGAAAACCTGAAAACAATTATTGAAAGGGCTATAAAACGAAATATAATGATACATAGAATATTATGAAAATGCATATTCCTAGATATTGCAAGAGGCAACAAGAAATATGCATTTTCATATAAAACGTAAATAACCTAACTATATTGTTACCTTTTCTCACTTAACAGTTATGTTAAATTAGTGCTTAACTGAGTTAAGTGTACCTCTCCTAGGTCACTTAACTTCTAATTTAAAATAAGGGGACCAGTTAAAGTTTTAACTAAACTTAACTTAACTATTGTCAGTATGAAAGTGACCTTGTTAAGTTAACCATAGTTAAAATTTAACCAAATCCTAACTTAACTGATAGTAACTTAAGTGCTAGTGTGAAAGCAAGTTTCCATTATTCGCCACATTTAACCTAACCTAACCGCCAGTGGGAATTGACTATATATATATATATATATATATATATATATATATATATATATATATATATATATATATATATATATATATATATATATATATATATATATATATATATATATATATATAAAATTAACGAGTGGTTGTGATTGATATTAAGGATACTATCTGTGGCATAGACCCCTGGTCTCTAAAATCCTTGAAAATATGGTATGCATGTAGATACGACATTAAAGTTAGAATGAAAAGTTAAACATGTTCCATGGTAGTAAACACAATAATATTCAAGTATTTAGTGGCTCCGCCTACAATAGGAAAACCTATACCTTTTTACCTAAGGTTGATGGAATATCCCTGCGTTTACAATGGTGCTTTTAGGGTTAGCAAAATGTGAAGGTTGTGTAATTTTAGGGTTGCTCGGGAATGAGCGGACAGCAGGGAGATTCCGGCACTCCTGTACATGATTGTTGGTGACGATTTGTCCAGTACCAAGATCATACATGTAGCATCCGACACTTGATGGAAATGCATGGCAAACTAAGCTGGCATCTCCAAACGTAGAATGGGTTTTGGCAGAGCACTTCCATGGCTGCGTTTTAGCAGTCCGGCATGGTACCAAATAGCAGAAATATGGTCGGCTAAAAAAGGTAGCTGATAGGAAACGAGAATAGAGCAGATCTGATGCAAAAAATGGCCTATTTAAAGTGGATCCCGGGCAGAGCTTTTAGTTGCCTGCCAAGGGAGTGGCATGCTTCCGCCTGCAATGACAAAGGGGAAGAAGACCCGAAGTGATCTGCTGGCGCTCATCCATGATGCTGGCTTAGATCTGGCGACCTTGTGCAAGAACGAGGGAGAAGTGTTGGCCGCGACCAGTAAATAAGGCATTCTTATCTCACGAGTAGTGGAGAAATTCAATCTAGCTGGAGCTTCTGCAAGTAAGAAGAATGAGGGGATTATAAAATATGTTTCACAAGCTACTGATGGCAACAAAGATACCTCTGATACAAGCCTGAGCCATGTTGCAGAATCAATTGGCATACAACAAGAGCAAGAAAACGAGGAGGAAGAGGAGATAGAACATCTACTAAACCAGGTTCTTTGTTAAATAGAGTATACATAACAGGGTGCATACCCTGGATAATTTCATTTAAATTTTGCTATTTCTGCAAGTAAAGTAAAGTAAGTTTGATTACGTAAAGTAAAGTTTAACGATTAATTGTATAATTGGTGAAGGGCGATAAGCCATGTGGGACTTTTGCTTACCTGTCAATCCCTTTCAGATTTACCCAGTGATGGCTAACATTTGAATGGTTGGATTGCAGGTAACCGGTCTTACATCTCCAATTTCCTTGTATTTTGGATGTTTTGTGGACACTACTTACATGAAGAACTAGATGACAAGCTGCTGGAAGTATTACAAGACTTTTTTCTCATTTCTTGTTTTTCTATCTACATTTGATATTTTACAAAAGCAAAGGTAACATTCCATCACCTGTGTTTAATGGAAATAGTGCTCATAACTCGGTTTTCAGAGCACTTAGAACAGATATTATGGAATCAATTTTCTGATATAGACTGGTAAAAGCTTTCTGAATCAACTTTGGAAGGTTTATCACACCAGGATGTTAAAGACATGAATTATCTTCTATATTTCATTGTTATTTTGCTTTAAACAATTAAGATAGCAAAGATAGGTAATGAAAAGATAGTGGTTACATGTTTAGAAAAAAAAAATAATCCCACTGAAATAACAAAACACTAAGTAGTAATTATTTGGTGGCTTGATTAATAATGAGCTAGAAAATAAATAATCGGTCGAAGAACGATAAATCGAGATTAATATAGCAAAAGTCTTTTCAAAAGAATAAGTTATAGAAAAATAAAGTATGGAGTTAAGGAATAAATAGTTTATTGGACATTCTTGAGTTGGTTAATATATTAAGTAAATGGGTATGAATTAATAGTTTCAGAGTCTCCAAGGCTTCCCAAATTAAATGGGACTGATAAGTTCTGGAAGCACAAAGTTCTGGAATGACAAAATCTTATGGTTAAAGTTTTTGTTAAGTATATATTCTCTGATTTCAGTACACCAGTATAACTGGTGTGGGCCTTGGAGCTCTGAGTACAGTCCTCTGGAAGTATTCCATTTCTTAAGGCATTCTATAAGCACTTCCTGTTCTTTCAAAAACTTAATATAGTATGAAATTTTGCAGGAAGGCTACCATAAACAAAGGAATGATGAAGCTAATGCTGTCAGCCAGCAGACTCATACACCTATCTCATCTGAGTGGTACTCCAAATGGTACAGAGAAGTTGCTGAATATGGATATGGATATTCCAGAATAGTACCGCCCAACAATGCAGTACAGATGGTGCTAGGATGTTTACTCAATACTGAGGTGCATAACTATTTCCTTAAAAAAGAAGCATACATTGGGGAAGATGAGATCTCAGCCATAACCTTTCTTGGCATTAACAATATGTTCAACTTGGTCAACAAGATCAACAATGTTGGGGACGACAAGGTAGCATATATGAAACTAATTGATGAAGTATATCAAGCACTACCTACAGCACATGCAGAAGCAGATGATAAAGAAATCATGGATGTCATGACATTTATAAAGTGTACCACAGCACTGGAACTTGCAAACGAGTTCAAAGTTTCACACCCAAGGGTAAGAAACAAACAGGTACATAAGGAAACGCCAAGGGAAGATGAACCAGTAAAATTGACTAACTGTCTGTTTGACATCAGTAAGCTACCAGAGGAGAAAAGAAAGGCTATAATGAAACCAGTGGAAAAAACAAAGGAAAAAATCCTGCAAACCAGTAGTATCCTGGATGACTATAATATCAAAGCTCTCACTTTAACAAACTGTGGTACATGCCCAGTTATGTCACTCAGGTTGGTCGAACTACATGGAGTAAAGTACAAACAGGCCTTATGGGAAGCTAAAAATTTGGGCATCCTAGCCCCTATAAGCTTTGACACATGGATAAAGCTCTGTAATATTACTGAGGCAGAGGTGGAACAAGCCCATAGGGATGCCATAAATTTCAACAGGAGAATTGGAAAAGAAGAGGTTAAGCTCCCATGCAGAAATACAAAGTTTTTTGGGAAGAAATGTGACAAGGACAATGGAATTTTCCTGGGTCAAAAAGGCCACATGGCTAAAAAAACAGAAAAGAGGGAACCATTTTACATGGTTAAACTCTGGAGAACCTTTTGTCCATTCCTTAAATGCAAATGTGACAAATTCAGGAAATCTGCTGCAACTAATGGAACAGAATGTAATGACAACATTACTTGGTTTGACCACGCTGTGTGGTTCATGTTGAACAATACAGATAAATTCTGGCCTAACGACAGTTGTCTCAGCAGGTTCCATCAGTTTTATAATCTCATGAATTCAAAAACAATGAGAAAAGGAGCAATTGCATTCCTGGCATACCTCAAGGTCAGGGAAATACTCATCAAAATGACTACAAGAATGGCGGAGAGCAAAAGAACTGACTTCAAGGCAGAATTTGGTGACACAAAGTTAGTGGACATATTGGAGAAAACAATTAAAAATGAAAGCTTCCTTGCAGAAAATGCACCTTTGGATGCTGATGGTAACACCTTTAAGGGAACGTATAAGAAGAAAGTGGAAACCATTGAAGATGATGAAATACAGGTGTACATGCCTCCAAAACGAACAAGAAAAATAAGTGGTGGCAGCACTTCGATTACACCCATTGAAGTTGATCAGGAATCTATTGAAATCCTCAATGTGGAAATGGATACTGGACATTCAGTCAGCAAGCAAGACATCGGACCCAACAGGGCTGCTGAAATAGCACCAACAAAGATCTCCTTTTGAACACCTACAAGTAAGTACATTGTTCAAATTTATTAAAAAGTAGTGGAAGATTTCTTTCAGCATAGACTAATAGTATAGTAGAAAGTTTCTGACAATACTGAATCATACATGCTACTTATAGTTCTAACTGACCCAAAGAATGACCTGAATGGTCACAAATAGTAGCCTACGGGCATAAAACGCAAAGGCATTCTTTTTGCCTAAGATACATGGAGTGATCCTAAAAACATCCTTAGCCTCTAAGAATTTCTGTAATACTAACCGTGCTTAATACTATATAACAGGCCAATGACAGGATTCTGATAAAAAAGGCAGAGGGTAGATGGGCCATCAGGACCTACAGGTCTAAACAGAAAAAGAAGTTCATACACTTTAAATTCTTTTCAAAGATTATAGATAAAATAAGAATACCAAAGGTTTTTTCCGAGATAGTAAGCCGAGAACTTGGAAGTATTGGGCAGGATATAATGGAAAATACCACTTTTGGTTGGACTTACACCAGTAATCTAAAGAGTTTGCTTTATAAACCAAAAGAGGTTTTTGCAGGAATGGAACAGGCCCCCTGCCCATGTAATAACCCGTCTCTCAAGAGGTTTATCTCCCCTGATACGGGACACATTCAAACCACTGACCTCAAGATTGTGCACAGTGGTGCACTTAGGAAATGGTTAAAGATTGGGCTTAACCACATACCAGATAAACCCTTTAGCATATGTCAGTTCAGATATGAAATCACAAAAACTGTTGAACAGTTTTTTGATACACATAAATATAGATTATATGGTACCAAGAGCAGGCTGGTTACCGAGACAAAAAGACAGATAATCAGAATGGCCACAAAACAAGCAAAAGGAATTATCAAGAAAAACAGATCCAAGCAAAGAAAGTTTCAGATTGTGGATGAAGCAGTCACCAAAAATATTGAGTGGATAGTCAGGAATCTCTACACTTCGGGTGTAGACAAGGCCACAAACAACCCATGCTTCATATGTCCCAAATATATCAGAGAGCAAGCCATGATCAGATTGGCCAGTAATGATTTTATGGAAATAAGTGGTGAATGCACGGACATCAAGAATACTCTGATGAACAGTATTCAAGGACTCATTGGGGACTGGCCTATATTATATGATGGTCTACCTTTTCTTTTAGCAGTTTTTAAAGCTCATAAAGGAACTTACAGATGGATCACCAGTGCTTATAATTCTATCTTCTCACAACTAGCATCTCTTCTGGCTGCTGCCCTAAACACATTCCTTGACATATGGCCAAATGTATGTGAAAACAGACTGGCAAAAGTTAATTTCTTCAGAAAGGAGAAAATTAGGGCATCCTGGACAGTCGACTCAGTATATGATGTGGTGTGCAATCTGCCACCAAAAATCAAAGAAATTTTTGTAGCAGACATCTCCAGGTGCTATGAAACTATCCCAATTGAAGGAGAAGATGGTATCTGCAACATTTTAACCCAAATGGCCAGAATAATTTGGAAACATCAGAAAACAAAAAATAAAAATAACCAGATGTGGTACAAAACGAAAAGTAATGGCGAAGTGGTTCTGGAATGGAAAGTTACCACACCTGAAAGCAAGAAATGGATATGTATTCATGAAACTGATTTCTGTCGTATGAATTCATGGCTGCTACAGAACTGTGTCTTGCAAATGGGAAACAGGTTGTGGAAGCAAACAATGGGAATCCCCATGGGTTTTGCATCAAGCCCTGCTTGGTGCAACTTGTATTTAGCATGGCATGAATTAAATTTCATCATACAACTGATTGGAAATGGGGAAATGGAAATAGCTGCAGCATTCAAGGACACTTTCAGATACATTGATGATATCACAAGCTTAAATAACAGATATATCAGAAGATATCTCGGTCTAGAAACTCAAGGGAGTAACAGCATAGAAATATATAATCTGAAATACATCACCATAAAGGATGAGACGACATACCAGTCCTACCCGGATACTAATGCAAGAGTAGGCAATAAGGCAGTCTTCTTAAACATGACCATTGAGATTATTGACCAAATACACGGTATCTTTGAGACCCGTAAGTATGATAAGAGAGACATTTTGCCTTTTGCTGCCTCCAAATATGGACACGCATCAGGATGCAGACCATATCTAATGGCCAGAAACGTGATTGTCTCACAAATACAACCTTGTTTATATACCAATAGTAACCCAGCAAATGCAGCTGCAGATCTAAATAAACTAATTACGACTTTCATAGAAAAAGGATTCAAAGCTGAAGACATATGGTACGTGGTCAACAACACCATCAATTCTGGAGACTTTCCAGGGCTGAAGTATGACATAGCTATTCTTCGAATGGAACTGAAAGCATACAGGTAATTTTTTGAAATTTTAAAACATATAGAGTACAGTCGGCAGGGGGGTCCCTAGTATAGGGATCCTCCTGTCCCTATACTTACTAAGGCACTCCTCTGCTGTCCGGTAGGCGGTAGGGTTAGCTTATATATATATATATATATATAAAATTAACGAGTGGTTGTGATTGATATTAAGGATACTATCTGTGGCATAGACCCCTGGTCTCTAAAATCCTTGAAAATATGGTATGCATGTAGATACGACATTAAAGTTAGAATGAAAAGTTAAACATGTTCCATGGTAGTAAACACAATAATATTCAAGTATTTAGTGGCTCCGCCTACAATAGGAAAACCTATACCTTTTTACCTAAGGTTGATGGAATATCCCTGCGTTTACAATGGTGCTTTTAGGGTTAGCAAAATGTGAAGGTTGTGTAATTTTAGGGTTGCTCGGGAATGAGCGGACAGCAGGGAGATTCCGGCACTCCTGTACATGATTGCTGGTGACGATTTGTCCAGTACCAAGATCATACATGTAGCATCCGACACTTGATGGAAATGCATGGCAAACTAAGCTGGCATCTCCAAACGTAGAATGGGTTTTGGCAGAGCACTTCCATGGCTGCGTTTTAGCAGTCCGGCATGGTACCAAATAGCAGAAATATGGTCGGCTAAAAAAGGTAGCTGATAGGAAACGAGAATAGAGCAGATCTGATGCAAAAAATGGCCTATTTAAAGTGGATCCCGGGCAGAGCTTTTAGTTGCCTGCCAAGGGAGTGGCATGCTTCCGCCTGCAATGACAAAGGGGAAGAAGACCCGAAGTGATCTGCTGGCGCTCATCCATGATGCTGGCTTAGATCTGGCGACCTTGTGCAAGAACGAGGGAGAAGTGTTGGCACAGCCAAGTAAGGCATTCTTATGCAGAGTAGTGGAGAAATTCAATCTAGCTGGAGCTTCTGCAAGTAAGAAGAATGAGGGGATTATAAAATATGTTTCACAAGCTACTGATGGCAACAAAGATACCTCTGATACAAGCCTGAGCCATGTTGCAGAATCAATTGGCATACAACAAGAGCAAGAAAACGAGGAGGAAGAGGAGATAGAACATCTACTAAACCAGGTTCTTTGTTAAATAGAGTATACATAACAGGGTGCATACCCTGGATAATTTCATTTAAATTTTGCTATTTCTGCAAGTAAAGTAAAGTAAGTTTGATTCTGTAAGTAAAGTTTAACTGATTAATTGTATAATTGGTGAAGGGCGATAAGCCATGTGGGACTTTTGCTTACCTGTCAATCCCTTTCAGATTTACCCAGTGATGGCTAACATTTGAATGGTTGGATTGCAGGTAACCGGTCTTACATCTCCAATTTCCTTGTATTTTGGATGTTTTGTGGACACTACTTACATGAAGAACTAGATGACAAGCTGCTGGAAGTATTACAAGACTTTTTTCTCATTTCTTGTTTTTCTATCTACATTTGATATTTTACAAAAGCAAAGGTAACATTCCATCACCTGTGTTTAATGGAAATAGTGCTCATAACTCGGTTTTCAGAGCACTTAGAACAGATATTATGGAATCAATTTTCTGATATAGACTGGTAAAAGCTTTCTGAATCAACTTTGGAAGGTTTATCACACCAGGATGTTAAAGACATGAATTATCTTCTATATTTCATTGTTATTTTGCTTTAAACAATTAAGATAGCAAAGATAGGTAATGAAAAGATAGTGGTTACATGTTTAGAAAAAATAATCCTACTGGAAATAACAAAACACTAAGTAGTAATTACTGGTGGCTTGATTAATACGAGCTAGAAAATAAATACTGGTCGAAGAACAGATAAATCAGAGATTAATATAGCAAAGTCTTTTCAAAAGAATAAGTTATAGAAAAATAAAGTATGGAGTTAAGGAATAAATAGTTTATTGGACATTCTTGAGTTGGTTAATATATTAAGTAAATGGGTATGAATTAATAGTTTCAGAGTCTCCAAGGCTTCCCAAATTAAATGGGACTGATAAGTTCTGGAAGCACAAAGTTCTGGAATGACAAAATCTTATGGTTAAAGTTTTTGTTAAGTATATATTCTCTGATTTCAGTACACCAGTATAACTGGTGTGGGCCTTGGAGCTCTGAGTACAGTCCTCTGGAAGTATTCCATTTCTTAAGGCATTCTATAAGCACTTCCTGTTCTTTCAAAAACTTAATATAGTATGAAATTTTGCAGGAAGGCTACCATAAACAAAGGAATGATGAAGCTAATGCTGTCAGCCAGCAGACTCATACACCTATCTCATCTGAGTGGTACTCCAAATGGTACAGAGAAGTTGCTGAATATGGATATGGATATTCCAGAATAGTACCGCCCAACAATGCAGTACAGATGGTGCTAGGATGTTTACTCAATACTGAGGTGCATAACTATTTCCTTAAAAAAGAAGCATACATTGGGGAAGATGAGATCTCAGCCATAACCTTTCTTGGCATTAACAATATGTTCAACTTGGTCAACAAGATCAACAATGTTGGGGACGACAAGGTAGCATATATGAAACTAATTGATGAAGTATATCAAGCACTACCTCGACGCATGCGGCCGGATGATAAAGAAATCATGGATGTCATGACATTTATAAAGTGTACCCCAGCACTGGAACTTGCAAACGAGTTCAAAGTTTCACACCCAAGGGTAAGAAACAAACAGGTACATAAGGAAACGCCAAGGGAAGATGAACCAGTAAAATTGACTAACTGTCTGTTTGACATCAGTAAGCTACGAGAGGAGAAAAGAAAGGCTATAATGAAACCCGATTGGAAAAAACAAAGGAAAAATCCACGCAAACCCGGTGGTATCTGGATGACTATAATATCAAAGCTCTCACTTTAACAAACTGTGGTACATGCCCAGTTATGTCACTCAGGTTGGTCGAACTACATGGAGTAAAGTACAAACAGGCCTTATGGGAAGCTAAAAATTTGGGCATCCTAGCCCCTATAAGCTTTGACACATGGATAAAGCTCTATATATGTCTTGAGAGAGGTGGAACAAGCCCATAGGGATGCCATAAATTTCAACAGGGGAAAAAGAAAGAGGTTAAGCTCCATGCGAAATACAAAGTTTTTGGGAAGAAATGTGACAAGGACAATGGAATTTTCCTGGGTCAAAAAGGCCACATGGCTAAAAAAACAGAAAAGAGGGAACCATTTTACATGGTTAAACTCTGGAGAACCTTTTGTCCATTCCTTAAATGCAAATGTGACAAATTCAGGAAATCTGCTGCAACTAATGGAACAGAATGTAATGACAACATTACTTGGTTTGACCACGCTGTGTGGTTCATGTTGAACAATACAGATAAATTCTGGCCTAACGACAGTTGTCTCAGCAGGTTCCATCAGTTTTATAATCTCATGAATTCAAAAACAATGAGAAAAGGAGCAATTGCATTCCTGGCATACCTCAAGGTCAGGGAAATACTCATCAAAATGACTACAAGAATGGCGGAGAGCAAAAGAACTGACTTCAAGGCAGAATTTGGTGACACAAAGTTAGTGGACATATTGGAGAAAACAATTAAAATAAAGCTTCCTTGCAGAAAATGCACCTTTGGATCTTTGATGGTAACACCTTTAAGGGAACGTATAAGAAGAAAGTGGAAACCATTGAAGATGATGAAATACAGGTGTACATGCCTCCAAAACGAACAAGAAAAATAAGTGGTGGCAGCACTTCGATTACACCCATTGAAGTTGATCAGGAATCTATTGAAATCCTCAATGTGGAAATGGATACTGGACATTCAGTCAGCAAGCAAGACATCGGACCCAACAGGGCTGCTGAAATAGCACCAACAAAGATCTCCTTTTGAACACCTACAAGTAAGTACATTGTTCAAATTTATTAAAAAGTAGTGGAAGATTTCTTTCAGCATAGACTAATAGTATAGTAGAAAGTTTCTGACAATACTGAATCATACATGCTACTTATAGTTCTAACTGACCCAAAGAATGACCTGAATGGTCACAAATAGTAGCCTACGGGCATAAAACGCAAAGGCATTCTTTTTGCCTAAGATACATGGAGTGATCCTAAAAACATCCTTAGCCTCTAAAATTTACAAATACTAGGTGCTTAATACTATATATAAGGCCAATGACGAGGATTCGATAAAAAAGGCGAGGGTAGATGGGCCATCGGGACCTCTGGTCTAAAACAGAAAAAAGAAGTTCATACACTTTAAATTCTTTTCAAAGATTATAGATAAAATAAGAATACCAAAAGGTTTTTTTTTCGAGATAGTAAGCGAGAACTTGGAAGTATTGGGCAGGGATATAATGGAAAATACCACTTTGGTTGGACTTACACCAGTAATCTAAAGAGTTTGCTTTATAAACCAAAAGAGGTTTTTGCGAGAATGGAACAAAACCCCACCCCATGTAATAACCCGCCTCTCAAGAGGTTTATCTCCCCCGATCGGGACACATTCAAACCATCGACCTCAAGATTGTGCACAGTGGTGCACTTAGGAAATGGTTAAAGATTGGGCTTAACCACATACCAGATAAACCCTTTAGCATATGTCAGTTCAGATATGAAATCACAAAAACTGTTGAACAGTTTTTTGATACACATAAATATAGATTATATGGTACCAAGAGCAGGCTGGTTACCGAGACAAAAAGACAGATGATCAGAATGGCCACAAAACAAGCAAAAGGAATTATCAAGAAAAACAGATCCAAGCAAAGAAAGTTTCAGATTGTGGATGAAGCAGTCACCAAAAATATTGAGTGGATAGTCAGGAATCTCTACACTTCGGGTGTAGACAAGGCCACAAACAACCCATGCTTCATATGTCCCAAATATATCAGAGAGCAAGCCATGATCAGATTGGCCAGTGATGATTTTATGGAAATAAGTGGTGAATGCACGGACATCAAGAATACTCGATGAGCGATTCAAAAGGACTCATTGGGGCCTGGCCTATATATTATATGATGGTCTACCTTTTCTTTTAGCAGTTTTTAAAGCTCATAAAGGAACTTAACGATGGATCACCAGTGCTTATAATTCTATCTTCTCACAACTAGCATCTCTTCTGGCTGCTGCCCTAAACACATTCCTTGACATATGGCCAAATGTATGTGAAAACAGACTGGCAAAAGTTAATTTCTTCAGAAAGGAGAAAATTAGGGCATCCTGGACAGTCGACTCAAGATATGATGTGGTGTGCAATCTGCCACCAAAAATCAAAGGAAATTTTGTAGCAGACATCTCCAGGTGCTATGAAACTATCCCAATTGAAGGAGAAGATGGTATCTGCAACATTTTAACCCAAATGGCCAGAATAATTTGGAAACATCAGAAAACAAAAAATAAAAATAACCAGATGTGGTACAAAACGAAAAGTAATGGCGAAGTGGTTCTGGAATGGAAAGTTACCACACCTGAAAGCAAGAAATGGATATGTATTCATGAAACTGATTTCGCCGTGATGAATTCATGGTCGCTCTGGAATGTCTTTTGCAAATGGGGAAACAGTTGTGGAAGCAAACAATGGGAATCCCCATGGGTTTTGCATCAAAATACCTTGGTGCAACTTGTATTTAGCATGGCATGAATTAAATTTCATCATACAACTGATTTTAAATGGAAAACCTGAGCATTCAAGGACACTTTCTCGCATACATTGATGATATCTTTGTCTTGGTTTGATAGTATGTTGAAGTTGCTCCTGGCCTTTGGAAAGGTAATGCCAATGCTTATTTTGGCGATGAAATCTTGAAAGCTTTCCACTGTTGGTTTTTTCTGGCATACTCTTTTCTTGGCACATCACAAATATCATTGCTTGCTTTTGTTGCCATGCTCTCCATCTCTTCAGAAGACAATGAGGAAACAACGATCTAAGTAGCAACAATTTCCCCTTTGCTAAGGTATATTTCATTGAACGACAATGAAGGCGCCAATGCTTGAAGCTTTCTTACTGTTTATGACTGATCCTGCATTTGCTTGCTTCTGGTTTTATCACTTATGGCCAACTTTATAAATGCCACATTGACCATTTCATCTTCCCGCTTAGTGGGTTATCCATCACTTCACAAGCTAGTGCGGTTAAAGCTGCTATGAGATACTGAATCATAGTTGCCTGCTGTATGCCAATTTAAAGGGCATGTCCTCAATCGAACTATTCTGAAATCAAATCGTACCTTGACACACTGTGAAAATGCAGAGCCGTTTAAACTCCCATGCTATAATAACTATATAAATTAATCACTGGTTGTGGCACCGCCGTTTACTATCCGTTGGCATAGACCCTCCAAAACCTAGGACTGTCATTCGAGAGCTAGGTTTATGAAATGAGAGGGTACAAGGGAAATACGAAATGTGAAATGAAAATAGAAAATTTTAATAACATAAGGGCACCGAAAAGTTGGTACCTGGAAAATGTCTTGTTGACCAAGGCACAAGTAAATGACATACCAAGGCCTATTGCCTTGCTCCATTAATAGATTACAAGTTTCGAGACATGCATGCAAATAATATTTCACATGCAAAAAATGCATGCAAGCAAGCCACTTGGCCACTTGCCATGCAAAATATTAAATAAAGCCAAGGGAATGCCTCCCTTACGTCAATCCAAATGGATCTCCATTTTAAAGTGGGTAAATATATAGCTTTTGCCAAATGCATGGTAAGCATGCATACGCCATGCTCCAACACATAAAACCAAAGAGAGATGCATCCTTGTGTAGATGTAAATCAATTAAATATTGAAGTCGTCCTAATATGTAAATTAGATGCCGCTTGCTATAGACCAAATGGGCCCCTAGATATAAAAGATTCTTGCATACCTGCTTATGATCGTTTGAGAGTAAAAATAACATTAGCCTTTATCCGAATGGGTGCCGTGCTTTGAAGTGCACAGAGACTATGTCAGAGATTTCCAGCAAGTAGATAGCCTATTTCACTTGGATCCAACAAGTGAATCATTCGTAAATGCTCATAGACGAAAGCAAATGTTCTGCAATATGCAACAACAGCATAATAGCGAATTTAAGAAAGCAAATAATTCACCTGTTAGATATTGTTGCTCCAGTTCAACATGCAAAGGTGCACTTATGTGCACTTATTTTCGTCGACCACTGCCTAGTCTGCAAAAACTAGTTCTAGTTTTGGCTATAGGGTGTGCCAATTTAACACAAACCAGATACAAATTGTGTCCAAGTATTAAAGATGTGTTTGTCTCATTTCTTGTTTTTTCTATCTAAACCAATATTTTACAAAAAGCAAAGGTAACATTCCATCACAATGGTCAAATGGTGCCTAAGCCAGCCATTGAGTTGGGCCAATAATAGTTTATAACCTCAATTTTTTCTAGCAGGGCCTTGGCCAACCATTGAGTCTATAGATCAGAGGCTTAGCCTTTTAAAAGGACTTCAAGGTTTACAAAAAACTAAGTTCGGTTTGACCTGCTTAAAGCCACATGGAAGGGTGTGAATATGCATCTCTCCTGGTGCAAGGTTGTGCCATGCCTACCAAGGTTTTGAAGCCAATTTTTTGTTTTAGGAGAAATTAGATGTCTCTAAAAATAAACATCTTATAATATATCAAAGTCTATTCAAAAAAAGAATAAGTTATAGAAAAAACCATTTAGGTGGCTAAATAGTTTCCCCTTAGTTGGTTAATATATTAAGTAAATTATGAATTAATAGTTTGTTTTAAATGGGGCCCGATAAGTTAGAAGCAATGTATGTTGACCACAAAGGGTATCTACTAGACATGTATTTATGTATATATATATATATATATATATATATATATATATATATATATATATATATATATATATATATATATATATATATATATATATATATATATATATATATATATATATATCTATCTATTATATATATACAATTATATTATGGGTCCTATGGGGGTGAAAGTTTGTAGAGATTATTCACGTCGATTTTTTGAGGTGTCGCGACAATGGCCCTTAGATTTGATGGGGGGCATGCATGGGGCATGGATGGGGCATGCACCCCATCCCTGGGCCCGTCGGGCCGAACGGAGAAATCGTGGGTCCCTTTGATTTTGGTTAAGGAAGGTGCAAGGGAAATGTTGGTAAAGATTGATCTCGGCCGGTCCATCTCACGAGATGGGCCGGTCCGTGATGACACTTCAATCAACCCCAAGCGGCCCCTTTATTTGGGGCTTTTGATGTGGCCGATTAGATCTAGGGATTCAATTGGGGCATTTTATGTAGACCGATTGATCCTTGAAACTAGGCCATTTTCCTTCAACAAGAAAAAACAAGGTGCTACGGAGGGGTTGCCCTCTGGGGAAAAGTGTATTTTCATAGTTTCTGTTTAGTCATTGTCCGGGTCTTTGTTTGAACACAGGTGTCATTTTCTCGATCCATGAGTTTTGTTTACGAAGCTGTGCAGGTCAATTCATAGAACTGAGGGAGGGTTCAATTTATAGAATTGAGGGAGGACGGATCCTTGGTCATTGTGACAAAAAGCATCGATCGTGGATCTGTCCACGCTAATGAATCATTGCATTCGAGAGTCTAGATTGTTATTTAAGCTAAAGCTTTTGTTTTACATGTTGAATTTTTGCTTTTTAAAGCTTGGCAATATGATATTCCACAACTAGTGATTCCGTAATTTTTTTGTATCAATCAAGTTTATCAATTTTGGAGATTCATACAATTTTGCCCTCCACATCCGTCGGTTGAAGAACAAATACTTGTCTTTTGAATACGCACCGGTGGAATAAAACCGATGTTATAGAGTCGTTGTTTTCATCCACTTCATACTGAAAAGCATGGGCACGAAAGTGCGGCAAAAATGCTTCCTTTGTCTTTCAAAAGCGAGGGATGTTCCATCTCCACTTGGTCATATACAACAAATTGGGGTAATGGAACATTTACACAAGGTGTCATCATGTACAACTGAGACATCCCAAACAAAAGTGCTACTCGAGGAAAAATGGGATCCCAGAGCTCTTTGTCTTGATTGGGTCCTTTTACGGGATGTATTTGAATGCTGGTGGAAACATGTCTAAGGTGAATAAGGTCCAAACATTTTGGACTTAAAGTATATTGTCTTAAAGGTTAATTCAAATGCACGTTGAAGGATACTCTTAAATATCCGGATACTCTAAATATCTATAATAAAGATAAAAGGTAAACCTTTTATTGTCCCGAATAATGTGATCCTTTATAGACTCTTTGGTTTTTTACTTATCTAGGAATGACAATGATGGAAGATCTTTTATAGTTCATTTCATCCAACTTAAACAAATAATTCGACCAACTTGTTTGGTTTGCACATCTTCAATTGTTTAGTCTAAGTTTATTATGACCGATATTTTGTTTCCATCTTTAGCGTGTATCATCAAACAACATTGAATTATCAAGTAACCATATCAGAAAAAGCCTCTTTTAAGCAAAAATGAGACCATTTACCATTTGCCCGCTTTAGATAAGAACTAGTCAAAAGCACGTTTGATTACTTTGCATAGCAAATTGTAGGATGTGGTATGGGTAAGGACAAGAGCTATCACAAAGAATGCATGGAAAGACATGTGGATTGCTATCTCAAGCAGGGCAAACTAAAACAATTTACAACAAGTTGAAAGATCGAGTTTCTTTGAACATGTTTACAACAATGTTCAACAAAAATAAGCAAAAAGAACCTGCACCAAATAGCATGATAAGTGTATATATAATAGTTGTACATAACAAGATAGCATCAATGGTCTATACTCTTGCCTTTGTGGTTTACAAACATAAGTTTAAGATGAGGCTGCTTGTAAACATTGGCCATCTTTCTGTTGGAATAGAGATCTTTGAAGTTGCATGCTTCTCAATGACTACTTTCTTGATGCGCTACTTTCTTACTACTTGATGCGCAACATGACTTCTTTAAAAGCATGCAGAGGCAGAGCACCAGGCAGAGCGATTGATTAAAAGGCTTCTACATATGATCCACTTTATTGAGGTCCTTGTTGAGCATACTCTTGTTCATCATTCTATGAAGATGTCGATATTCATATCTGATACATGTGCATGTGAATCATAACCAAGAGTAGAGCTTTATGCATGTAAGGTTTTTCAAGTGTTTTAAGCAGGAAACCAAACTCAAACATGGGTGAAACATGTAATACACCGAAACAGTAGGCATATAGCGATTACTTACAAGTTTGAGATGTGTGACAATGCACTTACAATTCCAATGCCGTTGCCAAATCAAAGTTGATAAAGAAGGATGTTAGAAGGATACCTTAAGAGAGGATGCAAGGGATGGTTAGCTCAATAGCTTAGCTTATCATGCTCCTCAAATGTCCTTGGTGGGGCCATATGGTATGCGCCGGGCATAATGCACCAGAGATATAGCCCTTTCCAACAAAGAAGAGACTCATTAGGAGGCTCTGCGCACCAAAAGCGAGCCCAGCTAGTTATTTCTTTGCAAAAGACAACGCTCTATGCATCTACATGTGGACAAACCAAATGCAAAAACGTTGTTTATATATCTTCTTTCCTTGAGTTAACAAAAATGCAATTGAGCGTTAGATACCTCTAGCAACAACTCGCTTTGAATAATCCGTAGCCTCTAAGGTATACATAAACAAAGAAATTATAGTTTAGAATCAACTCCATGGCTCCGGTAGCGAGAAAGCAACTGGCGCACTTGCAACAAATGATGGTGGAAAGGCGGAAAATAGATGTGCACATCCGCATCAATAAAATATTAGGTAAGCATTTGAAAGGAAATGGCTCGCCTTTCTTGCCCACAAGCAATCACCTTTCGACACGCATTTAGCTCCATTCTCTGTATGATTCTTGGTTCAAATAAGTGCCCCACTTCAACACCGCAAAGCCTAGGGCAATCAAGAAAAAAGAGACGGTATGTAGAAGCTTAGCTATGGCGGATGTTGGGGGGCGAGAACAACGGCAACACCGCGTCTGAACCCGGGTCCTCATCGGCAACCACGAGGCGGGGACTCGACCTGCTCTCGGCCTCCCTCTAATCTGCCTTTTGCACTTGATGAAATGCGTCGGCTTAAAAGGCATGAGGACAAAAGACCGGTCAAGACCGGTCATCGACTGTTAAACCGATAGAGCGACTTGGTTGGGCAACCCGGCCCCAAGTCGAATGCAAATCCACCATACCCCTTGGCGGGAAAACCCCCGGGAATCAATGATCAAAGGAAAAATGGCACAAGAAAACATTGAGCCACGCAGTGGTCTTGATTCATCCGGGCGCCAAATGCATTCGCTAGTGCCCTAAGCGGTCCGGCGAAGCTTAGAAGCGGATATAGACCCGTCGTCTAAGAATGGATAATCCGCTCATAGAGTTTTAGAGCCCTCGGCTAAGACAATCCCCGAACAATGCGGCTCCATTCTTGATTCAATAAGAAAAGGATGAGAAAACCTAAACAATACAACACCAAGCTTTGCCAACCCGATGGCTTTCACTTAGAACAAAGGCGCAAAAACCATCGGCTAAGGAATTCGGAAGAACTATAAGAACCCTAATCGTAGAAAAACAAAGTGGAGGTAACGAGGATCTGTAAAAGGATAATCGGAAGGCTTTCGCCTTCCTTTACTTGCAAGAGGTCGCCATAGCTAGCTACGATGTTACGTAAGAAACGGGACTGAAAACTTGCCACCTAACAATGTAATTAATGATGCTAATTCTGCGGTGCCACCTCACCCCATATTAAATGTCACCTCACCCCATATTAAATGTAATACAATTTCCTTGCACATCAATATTTAATAAACATTAAATATAAAATGCCCTAATTTCAGGATGGGCCGGTCGGATAAAATGCCCCAATTGAATCTCTAGATCTAACGGGCCACATCAAAAAGCCCCAAATAAAGGGGCTGCTTGGTTGATTGAAGTGTCAACATGTCGGGACCGTCCATCTCAAAGATGGACTTAGAGATCAATCTTTACTAAACTTCCTTGCACCTTCCTCAAGCTTAAAATCAAGGGCCCGCGATTTCTCCGTGCCCCGGCGATCGACGCCCAGGGATGGGGTGCATGCCCCATGCATGGCCCATGCATACCCCATCAAATCCAAGGGCCATAAATTTGACACCTCGAAAAATCGGCACGGCCGGATGAATCTCTACAAACTTTCAACCCCCATAGGACCCATAATATAATTGTATATATATATATATATATATATATATATATATATATATATATATATATATATATATATATATATATATATATATATATATATATATATATATATTATATATATATATATATATATATATATATAATATATATATATATACAATTATATGAGACCCCTTTTTCTGAGAAGCTGGATTTCTAGAGATTTTCTTGCGGTTGCCGGGGACCATCATCCGATCTGGGGCCCACCGCAAAAAGCCCCACTTGACAATATTGAATGTAGATCACGGCGTCCATCTCGGATGCGGACGGCCCACGTTCAACCCCCAATTAAGCCCCTCGCCTGCCGTCCAGTTCCGATCGTCGTCCCCCTCGTGTTGTCTTTGTAGGTCCTAGGCCATGGGGTCGAATCTCGGTTTCTTTGCAATTTACTGCTCCGGCGAACGCCATCAGTTGACAAAGCTTGGTATGTTGTTTAGGTTTTCTCATCCTTTTTTTTATTGAATCGGCATGTAGCTAGTGACAAAAGCCCCAAATAAGCCCCGTTGATGCAGAGCCGATTCCGGCTTTCCAATTCTCCATCGTATTGTGCTGCAGCTATGGCGGCTCTGGGGTCCTGTATCGCTGGAACCACTACCATTGTCTGGTCGGTTTGGCTCACACCAGATTTTGCAACTTAACAGGGTTTTCTTATGTGCTTTTGCCTCTCAAATCTTAGCCCTAAGGCCGGAAGTGCAAGTCTTCTCCAACCGGATTTGAGAAGCAGCCATGCCGTTTTCTATCGTTTGGATTTGTGGTTGCAGTCGAAACTGAAGTGGTGAGCGGCTATGATGAGGGGTCTTTGCCGGAGCATGGTTGATGCCATTTTTTTCTTCTACGGCTTCCAAAATGGAGCTCACATCCATGGATCTTCAGGAAGGTCTTTCTTTCTGCATTTCGTTGTATAATGCTCTTGCGTTTCCATACTCTCTATAAATGTTCCCTCTGTGATCCGGCTGGTCATCTGCTAAAACTTCCCAGCTATTGGAAGACGAACCTTTGAGTTCAAGCTTCTAGCATGGCGCTGCAGGTAAATCTACTCAAACTATCACTTTCATTTGAAGCTTTAAGGTGAAATTATATCTATGTCTTTTCTCGACAACTATGGAGCTACTGAATGAAGATGTTGTGGCCATCATAGGGCACCGTGACCATCGTGGTCTCCTCCATACCTCACATGGCGGGGAGTTATTGTTTCTTGATGTAAGTTCAGTGTTTTAATGTTGTCTCACACAATCAATTTTCCCTCATTGAAAATGCCGCTTTTGCTTTATTGCGAGGAGGCATTTTTTTGAATTCAAGGCACCCTGGATTGTTCGCGGTGCCTCTTATTCGAGTGGAGGACCACTTTTTGGTATTCAATTTAAAGTAGTTCTCTTGATGAATACGACATCCGAAGTTGATTATCGATGGCATCATATATCCAAAGTTATGGTGTACTAGAAACCACTTTCTTGACATTGGTCAACTATGCCTCATTAGTTTCCACAAATGTTTTGCTAGACATAGACGTATGGTTGGAAAGTCTAAGGTTCGATGGAATTTGGCTTGCACTGCGTGCTCCAAGTAAGGGAACAATAAAAGCTTTTTAATTATTGTAAAAGCATCAATCGATGGCTTTTGCTTTGACACGGCCCTGATGGTGGGATTAGTGCTTTCTAAATATTGCTATATGGGAGGCTTTGATTGAACCGTGTTTTAGACGGGTTTTGCTCATGGCTTCCTTATCTTTGGTCAACAACGAATGAGGTTCCGGGGAGCATAAGCCCAAGCCCTAATGATTCTCGCCTTGGTGCAAAAGCAAAGTTTTATGGTATCGTGGCATTGTATCCAGTAGGTTTTGAGGCATTTCCCCGGTTTGATCTCAACATTAATTTTTTTTGTTCTCAGATGTTTCAATCTTGCAGATGGTATGAATGTGTTACTTGCAAATTAAAAGCCTTGCCCAAAATGTAAGCGAATTAGAAAAGAATCAAGGATCTTCAAATTTCTTGAATCTTTCATTCTTTTGCATAATCTAACACTTTCATTTTTTCTTTTCCAATTAATATTGCAGTAGAGAGCAACACATAGATTTTGTCGTGCGATTATTGCATTTGGGCCTCAGATAGATGGTAGGTCAGATTCTACTTTTGCATGCCCTAATTATAAAACTTTGTGTGAAGTAGATTGTGGAGACAAAAATCTATTAGAGTTACATTCTTGGTCTCGTGTTGTGCTTACATACGCAGTATTGTTACATCATTTTCAGAACCATGAAAGTTCATTGTTGCATGATTTCTCATCATTCTATTCTCTCGACATTTTGTATGGTTTGTTTGCGATTTTATGGGCTCAACATATTCATCTTCTATTTTGAGCTACTTTTTCACATAGTGTTTTTACGGTTAGTTCTTGAACTTCGTTCAAACATAAATTAGAGATGGTAGTTATTATTCTCGAACTTAAGTTCAAACATAAATTAGACATGGCAATTATCGAGCTTCAATTCTCCAAATGGGAGAGATCTTCCTATATATTTAACATATGGTTATTTTTTGTCTTTTAAAGAATGAGTTAGACATTCCTTTACACAAGAGTAGGCAAATGAATCACAGCCCTTGCACAATGCGATGAAGATCGTCCTACTGAAGGATACAAGGAACAAGAGTGCATCAAGTAAAGTTGGATTTAACAAGCTTTGTCATTGGTGCAAAACCAAAGGAGGTATGTACCTAATCTCTTTAAGTTAATCTGCATAGCTTTATTAGAATGTGACATATAAGATTTTGGCTTAAAATGAGCGCATTATTTGATTATAAATCATACAAGATATTACTAGGGTTGCCAAATGTTGTTTGTTGCACATTTGAAAGAAAGATTTGAAGTTGTGCATCTTCCTCCTCAAGAATGCAGTTCAAAGAAAGAATACATTGTGCTTCAATTTAGGGTCTCCCTTGCCTTCCTATTTATGTTCTTACTTTCACATTCTACAAGAGCAATCAAAGTAGTACAGCATTTAATCCAAACATTGGCAGACTGTGCAAAGCAGAGCAGGGTCCACGTTGAACAAGGGAAGAAACCCTCTTGCCTAGTTAATTTCCGATGGTTGGAAATCTATAAACCAATCAAAGATTACACGCACTGTGAAGTGGGGCAAAGATATTTTTATTTTCTTGTCTGTTGTACTCAAGATGCATCTACTTCTTTGGTTTGTGTTGGAGCTTTTCTTGAATCACATCTTAAAGTTCTAGAGATCTTAAAGTTATTGGAGAACAGAGCTTTGAGACAGTACTCTGTGAAATATAAACAATTTTGAGCTATCAACTTTCTGCATCGAGTGAGCTTAGAATATTAGATTTTACTTCCAAATATGTGACTGAACTTCTAAAGAATTATTTCTTTGCTCACACCTCATCCTCGTAGCAAGATTGCATGGATTTAGAAGACCATACGATTGAGTTCCATTTTGAAAGGAATATAGTTGTATTTATGGTAGACTCTCATATGTTTGTATTGTGAAAGGAATCACGTGTGTATTGCTATATTTATGGGAGATTCTCATATGTGTATTGCTCAAGAAATCGTGCAAGCTTAGATATGGAGAGTATATGACATGATTCTCTAAGGACAAGCTTTTCATTTTTAATTGAGATGTTACTTTTAACTTTCCATACGATTTACAGAGCATGCCTTCATGTTTTTTCCGCAAGAATTTATTACACTCGATTTTTTGTATTACACCATTCTAAGTTACCACATGTATTGAGCTATTAGATGTAATCATAAAAGTACCCATGATGCGAGTATATAGAAGGAGAAGAAGGAGAAGAACAAAAAGAGGTAAATTTTACGGCATGCCACTAGGTACCATTCCATAGGACATATGGACGCGGTACAAGATTTCGATGTTAAACATGCAATATTAGCTCGATCAAACATCATACAATTGCATCTTTATGGAGCCATAAAAAGGATCTTGACGGGATCTATAAGGTATCTTTGAGAATTTAGGCGAATCTTTTAGAATCTAAAGCCATCTTGGGTAGACTATACATCTTCCAGATATGTTCTTTTGCACGTCGAAAGCATTGCAGATCCTCTCAAGTTAAGGACTCTCTTCTTTTCACTACCAACTATGCAGCATGGTTAAAAGTTGTTATTTGGCTCATACTACCAAGTTGTCAAATTATTTTGCACGCGTCATTAACTTGTTGGGGATCCTCGGCTTCTAGTTAAAGAAATTGGGCTTCCAATTGAGATGGTTGAAAATATAATAGTTCATGAATGAGTTAACGTTCAGAATTTGAAAATAGGTGACATCATTCACCGAGAACTCAGAATGGTGATATTATTTTTGGAAGCATATTTGAGCCAAAAGGCAACCCCGCGACTGAAAATAGGGGGAATCCTTTATCGAGAACTTCTGGTGGATGATATTATTTTTGCTGGGGCATTTAACGTTAAGATTCCGTGAAAGGAAGGAATTAAACCCCTTAGTGTGTCAGTAACAATTAGCAAATTCAATCATATTCAATTCACATGACACCCATGTAATTGAAAAGAATGCGAAGGGAAGCTTTATAGAGTCCCAAGAAAAATATAAAAGATTGTAAAATAATTCCGAGGAATGCCATTGGATATTTGGAAAATACAAGGCAATGGAACAAACATTATCGGAATCCACATAATCTTTTTAAGGAATCTTCCGCCACAATTTTAGAATCTTTAAGTGTAGTAGAATTTTAAGGAATCTAGAGTGAATGATTCCGCGTCGAATGTCTTGTATAATTTGAGAATTTGGTGACAATACCACGCGTGCAAAATAAATAATGAAAATTTAGCGACAATACCGCCAATAACTTCTTTTTGACCATGTGCTCCCCTATAGGCGGTAGCAAAAGGTTAAGCGTTTGTTGAGGTTACGACAAGCCGAAACTTGAAAGGTGTAGAACATATTTGGCATTGTTTTGTGGGGATCTTAAGAGAATCTAGCTACATCATTCTCACTTGGGTGTGCTTTGCAAATGAATTTTGAATAATCTAAGGAATACTCACAAGAGCTTGGGAATCTTAATATATCTGTAAACAAAAGAATCTTATAGAATCTTTCGAATATTGGATAGTCTTAACGGAATCTTTGGCAAACTCCAAAAACTTTACTCCAAACTTACCCGTATCGCATATCTCCATTGCATAATTCCCCTTTATATATATATATATATTTATATATATATATATATATATATATATATATATATATATATATATATATATATATATATATATATATATATATATATATATATATATAGAGAGATATATCTTTTAGTAAGAAATTAGAAGCTTCCTTCCGGCAGTTTTCTCAATATTTTGCTCGACGCCGCCATAGCCCACAACCAACCCTGGCCCTTGCCTAATGGCCAACACAAACCCCACAGCCCCAGCCTCGCACTGACAAGCCCCGCCATAAGCCTCAAACCTTGCTTGACGCACCACACCATGGCCACGTATAAGTCCGTGTCCCGACTCACCCCAGCGCCTGAGCCTACTGCATCACCAACACCCCACCCTGCAAACCCCAAAGACACTGCCGACCTCGCTGTGTCAGCTCGCCTGAAAACTAAGGGCTGCTATGAGTGGGTTCTATGTGACAGCAGGCAGGAGAGACATCTCTCATGAAGAAGGAGGCTCACAGGTTTCCACAGCCTGTGCCGCTCTGCTGTACCTAGTTATCGCCAGCCCCACAGGCCCCTCCCGCTGGCGCAACCTTGGGCCGCCATCCGCCGGGTTGAGGCCAACAAAGCACTGTGATTAAGGGCTCGAGACGGAGATGGAGTTCCAAGATCCCACCGCAGGCGAAACAGCTTGGTGATAGCGGCACGTATCACCGGTTGGCGACCCAACTGACCGGCCGGACGCATTATCCGCTATGCACTCGAGAGGCAGCAAGACCCGGCAAAAGCCACGCATTACGCGGGCTCGCATGGGATACCTCTGGAGGCGCGCCGCGTGAGCGCCGGTGACACCTGTAATCACGTCAGCTTATCGAGGGTGATGAGGCTAATGCTATGGCACGCAGACGCGATGCCATACTCTGGGGTTGTTGAGGAGGGCAACAATGCAAGATGTAGGTTGCAGGCCAGCTTTGAGGCTAACGAGGTAGCACTGAAGCGCTCTTCGGGAGAAGTTGATTTGGCATGGACCGAAATGCAAGAAGCCTGACTGTCAGGCTCAAGAAGGCAGGCCTCCCGTGCGTAGGCGATGAACAATGGCGGTCAAAGACGCTGGAGATGGTAAGACAGACCAGTTTTGCAAGAGCCGAAATGCATCGAAACGCCACGACACCGCCGCCAAAGCCCAACCCGCAAGACGCCAATCGAGGTCACCGTCAACCAACGCCGGCAAGTCGCAGCCCCGCGACCATCATCAATGCCGCGTCGCCACCGCCAGTGAAGCCATTGCCCCTCATCGGACCGGAACCGTGAGCCGCCGGGCGACGGAAGCTACAACTCGGTAGTTCGGGCTCCGGGCCAAGAGTTTGAGAGAATTCACCCGATCTCCTTACGCATGACGCTTCCCGGGTCCGTGACCTATCTGGAAGTTACACTCAGCCCGGTAGGGTCCAGTGTTTCCAGTGCTACAACCGGCATAGGTTCACGGTTATGGATGTTCAGCTCGAGAGGTATTATACCGGACAGGGTGTTATTGAAGGGCACATTCATATGAGCCGGGATCTTTACCTGCAAGGTAACAGAGGCACGCAGGGAGGGAGTTCGCCAGGTCGTGGACGCTCGCAACACCAAATGTCAAGTAGCTTCTGCACCTCGCTCAGCCAAATGCCACCCC
>JAJEKV010000287.1:0-408912 GCA_021234155.1 Isoetes taiwanensis | reverse complement strand
GCAATAGTTGGAAGGGAAGATAAAAGGGAAACCGACATGAAGCAATAAAAAGCTCCTTATTTCATCTCAAATTGGCATTTTTCTCAATCGGGCGGCCCTCAAAGGATGAGGAAGTCGGCCCATCTTTTGCTCTCATGGGTGCCGAATCGGCCACCTTCATCCGATGATGGCTATGGCCAAGCGGTACCGCTCACCGGTCTCTCAATCACTTTATTCCTGCCCAATACTTTTTCCTACAATCGGTCTCAAACTCGAATAATAATGGAGATCTAGACATCCAACTTCCCCTTCCAACTATTGCGGTGTCGTATACTGAGAAATCGGTAATCGATGAGGAATAAAACGTGATCGACCCGTTCTTCGAATGGCTTGGACTTGTTATATTCGGGGCAGTAAGTCGCAGGGCAGGTCCATCCGTTTTTTTAACCTCAGATCCGGCCGCCAATATTGTGGCGGATATAAGCCCAGCCTGGCGCGATGCGCGGTCGGTTCCCCGACCACCATTTTGGGTCCACATTTCCGACCCTGAAATTATCAGATCTGCCATAGCCGTTTCTTGAAGAACAACACCAGCAAGAGGCGCTTCAAGCGGCTCTGATATCGGCGATTTTGGAGATAAGTGCTCTAATATCGGCGCTTCAAGCGGCTCTGCTATCGATTCCGACTAGTTGGGATAATGGATGGCGCTCATCTTTATTCTTTGCTATCTCGCTATCTCTTTGCGGTCGACCTAAGCGGTTAAACAACTCCGACATCTTGCTCCATCTCGGCCGTCTCCATTACATTCATAGCCTGCAAAGCCTTAAACTGGCTTCTGCAATCCCGCTCTGCAAAGCCTTAAACTGGCTTCTTGAATCCATGCCAATGCCTTAAACCTGCTTCTTAAATCTGTGATTTCTCAAACTCAAGGCCTTCTCAAATCTCTGATTCAAATCTGTGCTTTCTCAATGCCTTCTAAATCTATGCCTCGCCTTTTCGAAGTAGCACAGGTCTTTCCTTATTCGGTTACAAAGGAATGGCATAAAATAAAAATGCCTTAACGGGCTTGAGTCGAAGATGAAAAGGTGCTTGGATGGGCGCAGGTGTCCGAGAACCTGCCCAAAATTTTTTTCTATGTGAATATTGGCTTGGAGAAGGAGTTAGGTCCAATTGCTTTGCAGAGGAAAGACTCTTCAATTCTCGACTCACTAATCGAGAACACGGTTTATATTGTTTTATTAAATTAATTAAATTATTTTATATTTAATTAAATTAATTATTAATTATATTTTAATATTATCATTTTTAATCTCAAGGGGATATTCCCCTTTAGTTATTTTGGTTCTCCCCTTCCCCCTTCATCTCTTCCCCCAACTCTTTTCACTTGCCCCCTCTTCTCACCCCCCTTTCCGAACTCACCTCCCCTTGCCCCCTCTTCTCTCCCCCCTTTCGAACTCACCTCCCTCACCCTCCTCTCACCTCCCTTGCCCCCTCTTCTCAACCCCTTTTCAACTTCCTCCCTCCCCCCTCTTCTAACTTATCCCTTCCATTACTTCTCTCAACTTCTCCCCCAACTTCTCGCCTTCCCCTTCCCCTCCCCCTGATCTAACAACGATTCAATGTAAAAAAATTTGTCATTATGAGTCCCATTTTCAGTCTGAGTCCCAAAATTCGAGATTTGTCCCACTTTAATTAAATACGACTTGCAACTAATACAGTGGAGAAATAAACATAAGAACTTGCTAAGACAGAATTTGCAATAATCGTTATACCAGCAAGGGAAAGAGAAGTTCTGTAATTGTTCAGCTTCTTCTTGATTTTTGAAAGAATAGGATCCCAAAGACCTTTGATGCCCAATAATTTAGTGGCTTGCTCAGAGGAAAGAACCTTTACCAGCCAGATTTTGATAAGAAATATCTCCAATGAACAAAGTTTTGTCAATATTTAGTTAATACCTTGAGAATTGGTTTAGAATTTTCAAGAAGAATTCAAAGTTTGCAATATCAGCCTCAAGAAAGGAGAAAGAGTCATCAGCATATTGAAGAATACTAAGGGATTCATCAGACTGATAATGAACAATGGCTTTGTTAAGCAACTCAACTGTCACAAGAAAACGATAAGGAGCAAGAGGACAACCTTGCCTAACACCACATGTAAGAGAAAAAAAACCAGAAGGAGCACCATTTATAAGAACGGCAGAATTGGATATAGAATTAAGGCAAAAAATGAGATTTCTTAGCTTGGGAAGAAAGCCAAGTTTGGACAAAAGTCAAGGAAATCCCATCTGACCGAGTCAAAGGCACGCTTAAAATCCAGGTTTAGAAGAACACAATTGTGCTTTGAGGTCTTATTCCAATGTAAACCCTCCATTGCAGCAACATAATTATCAAGAATATATCTATTTGGAAGGAAAGCAGACTGATTATGGTTGATACTCTTCTGTAAAAAGTTTTTGATCCTGGAGGCAATGATTTTGGCACAAAGTTTATAAGTGGTGTTTGTAAGAGAGATAGGTCTCCAATCTTGAATTTTGGTAGGATGATCAATCTTAGGGATCAAGTAAATAAATCCACTAGAGATAGAAGGATGCAGATGCTTTGCATTCTGCTATGGCCCCAAGCCCTACCCAAAAAAACCTGCCCTGCTTCGGCGATCATGCAATCTGTCAAGAGTGCAATAGACTCTTGCATTATTCTTCTGCTTATTAGACCAAGTATAAGTTGAAGTTGAAGAGGGGATATGTATCAAACCATTATCAGAGAAGAGAATCCCAATTGAGCTTTTCAGCCTTTGTCATATTAATTTTATTTTCCAACTTAAGATCCCAAGAAGGGGTGTTATTAAAATCCCCAGCGACAATTCAATTATCAATGCTTTGAGATGCCAACCAATTATTTATTTCCATCCAAATAGGCTCTCTGTCCTTAGGATTAGTAGGAGCATAGATATTGATAATTCCAAAAGAAGAATTCGAAATGGAGAAAATAACATACTGCAGAAGGGCTGTTGTAGAAGTGATGACGGCTGTAGAATCAATCCAAATAGAAGAAGACGCAGGATATATCCAATCACCTAAATTACCACATTCAAAAGAAGGCAGCTTCAATTCTTGTAGAAGGATAATGTCTGCATTGTAAAGCCTAATTTGAGCAATGGCACGTCTCCTTTTTAAGGGACCTTTAATGCCTCTGACATTCCAAGATAGAATCTTCATCGGATCCAAGAAGGAGGAAGACAAAAACAGGATAGATTATTTTCTGGCTATTGTGGATTTCCTCATATTGTTTTTACTTCTAGTATTCTGAACAGGGGTTTTATGTAACCCAAACAAGATAAGCACTTTGTCTAAGGTATTCTCATTTCTCCTAGCATTTCTTTTAATGTGATTCTGATCTGGCGTAGGGGCATTATTAGGATTCTCTAAGAAGTACTTTTCCTTGCCCCAAGTTTCTTTATCACTTCCATAACCCCCACTGTTACTTGAGTCAGAGAATACACCAGGTGAAAATTGAAACATAGAATTATTTTTAGTATTATTTAAGGAAGATAACTTGCCTGGTATTCTCCTTTTCTTGAAGCTCCTTTCTTTCATTGATTCTATGCTCTGGAGTCTCAGCAATAAAGAAGCACTAGATGCATAATCACACTCCCCATAAAACAAATGAATAAAGAAGAAGAAGCATGTCAAAGCATGGAGGTGGGGGACACTTTTTGTGTCAGCGACACATGGTGCTTAGGGGGTGCTTTCCGGAGCTATTTTCTTTGTATTTTTAAAAAATATTTTTCTTTTATTTTTTTGATATTTTTCCCTGAAACACATTCATATTATGCCTTGGAATACAAAATTTCAGCTTCATCGGAGTTATAGAAAAAAAAAGATAAAAATAAGTAAAATTTCCCGCATTAGGTGCTTAGGGGGTGCTTGGCTGGCGCAAAAATGCCCCCCAGCTCCATGCTTTGACCCCAAATCATATGATCCAATTCATAATCCAGTGCCTCATATAACCTCTCTAGTCCAAAACACTGAATCAAATGAGCCTCCCATTTTGACTCCTGCTTTCTTGCCTTCCCTGATTGATCTGGACTCCCCTATAGTGGATTGTTCTACATGTCCTCCCAAGATATCAAGCAAGTTTGCAGATCAGATGGCCTCTCTGCAGGAAGATATCAGTCTCATTTTACAAGGACAGAAAGATTGTGAAGTTATTGTGGCTCAAGACAAAGACAGAGACTTTATTGCTGAGACTCCAGAGCATAGAATCAATGAAAGAAAGGAGCTTCAAGAAAGCTTGCTGATATGTATGGATCTCTATTGATTCTCTTGGAGGATAAGGACAAATTCCACCTTTTCTACAACAACAGTTGGCCTGCTAAGTCCTGCACTTTTGGAACTACTGATGCCTTTAATGCCTACTTCAATTCCATCTTCTTTGCTGAATCTTAAACCTTCCATCCTTCTTTGCATTCCTCTCATCCTCCCTGTGCTCTTGTCTAAATTTTTGTCTAGCTTCACTATTTTTGTTTGCTCTCTTGTGGACAGGAATTAAGAGTTAAGGAGACAGTCTGATATCGAGCTTCAGATCTTTCGGACTTTCAGGAGATTCAGGATGCTTATGATATTCAAGAATCAATTCTTATTTCTTCTCTACACTTTATAGATTTTTGGATATTATTAAGGGATCATAGTTCTCTTATATTATGAGGCTCTGTATTGGCTTTAAATTTCTATCTTTTATGACATGCTTTTATATCAAAAGTATGAATTTTGCTATGTACTTGAGGATTTATAATTAATGACAAAACCAACTCTTACTTTCAAAAAAAGATTAAAAAAAAAAATGTAATCTTAAACGACAAACCCGCGGCAGATACATTGAGCTTCATGTTGGCAGATTGGCCGACTGGGAAGAGGGAAAGCCACAGACCCATCCAATTGGCAATCAAGCAGGATGAACAGGCACAGACGGAGATACCAGACAAGGAGAAGACCACGAACATGAAAATACACTTCTAGAATAAACATGCAGAAATTTTTACAGAAAATGTCAGATCGGAAATGGAAAATTGAGCGTGGGAGAAGCATGGAGCAGATGAGAATGGGAACAGGCTGAACGACATAATAGTGAAGGTGGCGACAGACATCTTCGAAAAATGAAAAAGACCCAGAAAGAACCAAGCATTCAGTGCCTCAGTATGGTACGATGAGGAGTGCAGGGAACAGAAAAGGAGATGCAGAGATCACAAAGGCATGTAAACATATTAAGCGTAAAAAGGCGCGCACCTAAGATCACGACATCGAAATGAAACAAACACCTATTGCAAAGACCAATGGAGGTTGGCGTATTATGTTGAAGAAGCAACCCAAAATGTTCTAGAAGGGATTGAAAGTAAAGGGGGGGAGAGGACAGAAGACCAGAGAACACACAACGCGATACCCGGGGGATCGAATGGGAAAAATATCTTGAGAAATTGTATAAGATAGGAGCCACACTGTTATCAATACCCACTCCACCGTGAGACAAATAAGTCGCGGCTTCAAAGATGCCTAAGTGATGGTAGCGCTACAGAAAATGTAAGCCCGAGATCTCTATGGACTGACTGTAGAACTACTGAAATGTGTAGACACAGTAATCGGGAACTAGGCCACCGATATATTCAATGGCATAATCAACACAGGGATACCAGATAGATGGACATACAACAGGGTAATACCCCTGCACAAGGGGGGTAACAGGGAGGAAGCAGGGAACTACAGGACGATAATGGTGAGCTCTATCTTCGCCAAGTGGTTAGGGAAGGTGATGGACAGTAAACTGAAGCATTGGGCAGAAACAGAAAAACTAAGAGCACAAGGACAGGCAGGTTCCAGACCTGAACATTCGACTACAGATCACTTGGTAACCCTTCGAAAACTAATAGAGCAAAGCAAATCACAGGGGAAAAAGATAATATGCTGCTTCATGGATTTCAGAAAAGCATTTGACATCGTCCCAAGGGAAAAGCTGTTATAGAGGCTAGTGGATATATGAGCCACAGAAGATATGGTAGGGTCGATCGCACGGCTATATCAGAAAGTGTATGCTAAAATGGAACAGGAAGGACAGGCGATAGATTGCGACACAGGAGTTACACAGGGATGCCCACTGTCCCCGACATTATTTTTACATAGATGCACTACAAGGCTTCATCGCAAGAAGGCAAGGGGACGCGGATGCCCCCACCCTGGGGGATACTAGGGTACCTATCATGTTGTATGATGATGACTTAAGCATGATGGCTACAAAGAACAAGGGTATGCACGTTACTAGGGCTACTAGAAGCCTTCTGCAACAGGACAGGGTTGACAGTGAACCTGGCAAAGACCAAAATAGTCACGTTCGGTGCCAAGAGTAGATACAGACCCTTCAGTTATATGGGGACAGAACTAGAAGAATTGGCGGAATACAAATACCTAGGATATGATGCACACGGCATAGGTAAATGGTCTAAGGGAGCGGATACCAGATTTCAGTCAGCCATTGGAAGCTACTTCAATATGAAAAATTTCTGTAACAGGAGCAGAATAATCGACTGGAAGATCAAATGCTACCTGTTTAATACAGTGGTCGCATCAATGCAACTATATGGATTAGGGGCATGGGGGCCTGGCCTACCAGACAAGAAATGGAAAAAGCAAGAAGGGATTTTCAGGCAGTGGCATAGACAGGAATTCAGAGTACGGTCAAATACACCCCTGGCAGTCATGGTATATAAGACAGGGCAGAGACCAATGGAGGTAAGAGCCTGGGAAATGACCATCAGATATTTACTGAAGGACAACATGGGGGGTCACACTTGGAAGCTATCAACAATCGCAATCAGTGAATCGGCCAAGTCACATATCACTACAGGCAGCGGGTGGTTCAAGGAAGTAGCAGTATGGACTAGAGAGATGGGGTTAAATCTGGGTGATCTAATAAATGAAGGAAAATGGAACGAAGACTGGGCCGACAGAGCAACAAGAGCATGGCTACAAAAACACAACGGTATCAAAATACTCTGGTTGACAGAAGTTTTTAACCCAGACTGACAGATAGGGCAACAGATGAACATGGACAATCTATTAAGGAAGACAAGAAGGGACACCTTGGCAAGATTCAAGATGGAAAGCCACGATCTAAGAATCGAAAAGGACAGGTGGAGGAAAGTGAAGAGGGAAAACAGGGTCTGTAGACTCTCAATTCAGGGAGAGTAGAGGACGAGAATCACATGCTCAACAACTGTACAGCATATGAAGACATCAAAAACAAATATAGGCAAATAAGGTGGAGACAACCAGCGCATATCTTAATGGCAAGAATGTATACAAAGGCAGATCCGGAGGACGAATCGTGAAGACGATAACTACACACGTGGAGTTGCACAAAGAAAGAGGGCTGGTAATATGAACCACTGAGAAGGTGGGACATTGAAGCCCGCAAAAAGCTCATCTAAAAGCTGATGATAACGACGCACCACCGCGCGATCATGATGCCGATTATAAGCGGGGTACCGGTACCAATAGAAAATAAGAGAAGCCCTCCGAAAGGGCTACAATGTATCAGCATGCAGCACTAGTAGCACCCTTTGGGAGCTCGCCCATGCTACATTAGTCCGGGGGCCTCATGGCACTAGGGACAATAATTTAATTCTATTCTATTCTATTCTATTCTATTCTATTCTATTCTATTCTATTCTTAAAAGGCCTGATATAATGTCTGCAGCCCATTTAATTAGAACGTGCCAAATATATAGCCTGGGGAAATGCATTTAGTAGAATGGTTAGTAGTTCCTACAATTGTTTCCATTCCCATAGGATATATCACAATGTCGATATCAACTTTTGACCGTGGAAAGTTATTGAAGTGGAAGTGAATGGTGTCAAACAAAAAAGTGGTGTGCGTATTTTGAAGTCTAGGTAAGTTGTCTTTCCCCGCTAAAACAGATCAGTATCCAGCATCCAGTTTGAAATAACCAACCCTTTTGTAATTTCAGGTAGCTGGAAAATAGTGGTTGTGTTGGAATGTGTGTCAACATATGCAAATGCCTACTCAGGATTTCTTCACAAACGAATTTGGTCTGCCACTTACAATGACACCTAGTATAAGCGTACTCTTTATTTGATGCTAAAAATCAGGATCTGTGGCTTACCTCAATGCCATCTTTGCTTGTTATCACTTGCTTAACTTGGCTGTCACAAATTTCCTTTGATATTCCTTCTGTCAAGTGCATCGCCTGCAGAAAGGGCAGCAATATCTGTAGCTCCATAATCAACTTGCTTAATCACCTTCTAGAATTAAGAGGTATGAGAAAGCATACATTGTTTAGACAGTACCACAGAATTAGTTTCGTGATCACTCTACTGCCATCATCCAGAGTGCTATGCATTGCTACATTTAGAGTGCTATGCATTGCTAGCGAGCATCATTCTTAATACGCACAGACACTCTTGCCTTTCAAATCAATAAATCCAGTAGTTGTGCCGGTAGCCATAGCCGAAATGGGCCAGCAAAAGCGGTGCCATAGCCTAGCTCAAAGAGAAGAAAAATAGGAAGGGAAAATCCAACTTCGAACCCCAACAATCAATTTTCCTTTCTTAACCTTGAAGGATGCAGTGTGAGAGGGAACGATGATATTATCCTTGCAAGCTCTTATGGTTAACTTTCCCCTAGTTGCGGCTTCTGTCTTCTGGGGCTGCATCGGACATGAATTTGAGGCTGCCCAGGGTTGAAGCTCGACCTAAGAGCCTTCAAACTTTGTCATACCAGCAGAACATGAACATTTTTATTGGGTCATTCTTATTAGGTTATGGCAATCACCTTCACAATGAATGACATTTAATGGTATGTTACAAGTAATATTTGGAGGCTATTAACATATTTTGCTTCTACCTATTTAGAATTGTCCTAAACTTGTGATACAAATAGTTTCCATAAAGTAAGTTCTTACGAAATTGAACAGAAATTTTTGGAGCTAAACATTGATGCTACGGTACCTTTTGTATTGCTTCTATTTAGAATTGTCCTAAACTTGTGATACAAATAGTTTCCATAAAGTAAGTTCTTACGAAATTGAACAGAAATTTTTGGAGCTAAACATTGATGCTATAAACCTCAACCTGATCAGGCTGAAACAAGCCAAAGTTCCTTTCAGACAGAGCTCCCGTCTTCAAATTCTCGTTAAACAAAGCAAAGATGTAAGCATCGACAGAAGATTCAGGCCTGGCTGGAGTTCCTGTCATGGATTCGAGGTGCTTCACAAGATTATTGTTATAATTTGAAGCATTTTCCAGATTAGCTCCAGTTTCGGTCCCCAAAGATGGCCAACCTGTTTCTGTGACCATAACAGGAATACCTTGATGCCCCAAAGCAGCCATAGCAAAAATCACAGTGTCTACCATAGCATCAAATAAATTTCCATAATGCAATCCGCTTTTTGAATCTGTAACTCCGGAATTCTCTTGAAACAGAGCATATTGTAGAGAAATTTCGCTGGAGGCACTTGCATAGCTGAAAAACGGATAAACATTTATCATCAAGGGAGAGAATTTGTTGAAGCCAGAAAATCAAGAAGCGGTTTCATAGCAGATTCATCCCTAAATTTTGCAACTGAAGGGGGGAAAGATGAAGCGCTTATAACATCAAAGGCATGTGGAGTTGAAAGCTTAATTGCATCCTCCAATCCGCGGCGCTGCAGAGCAAAATGAAGATTTTGGAGGCTTGGAAGCAGAAATTGGGCAAGCTCTGGATTTTTTGTAAAAACTTCATTTCCGACGGCAATGCTGGTAATATGTACGTCAGAAACATAGGGCAAAATTTTGGATTCAATCCAGTTAATTGCCGCTTGTTTGCTTCCGGCCATGGCCTGGAGCTCTTCATTTGTAACGGCCACGCTCACATCTAGGCCGCTGTTTCGGAATGCCTGTAAAACGGACTCGTCGGAATCGAAAATCCTTACCTTTTTTATGTGGAAAGATTTAAGAAGTCCCACGACTTGTGCATTTGAAGGAAGATTATTCCCGAGTCTGCCATAATTCACTCCAACACTCGCTTCTACACAGATTAAACACATTACATTATTACAATCATTCAAAGCAAACTTAAAATTCGTACTTTTTAGGTCAAGAACGGCGATAAGCAAACAGAGTAATTCAAATTAACACACATTTCAAGGAAGATTCAATCAGCTTCGAAAGAAACTCGAGAATGTAAACTAAGAAACGATTCAAAGCATTTTCTTCCGATTTGACGATGCAAAATTAAAAGAATGTCGATAAGAAAACAGAGTAATTCAAAATAACGCAATTTCAAGGAAGATTCAAGCTTGTTTACTATCAGCTGCAAAAGAAGATTGAGAATGCAAACGAAGAAAAGATCCAAAGCATTTTCTTGCGATTTGACGATGCAAAGCGGGGAGAAAATGAAAAGAAACCTGAAAATGTGATGAATCCAAGAAGAAGAACGATGAGGGGGACAAATCTGGAGCGGCAGGCCATGGTGGTGGGATGGAGAAATTAGAGGAGCATGCCGGAAGAGGCGATAGAAAAGGTCCAAAGCATTTAAAAGGCGCCAGAACTGCCGCTGCAGCATGCAAAAGGGTGGACGGATGGAACGGTTGGTAAGCTAAGCAGAGACCAGACGTGGTGGGAGTGGCTCCATCGTTTTTGCCATTTTGCTTCAAAATAGGAAGTAAGTATTTAGCATCATTGGTTTTTGTTTCTCTTTTTATTAATGCAAAAATTTCGTTGGGAGTAGAGGGAAGAGGTTGGGGTGGTTGTAACTTTCCACCCAGCCTTTTCCTTTTAGCTTCATGCTCTAGCTAATGCCAAGATTCTATTATTAGGGCTCTTCACCTTCTACATCACATTATATCTTTCTGCTTACAATGTTGCCGACCATATGCACCACTGTTCGGTCAATTTAGTGTACCTTAGGAATTTTTCAACCAAGTTTTCTTATGGTTTTCTATTATGGAAAGTTCCATCACTAAACATAAGATATCCGATTGGCCAAAGTAAACATAGGAAATTTTTCGATGGCCAGGTTGGCAAGTCTCTTTTTGAAGCTGAATGCCCTAACCTCCTAGAGTACGCTTTACCCCTTGATGCTCCGGTCACTGCTGTTATCAAGAAAATCATGTGCGGATCAAAGTGGAGAAAATTAACACCGTTGTGGACGTTCAGAATTGGATAAGTTGGTATGTTCGTTAATTATAATGACAAATACAAAGTTACACGTATAAAATCCAAGGCAAGCTAGTAGGACATGTTTGTGGTAGGCTACGGTCATATGAATTTGATAAAGCTATCTTATATACAACTGTCTTATGCTATTATAAGAGTTAAAATATGGAAGATGGACCATCAGAATGGATTTGGTGCTGCCATGCGGCAGTCCCCTACACTCCGGAATGGAAACAGAGGCTGCGATTCCGCTCATCCGGTAAGAAAAACTGCAGTAATCGGTAGGAATAACGATTAATCTAGTGAGAACAGGGCAGGCTCTGGACTACCGCCGATCACGAGGCTCGCCCGTCCATTGCAGAAGGGGTCCCAATCTCCTTCCTCACACAGATGAAAATAAAATGTGTTAGTGTGTTTAAAATTAGTAATCCATCGTACTTGAAGATAATTTTTCCTGGCAAGGGAAAGATGAGGAAAGCCTCTTAGTATATTTTTGCTATGCATGCTACATTGGTTCTTGAAAATGCAGGGCAAATTCTTTTCATGCTTCGCAAATTAAAATGGTAAAAGTCATGCTCAACTTCTTGAAGCTTGAAAGCAACACATGTTCCAAATGCTTCCCCTAGTGTGGTAAGATCCCAAGGACAACTTTTGGAAGGTAATTAAAGTTAATTCAAGAAGCTGAGCAAGTATTTAAATTCCTAAGAACCATCAAGAGTTTTAAATTTGAAGAATAGAATAGAATAGGGTTTTTATCGTCCATGGAGACCAAAGTTGGCTTATGGGACCCAAAGAGGCGCGACAAGCGACATCGTCTTGTCAGTTAAACCCCTCCCAGGAGAGAGTTGTTTGGTGGGGAAACCGTGACAGGAATAGGTTTGCTGTCAAACTGTACGATTACAAATACAAGTATATATGGGGAAAGAAATAAGTGCCCGAGGACCAAGCTGATCTCGGCGATCCATGATCTCTTGAAGATATGATCCCAACCTCCGTACCGAGCCCGTGCTCAACATCTCATGCAGGGGCTGGCCAGGACGGACCAGCTCAGCATAGCGTATCCGAATGTCATCATAGGCCGGACAACTTTGAAGGTTGTGGCATTCGTCTTCCACAGCTCCAACCTGGCAGCGTTAACAAAGCCTCTCCTGACACAGCTTTCTAATCCATCTCCCCGTCTCAATCTGGAGATGGTCTGCACCTGTGCGGATAGAGGCAATGGCTCTATGCTTTTTCATGGGTAGATGAGTGCGCAGGTAGCATTGCGGGCCTCGCCCCAACATGGAATTTATGTGGCGTTGATAATGTGCCGTCTTGACCTATTCAAGGATGCTAGTACGCCATAGCTTGCTGAGGAAGCATACGTCAAGGTATTGTCTGAGACTGTGGCGATCTGCCTCCATTTGCACTCGGATGCACTTGTGCTCCCTGCACATTCCATCTGGCCAGCCACTGAGCTCTTTTTTCCCGTCAGCAGGCTTTTAGATGTTGAGAGCGCATTGCCACAGTGTAAGCAAGGTTAGGGAGACGAGTATCGTCCATGCTGACCACCTTCTGGAAGTAGACGATGTGTCTGTCAAGGGTCCCCCTTTGAAGAGGCAAGAAACCTATTTCCTGCAACAGTATTTGGTATGGGACTGTGGACTTCACCGTTCCAAGAAAGCTTTCTGCACCTGCTCCAAGTCATTCCAAGTGGCGAGGGAAATCACCGGGTCCCAGACCTCGACCCCATACAAAAGCACAGGTTCTACTAGCACCTTAAATAGGTGCGATTGGTGGGCCCAATCATATAGCTCTGCCTTGTGGGTATTTTTCTGCATTGCATAGAGTGCCTTCCAACCTGTTGTAGCTCGCAGCTGGATGGAATTGTCCCAGTTCATGGCTGACGGGGCACTCCACCCCGAAATATTTGTAAGTGGATACCACTTCAACATTTTGGCCACGATAAGTGAGGGCTCTATAAGTATCACCCATTTACAATAAAGGAGGACTCGTGCAAATTGTATTATTATATTATACAAGGAATTTATTGCGGCGGCCTTCCCTGCGCCTCTATATTTGATGGAATGAGTCAATAAAAAGGAATATTCTTGGGGCGAACATTTTCCTCTCTAATCTACCTACTAATAATGGATGTGCGTCAATCCAGAAACATGCAGTGCCTTATGTTCTAATGTTTATAGAATAGAGACATGTTGTTAACAACCATGGGATTCCAATTATTAAGCCTGTTTTCCCTTTGAGATCTCAAATCCTCAACTTTTTTGTCAATCCACCCAATGGTAGCCACTGGGTTTTAATCCTGGATGGATCCATATATAATGACCTGATCCTTAGACTACCATCTTTTATTTCTCCTTATTCTGTTTACACCACCCAACAGTTGCTAATGGGCCGTCAGAGTGGGTGTCTCTGAGATCGCCTTACCCATTCTAGTTTCTACTAAGTTTATAAGGTTCCACGTGAAGTCGAGTTGGGTCTAAAAATAAGGAACACAAAGGATAATAGCTTTGTAAAGGATAACTCCTTCCAAGTTGCATCATAATTCGTCTAGGTTAGTTGGATCAGAATATTATTGTGAAATATATTGGGTAATTTACGTCGGACTATGGTTGGATAAGTGGTCTAGTGAAGATGTGTTGAAAATACATTTGTTAATATTTTGTTATAGCTTTTATAACACATAACAATTAACGGCGTATATAATAGTTGTAAGAGGGTAATCGGCATATGCAAGTTTGTAAGTCTGGCTAATGGCTTATTCTACTGGCTCCAAGTTACAAAAAATAAGGTAATGCGCACGAGGGGTTGCCCTCCAGTGGCTCGAGAGTGTCTTTTTCTTGCATGGTCTCTATTTCTCTGTTTGTCTTTCGGTCTTGTTTGTTTTGTGTGGAGCCATGTAAATGCTATGAACACAAGGTGTTGTTTACTTACTGGAGTTTTCAATTTTGTTTACAAATCTATGCAGGTCAATTCGTACAACTGAGGAAGGAAAGAAAAAGTACTAATAACTTCATACTAATTAGACTAAATATATTGGGCATTTTTTAACCATTGCAATATTCTTTAAGTGAATGCACGTATGCCCATCTGTGGTCGCTCGAGTAGCAATGTCGAATGTTAGAGAACATGGGCGTGAAGTCTGTCCCCATGTGGTCGAGGAGTGACGTGGAGCACATGGGGACCTAGATTTGTTGGGCCAGGCCAGGCATAGCGGCATGGAGGTCCGCAACGATGTTGTTTTCTTGCGGGGCATCTATGTTGAAATCTCCCATGAGGATGGTCTTGTTGATTTTTGCTGCATTTGTTGGTGCCTACTGTGATGGGCGATGTTGCACTATTTGCAATGGCTTCGATGTTGTTGAGAAATTGCTACATGTTACTGCCGTGATGCTTGTATATATTGGCTGGTGGACGATGGTTCCCATGGTGCGGTCTTGGAACATAGCGAGGATGGTTGTGACTGAGGGCTCCGTGACTTGTTAATAGTGGAGGAGCTCGAGCCTAGTGTAGTCGTAGAGTGTGGGTGTTCCACATGCATTGCTGTTGAGAAGGCTGTACTTAGTTGTCTCGACGATGGCTAGATTGTCCGTTCTCATTTCCTGTAGGCAGAGGATGTTCGATGACATTAGTTGTGGGTCTGCTAATATGTGGCCCCGTTGTACTTTGTGGCTTTGAGGGTGTTGAGCATTGTTCCTATACTAGGGCTAAACGTTTCCAAGTTTAAAGGCATGCAATGCATTCTGGATCCTGCAATAGTAACGAGATAAGTTATAATCTTGCAAATTACAAGTATTAGCTACAATAGAAAAGTACTATACCGTGGTATGGTTGGTCTCCTTTTGCTCCTCTTTGAGGCATCCGTCTCAGGGTCTCTTTCTTTTGAAATGCGCTTTTTTAACCGCGGAACATATCCCCAAAAAAAGAGAGAGAAAAAACAAAATGCATGCTCCACAAAGCTAGAGAATATAGTAACTATTCGTGGTGCCATGATGTTTATGGTAACCACATTAACATTCAGTTCATATGCTACTAGGGCACACTCATTCCCCGCATTTGCGACATGTGGGTCTAGTATTGTCCTAGCAAACTACTTTATTGAAGCACAATTAACAAGTGAAGAGCAAGCTAACAAAGTTCACACCTCTAAAGTCAGAGCAGAGCAAGGAGCAAGGAGCATTGAACTATATATATGCGCAATATAAAATGTACACGAGATTGATGGAATTTTATTTCGTCATATAAGCTTTCAGCAATTGTAAGCAAATTTTTCATGTGAAATAGGCATGACGAAGAAAGCATGTTTTAAGAAGCAAGATTAGAGATAAACAAACCTGTCATCATGAGTAAACTCACTCCTATACTGATCCATTGACCAAATACATATTAACTACCCGGACTGCTTGGAAGCTTCTTTGCTATATAATACACGCTTTAATGCTTTAAAGCAATGATAGGGTGACATTTTTGTGTATAGTAAACTTTCAAAGCATCTTGACTAGCAAACCTTGCAACTTCTTCTACATAACCCAGGTAAATCAGGTGTTCCAACATGTAATCTGGATTGTTTTTGCATTCACCATTTGCTGCCTAGCCGGGACATTCCTTCATTGAATCTATACAGCCAACTTTTCCTGGGACGTTCTGGAACGAACATACGTGTATCCAAGTTGGAGTAGACCATTTTTCTCCCTCACAGCCATGTACGCAGACTATATTCATCCCGAATTCCATTTGGATGTAGGCTAAAGAACAATAGAGCATCACACTTCGCACAAGTTTAACTGCACAAAGGATAATATATTTACTTCAATGGACTGAAAAGACAAAACAATGCAATTCTTTGGCGAGCTTCCTGGCTATGGCTTCTGCCTAGAAGGGATGGAAGCTTCTGGATCTCTTGGGGTGGAAGCTTCTGGATCTCTTGCTTTTGAGGTAATCGGGAGGTAACTAAGGCCACATTCGAGCAACCTACGCCACCAGAGGTTCCTTCCAGGAACCTTCAAATGGTGTAGGTTTCTCGATGCTTAATTACGGGCTTCAGTTTGAAAAAAAAAAAAGATATTCGGTTCTTTAGAAAAGCTATACATCTCTGTAACATATAAACTAACAGCAAGGGATGTTAGTAGCCACAATGAGATCTCAAGCCACACAAGTAGCACGAAATGTGAGAAATTTCACCGTATGATTGGATGGATTAACTAACGAATTCCATATAAACATGAGTACAAAGCACACAGCTATCATGCAATGTTTCAGTAAACCAATTAATAGCCATTGATTTAGAGCATAGCTATGGCTCATACTTTATACTGGTGTGTGTCAAGATGTCAAAGCCTGAAAACTTGCTATTGTAGAAACAATCTAGCCTATTCGTTATAATTGCTCTTTGCTAACTCAAAAGCCCAAGTTAAAAGCCCGAGTCACCAACTTAATCCACCAAATTTAATTACAGTTTGACAAATCAGCATACAGGGCTGTTCATATGTATTTTATAGTGTATTGAGCCACATAGCCAGCATTTACTGAGAAGAGATCCACCCACAAATATTGGTTTGAAATGTAGCTTGAAGTAAACTTACTGCTTTTATTAAGCACTCTGCACTGCTGGAAAGATCGATCGAACAATTATAATGGAACATATCAGGCGGAATGCCAAGAGTTCCTGTTTTATATTTGAAAATACCAATGACTTTCATCCCATAGACTAGCACGACTGCATGCAATAAATATACCATATGTCTGATCTGGTCTAATATCATGCTATTGAAATATTGGACTGCCAGCCACACAAAAGGGAACAATAGAATTGAATCAAAGTGTATATGAATTACATATGCATTGATAGCAGTGTGCAATGCACTAGAAAGGATCATCAATAGTCGCCACATGAATGTAGGCCCGTTCTGCATGAAAATGGAGATTGTCCTTTAGAAAAACTTTTCTTCCAGCAATCTTAATCAGAGCATATTCTTAGATTCTTTGTAATTCAAAGTGGTGTCACCTCAGGGGTGCTCATAAGTCTAAATGCAATGGCAAGTCTTTCATTATGGTGCAGCTTTCATCTCTAGAGCCATTCTTTCAAATCCAGAATATAGTTCTTCTGACCGAGGATGTTTCTTGTCATGTATAGAAAACTTATGGACCTTGCTGCCAACTGTAATTGTGCTCAATCCACATGCCTTCTTCATGCCTCGTTCTGCTATTATCTTTCTTAGTTTCCAAGCTTCATTCCATTTGCCCTCTGCAGCATAGACATTTGATAGCAGTATACATACAGAGTCACTTGTAGGATCCAGTTCAAGTATACGCTCAGCAGTGCACTGAGCTCTTTCAATGTCACCATATATTCTACATGCACTCAACAAAGCCCTCCATGCAATAATATCAGGATGAAATGGCATGTTATTTAAAAGCTCATTTGCCAAAGAAAGTTGTCCAATTCTACCAAACAGATCAATCATACATCCATAATGTTCTGTTGTAGGCTTGATACCATGCTCATGACTTAGAGAGACAAAATAAAGACAGCCCTCATCAACTAGGCCTGAATGGCTACAAGCGGAAAGAACCTCCACAAGAGTAATGTCATCTGGTCTTACACCAAATTTTTGCATTTTTGGAAAAATTGAAGAGCCTCAGTGCTACATCCATGTTGTGCATGTGCGCCAATAATGGAAGTCCATGTTATCATGTCCACATTGTCCATTTTGTCAAATATCCTGAGTGCATCACTGAGCCTACCACATTTTCCATATGATTTTACTAGCAAGGACTTCAGAGCATTTGAATCAAAGTAACTTTCTGTATGAATAAGTCTGTCCCCAGACAAGATAGCAACATTTGTCAAACCATGGAGTGAAATCGCATCTGGCTTAACATCTTCTTTTTGCATCTGGATGAATAATTGAAGTACGTCATTGCAATGATTGCTTGCATATGCTGCAATTATAGAAGTCCAAGATATCACGTTTCTTTCAAATATTTTATCAAATATTTTGCATGCATCATCTAAGCAACCACATTTTCCATAAAAACTTATAAGAGAATTCTCCATAGCGACATCAGAACTAAGTTGACCATTAATCATAGCTGCATGGATTAGCCTGCCCTCTGCTAAAGCTACAATAGTGCCACATGCACTTAAAACAGTACTAAAAGTGACTTTATCAGGCTGTTTACATTGTTTCTTCATTTCCTGAAACATTTTTAGGCTTTTCTTTGCCATGCCACATTGGTTATATGTCATAATCATGGCATTCCAACAGGTCAAATTTTGGTTTTGTGTACTGTCAAACATCCTTTTGGCATCGCATATACTTGGGAACTTGCAATACATAATAATCAACTTTGTGCAAACATCATCATCCAACTGACACCTGGTTCCAATAATACACGAATGGACTATCCTCCCTTCTTCCAGTCTCAAATCTATTGAAGAACAAGTCCTAAGGATACTAAGCACTGTGATTCTATCTGGCCTTATGCCTTCAGATTGCATTCCACTGTAAAGTTCGATAACATCTTTACAATGTCCCTGCTGTGCATAGGCTCCAATTATAGCATTCCATGATACCACATTCCTTTGAAGAATTCTGCTAAACGTGGTTTTTGCATCATATAGACAACCAGCCTTGCTATACATGTTCAGCAGAGCAGTTCCAACAAAAACATCAGATTCAAAGCCACGTTTAATAATAAGCAGATGGATCTGCTTGCCATGAGTTAGTGTTGCTGGAGTAGCACATGCTTTCAAAACAGTAGTAAAAGCAACCTTATCTGCCTCCACATTTTCAAATATCATTTGTCGAAACAAACCAATGACTTCCACTTCATGCCCGTACTGTACATATGCTTCCATCATTGAAGTCCAAACATACACATCTTTTTGTGGCATCTTATTAAAAACAGCCCTTGCATCAATAAAATTTCCACATTTTGCATACGTTTCAACCAGGACATTCCCTATAAACATTTCTTCCTTCAACCCATCTCTGATAAGGTGGGAATGAACCCTCTTGGCATCTGATACTGCACCTGCATCAGCACATGCCCGTAGAAGAGCAGCATATACAACATGACTTGCATGAATCCGCCCATTCAGAGCGTTTAGAACCTCATCTAATTTTCCTTCCTTAGCTAATTTTACCAATCTAAGGACGATATTTCCTTTGACATTCCTTCTCAAATTACCGATAGCCACATAATCATTCCCATTTTGGTATTCCAGAGAAAGGTGTGTATAACCTGATCCCAAAAAAAGAAAAACGAGAGAGAAAATTCTTGACCTGCAAACAATATCATCAACACTACGCAAAAAAATAAATACCTAAAGCTTTGTGTCCAAAACAAGGGCACAATGGTCCTTTGTCCACTGCGGCAGCTGTTGCATAAAGAACTCCAAGTGCACTTAGCATCATAGAAAGATGATTGATAGTCCTTCACCTGTATTTCTAATTCATCATGTGCAATATACATGTGTCGCCAAACATACAATACCTTGATAATTATCATTGCCTAAAGCATCTTTTTGAGGATGCTTGTATCCCATATGCTGCAAAATCCATGGTATTCGCACTGGATCATCATGCATGGAAAACAAATTGCAACATATTGCAACTGAAGAGCAAGCCTAACAGAAAGTTGAATCCTTACTAGTTAAAAGTTGAATCCTTACTAGTTGTTCACATTATCCGTTCAAACGGATGTTTGTATGCTATATGCTGCAAAACTCATGTATTAGCTCTTGGATCGTGAAATGCATGCAGAAAGAATTGCAACATATTGCCAACCGAAGAGAAAGCCTAACAGCAGTTGAGAAGCTGTACCTTGAAAGTCCTATTTTGATTAGAACCTTCAACGCAATCCTAGGTAGAAAGTATGATGCAGAGAAATGTAGGCCTATGATTTCCTATGGAGATACAATCTGAAATGCAGGTATGTATCTATAATCTGAGTACAATACATACCAATACCTGGTTAATGTGATGGATGCTTTCCAATTATCCAAAACATGTGATGCCCTCTGCCTTGTTAGCCTCTTCATGTTAACAGACAGCCATTGCATTACACTTGCAAACACAGAGGAGGTATTATATTTATTTAATTTCCTGCTTTCGTTAAGTATGAAACAGCCAAGTAACCTAGTTCATACATTGCATACTGTATTGATAATTTGAAGTTTTTAGACGAGAAACTTTCAAATCATAAGATGATAAAGCAAGTTGCCATATTATAACAAAAAATGGTCAACATACCGTTGCTTCCAAAATGTACCTAATGCCTGTCAGGGTTCCAAAAAGTGATGGATTCTCGCTTGCCAGTATCTGCATGTCAAATAGCAAGACTCCCATCAAATAATTTCTTCTGAGCTTATTCAACTGAGATTTGCAAAATGGATGTAGAATATGAAAAGGAGTTAATGGATCTACAATCTTAGTTTAATACATACCATACCATTTCTCAGTTGATGAGATCGATGCTTGTCAACGATTCAAAAAATGTGATGCTCTGTGCATCATACTTTCTGTGCATATCACGCTCGACATAAAGTCTCCATGAGTATTTTAAAATGCTCAAGAAATCCGAGGGACCAAATAGCGTACAGATTGAAAATAGAGGAAAAAAAGGGGGGGGAGGGGGGCACTAGACGGCGAAAACATGGAGTCTTCTGTTACTAACACGAATTCTGGCATTCATATGCAATATTCCACGAGACAATGATCGTGGATTGATTAAGAAAAGTGAGAAAGAAGTAAACTTGCTCTATCAACCTGATGATGGATCACAGCGCTGAGAGCCTGACTTGAAAATTGAACCTGAAGCTTCGTCACCGCGGTCTTATGGATTTGACGGATTTGAAACAAGTGAAATTAAGTTCTTTGTGGAGTTCGGATTAAACAATTTCTTTTTGAACTCCACAAATTAACAATTTCTTTTAATCTGTACAAAGGGTAAGTTCAGATTAACAACATGTCTAAACCACTTAACAAAAGTCTTCCATGCTTTAAAATACAAAAAATTTACCGGCTCGGTGTCTTATTTAAAACCCTCATCAACCTAATGAAGATGTTTTTTTAAAGGGAACTTTATAGAAATGCCCTTGTATTTAAACAAATTTTATTAAAATGCAACTGTATTTTATTAAATTACCAAAATGCCCCTGTTGCATCACTGTGACAAAAATTGACAAATTTCTCTATTTTGTCTTCAATCTATTCGAAAGATCTGGCAAGCTATGGAGCAATTTCACGCAACTATGGCATGGTTGAAAAAGCTGATTGGAAGGCTAAAACAAAGGGTTCGAAGATGGATGGATTATCCGCCACAGTTGATTCGTTGGTGATTCGATACACAAATGTAAGGCATTTGGAAGAAATTGGCCATATCAATGTAACAGTTATTGGATATTATAACTGCTATAGAAGCAATTATCATATTATTAGCCAAAGGCTAGATTGACAGTTAAGTCGACATACCTTTGTTGTTTCCTTTTGTCATTTCCAATTAGGGCTCCTACAATCTCGGGGCTAACTATAGAAGCCTTATATGGTGGTATGCAGATGCCAATTTAGGCATGTTCGCTGCTATTCTCATGTACTTATAATTCCTATTCAATGCGTTATACTGGTTCATCAAGGTCAGGGGGAAGCTAGCAACTAAAAGGCTATGGCATATTGTGTCCGGTGATGAACCGAAGCCAATGGTATTAGCTCAGATGCAGGCTCTGACAACTGTTCAAGTAGTCAAGGGAGCCAAAGAACCTCCGGCATCTCAACCCAGGGGCGATCTCGTAGTTCCTAGAGGCTGCTGAGGCATATGCAAAGACATGTGCAGCAATGAGACATGCCCAGCTAAGATGGATGCAGAGGGATTGGGAAGCAAAAAATAGAATGATGAAATACCTTGATAACACAATGATAGCACAGGTAGAAGTTGTTGAGAGTGCAAAGGATGCCTAGGAACAATTGAATGCAATTTACAGGAAAAAACACGATATTCATCACGAAACTCAAGGAATGTGCAACTGCTGAGGAGTTCATCTCCATCTCTTCTTTGCATGTTTATCAGATATGGGAACACCATCAAGGAATATAAGCTTTATATTCCCTCCACTAAAAAAATGATTATAGATAGATAGATAGATTTTATTAACGTCCACGGGAGCCCGTAGGCTATGGGACAAAGAAATCAGGATCTAGTACAATCATCATAATATGAGAGAATCAAGCCTCTCAACGATGCTCAATGTAAACCAGAAGCTCTCGGAGGATTTTCCTGAATGTGGAAGCGAAGGAATATGTTGAAATAATTCATCCAAAGGCATGCTCCAGTCAATCATGTGATACTTGGCACGAAGAGTGTCATGGCTGCGGCAAAAATATATAGCATGCTTCTCAGTCTCCACATCCTCCTTACAGACACATATCCTCTGATCTTCTGCAATTTTCAACCACCTTCCCTTTTCAATCATTAGACAGTGGAAGCTCATGCGCATGCGCGCAATCGATCCGATTTGCTCCGGAAACATGCTATGAAGGGACAAATATGGTTGTATGCTGTGGTTACGTCCGGGATTGAAATCCCTGATGTAATATTGGAGTTTCTTTTTGGAAGACACCTCACAGTATGCCAAGAAGGCGTGTGCCTTGAACTCTTTTGTATAAGAACAAATAGTGAGCCCCCATCGAGTAAACCAGCTTTGTAAATCCTTATACCAGCAATTTTTGCCATCTGCTTCAAGCTTCACTGCAGCGTTAAGTGTTAGCCTTACAAGAGAGCCATCCTTTGCTTGCTGCTTTTGATCAAGATATCTGAGAGTGTTACACATGGATTGTATTTCCAATGGATAAGAACCACAATCGTATAACATTATCTCATATGGAACTGCTCTTTTCACCTTCAGAGTCATGTGCAGCCATGTTTTTTGAATTGCTTCAATTTCTTGCCATTTAGAACAACATAGCGATGGATCCCAGATTTCACTAGCATATAGAATAACTGGCATGACCAGTGCCTCAAAGAGTTTCTTCCGCAGCGGCCAATAGGTGATGTGAGCCCGACGGCACATATTTGCCATTGCGAAAAACGCTTTCAAGGCCGCTGCAATTCTGATATCTACCCCTTTTCTCCATGGCCTACGCCCCGTGAACACTTCATGACCCAGATATTTGTAGGATTGGGCTTGTTCTACCACATGCCCATGGTAATTCAAAGCATTTGTCTGCGTCCCAAAGCCCAGAACCTTAGTCTTTCCCAGATTAACTACAAGCTCAAATTGTGAGCAAAATTCATACAGCACATCTAGTTGCCCTTGTAAGCCTGCCACTGAGTGAGAGCATAAGAGTAGGTCATCAGCATATAAAAGAAGGATTACCAGTTCATGGAAAAGGCGCGGGAAGCAGCAACCAGATTCTTTAAGAAAATTCTCCAGTTGGTCAATATAGAGCCCGAACAAGGTAGGAGAAAGAGTGCAGCCTTGTTTTACTCCCACGTCACTGACAATTAAATTCGGACATGCCGCATTCGAGTCACAACCCTTCCACGGACTGATTCGTATAACCTGCCTATGGCTTGAACCCATTCACTAGGCACACCAAGCTGGATTAACCTGTTCAAGAGTTTCTGACGAGGCACCGTGTCGAATGCTTTAGCAAAATCAACAAAGCAGCAGAGCAGTGGTTTCCCTTGTGATCTGGCCTCCTCTATCATAGTACGAAGTGTGAGCAAATGATCTATAGTAGAGAAACCACGCCGGAATCCTGCTTGCCCTCGCGCTCTTAAACCATGCGCCTCCGCCCATATTGTGAGCTTAGAATCAAAAATCTTGCCAAATAGCTTAGCAAGTATGGGGCTGATCATGATAGTCCTGTAGTTATTTGGCTGCAACACATCACCTTGTTTATGTATTGAGTAGATCAAACTGGTGGTCCAGGCCTCCGGAAACCCCTCTGTAATAGCTTGGTTATATAATTCTGAAATCAGGCCAGCCAATTCGTCTCCACCATCCTTGAGATGTTCTGCCAACAGCCCGTCAATATCCTGTGCTTTCCCCCGAGCTAGCCCATCAATTCCCTTCTTAACATCCTCAAGGGTGACTGCAAAACTAGGATGGGCTTCTATAGGTATGCTCAGCTTATCTTCCCCTTTGAAATACAAGTGTAGAGCGTAAGTTTTCCAAACCTGCAAATCCGTCAGGGCCAGCTCCTTGGTTGGAGGAGATAGCTGCTTCCAGAACCACTTTCCAGAATATTTTGCCTTATGCTCAAGTTTTTCTTGCTGCGCAAGTATCCAAGCTTTCTTCTTCTTCTTCACCAAGCTCCTGTAAGCATGCAGCTTAGATGGGTTATCGATTTGCCTCTTAGCAAGTTTTAATTCTGTGTCATACCAGGCCTTCCTTGGCTGCGTACCAGTTTTCAAATGGTGTTCACCATACACTTGTCTTGCACTACTTGTCAACAATGCATTGAGAGCAATGGCGCGTGCATGAATATTACTTTAGAGCCCTTATACTCGGCAGCCCCAACAGTATCTCATGATGAAAAGCCTGCTTCTGAGACTCTCTGTATTTGATACATGTCCTATGGTGCTTTAATTGTTGGGACCTGTGCGCAGCCAGCCTAAACAAAAGAGGGGCATGGTCGCTTTCCTCTACAAAGACTCCAATCCGGAAGTCTTGAATCATGCACAACATATGAGGTTCGCCAATCACATAATCTAAGACTGAGTAAGTAAACTTCTCTGTAGTCTCATTTCTGAATGTGTAACCAGCAGATCCAGCATGGCGGGTTCCATTAAAGATAATCATATTTAATGATGAGCATAGGTTTAAGATTTGCTGACCTGCAGCATTCCACTCTTTGTGGCAGCTTTGACGAGTGAAGGCATCCCAAGGCTCTGTAGTTAGCAAACTAGGTTCAGAGTTAACAAACACTTTTGGAGCTTGGAGCTCTCCTGTCCAGCCATTTAAGTCTCCCATCAGCAAAACATCATAAGCATGTTGCCATTCTGCAACCTTAAGACCAAGCCTGGCTAGGGATCCATTGGGTTTCTGATAAGCAGATGGAGAGATATAGCATGATACCAGTATCAAGTCACGAGCAGTATGCAATAGGGACGCATTGATTTTGAGAGCCAAAATTTGTTTGTCTTCTTCATCTACGTACCACAATGATACAAAACCTGTTATTCTGGAATGAACCAATCCAGCCAGCCCCCCATAAGGTCTGCCTCTATGAGGTTTAGGATTCCACAAAGAATATGTCTCGTAATTCTTTATTGGTGGGAGTCTGCCACACTGATGCTCCCATGTTTCTGACAAAAACAAAATATCTAAATCTTCAGTCTCTAAGAAATCAAAACTACTGCTAAGACCATTTGGACCTTTAATATTCTAGCATCCTATAGAGACCAGGCAGGCTTGAGTGCAGGCCTGCCTGGGAATCCCTATTCCGTTCGATCCCTGATAATAACCTGTCCGTTTCTATAGACAGCCCATTTCCCTGATGCTCTGGCTTCTTTCACTTGTCGAATGGCCTCTGGTCGTGTTTGTAATTGCTGCCAGGTTAAGTCTTCACATACCCGATAGTTGCTGCCTTTCAGCATAGGCCCGTGCTTTAGAATCTCTGTACGTGATGCTTCATCCCTACATTTGACCATGATATGTCTAACTTTATCTTCAATTTTTCTACCGGTCCGCCAAGCATCAATGATATCAGGCTCCTCCATTTTCAGATTTTCCTTACAAAACTGAATAGCCACCTCTTTAGTTTGTTCATCTTCTACTTCCAATACTCCTATAATTCTTATTCTCAAGGCTCTTTTGTATCGGTCACGCTCCTCAGCTAACACGGATTGGACCTCTGTCTTCATCAGACTAGAAGGAGTTTCAGATGTTTGGTGTTGGGCATTTTGTTCCAACAATTCAATTTTCCCTTCAAGAATTTCGACTCTAGACTGTAGGGCAGCCACTTTGTCCAGTAGTGTTCTCACTTGCTTAACTTCCTCCTGGATTGAATCCAAGGTCGAAACCTTCTGCATTAGTAATGCCCATGCTCCCTGTGTAAGTACGAAATCCCCTTCTGCTGAATCAGGCTGGGCACCTTTCTGTTTCTGTCTTGTGTTTGATCCTGTCATTTTCTTGAATTATTTAAGCACAATCCGGTACAGCCTGATGCCAGGCACCTGCCCTTTTGCAGAAAATCTTGTCTGCTTGCCTTCCTTTTATATTTTCCGACAGTGCCTCAGGTCAACGAAAATTTATTGGAGTTACCTGTATGTTTTCGCCCTGTGTGTTTTCGCCCTGCAGTTCATGTACGTGTCAGAGATGCCTAGGGTTCAGTGCCATAGTTCCGGCCAAAATGTCAGCGCCCAAAGTTCCGCCTTATTATATACATACAAGAACGTAAAAAGAACTCTAGAAGAGCTAGAAAGTAGCTTCTTCATCTTTTCCCTTTTTAGTTTTCCTTTTCTAATGAAGATCCTCACTTGGAAAGTAAGGGGAATTAAGGACCCTCTAAAAAGGAGATGAGCTATAGCTCAGATTAAGCATTATAATGCTGATATCATCCTTCTTCAAAAGTTGAAGCTTCCTACCTTTGAGTGTGGTAACTTAGGGAACTGGATCTATTCTGGACCTTCCTCTATTTGGATTGAGTCTTGTGGGGCTAGTGGAGGTTTAGCAATTATCTGGAACCATCGTCATTTTTTAATAGTCCTTCCAAAATGTGGCAATCTGTTACTCTATCTGTGTCTAATTCTTCCTTTGGGATTATCAATATTTATGCCTCTACCAATTCTAAGGATAGGGAACCTATTTGGAATGAGATAAACAATTGGCTTTCCTCCAAAGTATTGATAATTGGATTGTGGCTGGTGACATTAAAAATACTCCTTCTTGGGATCTCAAATTGGGGAATAAGATCAATATGACAAGAGCTAAAAAAAGTACTTGGGATGCCCTTATTTGTGATAATAACCTTATTCATGTTTCCTCTTCTACTTCAACCTACACTTGGTCTAATAAGCAGAAGAACAATGCAAGGGTTTATTGTACTCTTGATATATTCTATGTCTCCAATCCTTCTTCTGTTATATGGGATAACAGTTGTTACTAGTGATCAGGGTACTTCATCAGCCTCAATTTCTTCATACCTCTCAGATCACTCAAATTTAGAGAACAGGAAATATATCTTACAAATTTAATGCTTCTCTCCTTTCCAATAAAAAGATATGTTCTCAATTTAGGAGTTTCTATAAGGAGTATGGACAATAATTCTTTATCTATGAAAAAATTCTATTTGAAGATAAAGAAAATCAAGGATTGGATCAAGAATTGGTCTAAGTCTAAGCATGAGGAGAGTCGTATGGCTAAGGAACAAGGTACATGAAGGAAGTTAGATCTCTGCTTCAAAATGATCCCTATAACTCAAATTTACAACTGGGGGAAGATATCTTGGAGAGGCAAATCAGAAACAATGAAGAGATAGAAGCTAAAAGTGTTGCTATTAGATGCAGCATATAACAGAAATGGATTATGGAAGTACAAAGTTCTTTTTCAGGGTGGCAAAAAGCAGGTTGCTGAGAAACTTTATTTCTGAGGTTATAGATGAGCCTGGCCTAATTCATTTGCTAATACTTTTTACTCTGAATATAAGGACCCTTTTGAATACAAACATATTCCCTCCAATGATCTTGAGAATGCAAATGCTTTTAAGTCTCTCATAGACACTAGACTTCCTTCTGCCTCTGATAGTATGGATTGTTCTATAGTTTCTCTGCCTTCTCAAGAAGAAATTCTCAAAATACTTAACAGTTCCAGTAATAGAAAATCCCCTGGTCCAAATGGATTTCTTGTTGAATTCTATGTTAATTCTGGGATATCTGTGACATTCCCTACCAAATATACGACGCCCAGTCGTACATCTCGTAGGAAATCCCCCATGCAACCCTTCGGCCGCATGGGCCCTCCATCTATCCCGCACCCCAAGGTATCCTTGGTGCGAGAAGGAGACACGAAGGTGTCTTGCACGCCCTTCCCCTACGGGCTCCTATAACAGCGGAAGCATAACATAATGTCAGCACTAACAACAATGATACATCTAACTACTTCGTAGGGTAGCACATCCGTACATCCATAGATACAACAAAGATAACATGCCATAAAACATGAGAGCTCCTACCCAGGCTCAGACTCGTAAGGGAAGTAGACTGACGGTTGGGCCATAAGACAGAGCAGGCCGAGATATAACAATGATGGGGTTGGCTATAGACAATGGCTAGGGTTGACCACTCCATCCGCCCTTCCTGTGCATACTTTGGGATACTTTGCAGACGCGCTAAGTCGGGCTCTGGCATGACTATAACCTGCCGGAGCGTAATCCTATGGTATCACCCATTGCGACTACTCTGGGTTGCATCTCCCCAGTCCGATGAGGTAGGAAGGGTTGCATCTCCCCTTCCCGAGGTCTAATGGTTCCATGGGCGGCTAGAGCATCGTGGCGATACACGATCTGTCCCCGACTGAACCCCCCAAAACAAGAGCCAGGCCAACACCTGCAACTCTTGAGAGGCAGGGCGACACTATTGTCCCAGGAGGTGTCGGACCCATACCCGGCCCACACAAAGTGACCGTCTATAGGCCTAGCCTGCTATGGACTTGGACCTCTATCAAAATAATTCAATGTCCTAATAGAATGCTATGACCAATACAACTAGTGATCTAACATGGTTATTTTTGTAGCATTCTATGTATTTTATATGTAATATGTACAAAATACATGATATATTACCAGAGATATATAAGGGTATATTGACCATTTATGTATTAATGAGAATAGAATAGAATAGAATAGAGTTTTTATCATCCACAGAGACCAATTAACCTATGAGACCCAACAGGAGTCGCATCAAGCATATTACTGTTCGGGTTAAAAACCCCCTTCCCCGCCCTAAAGGGTTGTTTGGAGGAAAACCCGTGACAAGAATAAGCTTACTGTCAAACTGTACAAATACAAAAACAGATATAGACAGAAATATGTACATGTATCAGGTAAGTGCTCGAGGGCCTAGCTGATCTTGGCGATCCATGATCTCTTGAATGTATGAGCCCAACCTCTGTGCCAAGCTCGTGCTCAGCATCTCATGCAGGGGCTGACCAGGATGGACCAGCTCAGCATAGTGTACCCGAATGTCATCATATGCCGGACAACTTTGAAGGGTGTGGCATTCGTCTTCCATAGCTCCAACCTGACAGCGTTGACAAAGCCTCTCCTGACGCAGCTCTCCAACCCATCTCGCTATCTCAATCCAGAGATGGTGTGCACCTGTGGGGATAGAGGCAATAGATCTGCGCTTTTTCATGGGTAGATGAGTGCGCAGGTAGCATTGCGGGCCCCGCTCCAACCTGGGATTTATGTGGCATTGATAATATGTCGTCTTGGCCTGTTCAAGGGTGCTGGCATCCCATAGCTTACTGAGGAAGCATGCGTCAAGGTACTGTCTGAGACTGCGGCGATCTGCCTCCATTTGCACTTGGATGCACCTGTGCTCCTGTACATTGCATCTGGCCAACCACTGGACTCTCTTTTTCTGCCAGCAGGCTTTTAGGCGTTGAGGCCCTGTACAAAAGCACAAGTTCTACTAGCACCTTGAATAGGTGCGATTGGTGGGCCCAATCATACAGCTCCACCTTGTGGCTATTGTTCTCCATTGCATAGAGTGCCTTCCAACCTGCTGCGGCTCGCAGCCGGATGGAATTGTCCCAGTTCATGGCCGACGGGAACTCCACCCCCAAATATTTGTAAGCGGACACCACTTCAACATTTTGGCCACGATAAGCGAGGATTGGAGGTGTTGGCTGGTGTGCGGACGATACCAGAACTACCTTGGTTTTGGCTAAGTTGACGCGCATGTCAGTCACCTGGCAAAATGTGTCCAGGGCATCGAGATGGCATTGCATGTCTGCCTGAGTGTGTGCTAGGAGGTCCACATGGTCAGTATAGATCAACTACCTGATGATCTTGTGTAGGAGGTGAGCCCCAGTGCCTCCATTATCAGCGAGCCATCTCTCCAGCTGATCAATATACAGGCCAAATAGTGTGGGAGAGAGAGGGCATCCCTGGTAGACCCCGATACTGCTCTCGAATGGTTGGCCCGCTGGTTGCAGCCAGCCGGTGCATGTCTCATATAACTTGCCGACGGTTCCTGTTGTCCTCAATCAAAGTCCGCAGCGTGAAGATATGATCTATGGTTAAGTGCCTCGGCCTGAATCCTGCCTGTGTGAGTGCTGCACTTCTGTTGCTTCTGCCCATCCTGTCAACTGCCACTCGAGGATCCCGGCGAGGAGCTTTGCAAATACTGAGCTGATCATGATGGTCCGGTAATTGGCGGGGCAATACGGGTCTCTTGCCTTGTAGATTCAGACAACTCTGCTAGTGGTCCATTGCAGGGGAAAACCTTCCCGCACTGCCTTGTTGAACATGTTGGTCAGTAGTGGTGCCATGGATGGTCCTGCCCACTTGAGTAACTCTGCCTACATGGCATCAAGGTCTGGTGTTTTTCCATTGGCTAGACATTGCAGCCCCTGTGTTACCTTCACCTTTGTGATTTCTAGTACTGGGTCCTGCTGGGGGGTTAATACTACCCATGCACCCTCAGGGTTGTAGAGCTGCTGTAGGTATTGCCCCCACTAGTCTGGAGTGATGTTTCCTGTGGGCAGCACTGGCCTCCTGAGCACTCTCCGCCAGAAGGTCCTGGGATGACATTCTAGGAGGAAGAACATTTCCTGTTGATGGGCCGCAATGTACCTGGCCTTTCTAACCTTAAGGAAAGTGCAGTATTGCTTGACTGCATCTGAGCGTAGAGCAGGATCTATGACTTGGCGGAGCCAGCGTTTTACGTTCTTTGCACTCGGCATCGAACCACTGGTTACGCGGAAAGGTCATAGCTCTCAAGGTTTGCCGGGGGCGACTTCTCCCAAAACACCTCTCTGCAGCAGCCCCGACGACGTCAATGAGCCTGCCTGCCCGTTGCTCCAGCGTTGAGCATTGTGAGATGCTTCGTAAGCATCTGGGAGTAAGTAGGAGTGCGCTCATAGTCCAGTCTGAGCTGAGGTATACGAGGAGGTATTTGATAGGCGTCTGTAGCAAGCTGCCAACGACAGGTGGTCTGAGTCCACCTCCTCATCCCTACCAGCTATTCCCACTTGAAAATGTCTGATGAGATGCATGTCCTGCTCGGCCACCAAAACATAATCTACCATGCTAGACCCACGTCCCTGGTTCTCCTGCGTGCAAGTGTGCTTGCTGGAGGACGACCACTATGCTAGTCTAGGTCAAAGATACTGCAGAGCATCAACAACTGCCTCCCATAGCGCGAGACCTGAATGTTAGTTGATGCCCGTGGCCAAGCTCCTTCTGAAGGGCTCAGCTGCAATACATCAGCTGTCAGAGGATCAAATCTCATCGGTTGTTCCTTGCTAGTGCGGGCATTGAAGTCTGCAACGAGCATGACCCTACCCTCTTGCTTGTGCTGATGTATGTCATCGTATAGATCGACATAGGGCTCCAACCTATCCACACCCAGATGGTTGTGATAGAAGTTGCTCTCAGCATGTGGAAAGTAGCAGGCCGCCACAAAGAGAGGGCTACCACTGCAATTCTGCACACGCACCCACAAGTACCTGTTATGTTTGTCTGTTTTGCACAGGAAAACTGACTGTGCCAGGGTTGTCTGGTAGTAGCAAACGACCGCTTTCCTGTGCATTCATTGAAGACAGAATAGCGATGGTATCCTGGCAAGCCGGGTAGTCTATGTCCAGCATGCTCCCATGTTTCCATGAGGAAGATGAGGTCCATATCTGCGGCAACTGAGTTGGGACTGTCTCCCTTCTGCCATGGGAAGCCCCGACAATTCCAAGAGACCATGCGCAGGCACAATCCCTATTTGCTGGCAGAAGCTGCAGCAGTAGGTTTGGCGGTGGCAACACAAGGGGTGGTGGTGGAGGTGGAGGCGGCATTTGGCATGTTGGCAGTGGCAGGTGAGGCCATTGTAGTAGGATGTGCAGCTAGGGTCGCGGCAGAAGGGCCTCGAGAGTTTGAGATGTCTGCATCAGCATTAGGTGGCCTGAAGATCTGCATCCTTCCCCGGACCAGCCTTGCTGCGCCTCCCTGTTTGCGGACACTCTTGACTTTCTCCAACTCATGCCTGTGGTCCTCTTGTTGTGTCGGAGTCAGATCCCGGTCCACGTACAGGGCAGTCCCCTTCAACTGCCTGCCTTGGTGCAGGATGGCTGCTCGCTTTTGCGTGTCCCTGACTGTGAAGATGACTACCCGGGGACGTTCAGGGCGCTGGGCCGTAGTACATTACATTGACTTTAGGCATATTAATTAACATTGTATGTTAATTAATTATGGGGAATCTAGGCATCACGTGGCTGGACAAGTTAAACTTGCCATTTGTAGTAGCCCTAAACCCTAATTCAAAATTAGAGCAAAACCCTAATTCTAGGGAGGCATATAATAATCCAATTAATAATTAATTCAATTAGCAATTAATTACTAATAATTTAGTTTAGGAAATTGCCACCTAACCCAAATTGATTGGGCAAGGAAGAACTGTCAAATTGAATTTTGGTACTATTTTTTTTGCCAAACTTCACTGCCTATTTGCAGTGATTATATGGGTGCACCACACGCCTGCCAAATTGACGGTGGCCAATCCTCTTTCGTTGTTCTACCATAATAGTCTGATGGTACGCAACCATTGTTGACTAGTCACCTCCTTGTAGGGTACCTAGATTTGGTTGGGGCAAAGTGTTTTCAACCATTACTTTAGTACCTTAGGGTCATTAAGTTCCATAAATAAGCTTACATATTCCAACAGATTATATGGATATCCCAAAGGTTAGAACCGCTTAAGGACCTTTCAAGAGAGGTTCCTCGTATTAAACGATTCTTTGTAAATCTATTGTTCACCATGTTGTCCCAGATATTGTAACTCTTCTCCCCCTAAGCCACATATTAAATCTTTGACAGGCTTTCAAGCCCCTCGTTGCCTTTCAAAGCAACAAAATAGTATTTGATCAGTTTTCACCAATTGCATTGCCAAAATCTATTCCCGCCTACTAGCAGAGATCATCCCTCAGGTCATGCAACCCATCCAAAAGTTGTGAAGGTAATAATCTTCCCAACCAGATGGCCTAAACATAATGAATGGTGCTCCTTCATTCTTTTCTTCTTCTTTAATATATTCTCTACGACTATGATCGATCCCCTTTACCCCGGCCCTTGAATGGTGTTGCTGATTAATTCCAATATTACTCATCAACTATGCACTTGATACGACATATACAAATTCTTATTCCGTCGGGTCACCAAACATTTTACAAATTTTTTTTCTCCCCTTTTTTTTGAGGACGAAAAGCAAGTTTATTAATCACAGGTAAACATTACAAGATACAAATCTCATCTAGTTGTGCAAGCATAAGACAACGCTCCCGAAGCACGAGCATGAAGCATTATGTATTCACTCTAGCATATGAGACTAATGATAAGAATTAATTTGGAGATACTGAATCCAAATACAATCTCACATTCCCTGTGGGAGGAAGAGTTGTAAGCCATCAGTATCTTAGCCTAAGCTACAACAATGACTTTACGAACAGGTGAACAAATGTATTGAAAAATGTGCAGTCTACGACGCTCCCAGATTGACCACAGTTACCAACCAGACACAAGATGAAATGCCTTCCGTTTATCTGGGGCCCATGCATCTGAATAGGATGCTATGAGAACAGATTGGCCATCCAATGTACTGTTAAATAATGTTTGAAGCTAAAACCATGCTGGTTGAACTTCTGGACAAGAAAAGAGGCAATGCTCAAGTGTTTCGACATCTGAAAGGCAAAGCAGACATACTGTAGAGTTGCGAGGACCAAACAATTTAACACTTCAGATATTCTTTAACCCTCTTGTTGTTTTCTAGATTATGTTATGTGTCTTATGGTATACAGTCTCTGTGCCAAGGTTGCTTTCAAATTCCCTTATGTCTTTTAAGCTGCATATCATTAAGGGTTATGATTTAACGTCGTCATAGAACTTAGAACTGTTAGTTGTTAGGTTGTTCTGTCATGGCGTCATGCCACTGTAGTGGCATTAGAAATGACTTGGCATACTCATATAAGCCATAGTCATATCCTATCTTAGAGAGTGAGCCTTCTTGAGAATCGTAAGTTACCTAGAGTCATCAGGGCATCTGCTTTGCGTTTTATAAATCTTCTTAAATATCCACATCTGGAATAACACGGGTAGTTAATACCCTACTACCCTGACTTCTGTTGACATTCTAGCCCTATGTGCTCTAAATTATGACTATGTGTAACCCATCCGTTTCAACTATATATGACCCGACTGAGGAACATGTTTGATGTCTAGCCTTAGGTGTTTCTCCAAGACACATTTGAGCTTCTAGTAGGTAACTGTTATACACCATCCAACCAAGTTTTGTACTATAGTAGCATCCAACCCCATCATTTTGAGCTTTATTCTATTGTCTGTTGCCATTTATTTTAAATGCCGACTACAACCTCCTACCTTGGTATTCAGTAGATTGTATGTTGTGTGCACATTCCAGAGGGATTCCAAACACTTCAGTGGTAAGTTTAGGGTTCACTTGTCTTTCTCTTCCTGTGTCACTGCATTGATTACTCCACCAAATTGTATATCGTATATATACATGGTACATATTGCTTTAATTTAGTTAATGTGTAACCTTGCTAGTTCCATGGAACAAAACCCTTGCCTATCTGCCATTATGATGTGGCTGAACCACCGGCTTGTCAAATGGATGCGGCCAAATCTTGGAATCGCATAAGCTGTATTTCAACCATCCCTTTAGTATGGTACTTTAGTCATGTAAATAAACTATGATCCCAAATGGGATTATAGCGAAAAGAAATTTTAAAGGTTAGTATCCCACCCAAAGAGCTTTTCCAAAGGCTCCTTCAGCTAAATATTCCTTGCGGATATCAACTTCATCTTTTCACAATTAACTTAATATTTTCTCAGGTTATCATATCAACTTCAACTTTTGATCGGTTTCAAATGATACGGGACATCAAATCATCTAGACCCCATAATAGTAAACCCCATAATCGTCTTAAGGTTCTTAATGTCATAATCCATAAGAGGTGTATACCTCAGGTAGGGCAAAACCCTAATTCTACGGAGGCATATATTAATCCAATCAATAATTAATTCAGTTAGCAATTAATTAATAATAGTTTAGTCTAGGAAATTGCCGATTAGGCAAGAGAGAACTGCCAAATTTGGTTCAGCCAAATCGGCGGGGCTTCATCGCCAATTTAGGGCTTCATTCCCAATTTGCCCCAAATCAATTTGGGGTGCAATTGGAGAAGGAGGAAGAGCCTATTCAACCAGCATAGCATGGAGAACTATAGAGATAATGGATGTAGCTCAAATACCGGTTAATAGGCTTAGCTACTTGAGGTTCTAGTTAGAGATTAACCCTTTGCTTGTTAAGATGGATGATTAATCTCCTATTGATGCCTTATTTGAAGTTATGAATGGATTTATGATTTATGGTAGTCTCTTTGCTGCATCTCTTGTGCTTGTGGGATAAGGGAGGGTAGAGACCTAAAGGCTAGTACGAATAGAGATGTTCCAGCTAGAATCCCATAAATCCCAATTAATGCTGCATGTGCACAAGAGCCCACCTTGCTGTGGATGTTATGATGTAGTTGAGCACCAAACAACGGAGACAATAGTGATATGAAAGTAGAGCCTTCCTGATGGAAGGCTTCCTTAGTGTGCTAGGCTTATAGTCAGACTGTATGGGCTAGGTATAGATCTGACACTACTTGGGTCTTGCAGGCATCGCCCCAAAAAGGCACCCTGGGGAATTGGTGGGTATGGATGAGCCTGTTCTAGCCATTTTAGGGGTTAAGTTCGGTACAGTTGTGTGTCGCCATTGACTTCATCCTCTAGCCACCCATCGAATAATTGTGCTCTCGTAAGGAACTTGTTCCATTCCTGCCTCATCAGGTCGGGGAAATGCAACCTGGAGTAGTCTCATAGAGTGATTTCATGGGATTACGTCTCTGGAAGGCTACAATCATGCCATAGCATGTTTCTGGCTATCTGCGAAGTGTGCACAGGAGGGGCGGATGGAGTGGAGTACCCTAGCCATTGTTCTATGCCAGCCAATGCCATTGTCATGATTCCGTCTGTTGTTATCCAGAGACTATGACCTTCAGTCGATGCCTCTTTGAGTCTGAGCTTGGGGTAGAACCCTTATTTTTGATGCATTTTATATGTTATGTTGGTATTATGTTGTTGTTCATATTGATGATAGACGGACCACCCTTCATGGTGTATATTATTTTATATGTATTGTTGCTAGTGCTAATATGTATGTATGTTTCCGCAGTATAGAATATCCCAGAGAAGGCATGGGCCAAATGACACCTCCATGTACCTCACGCGGACACTTGAACATTTAAAGTGGCCCGAGTCAGACGGAGGGCCTTCCCCTGGTGATTGAGTTGCCATGGGAGGGGAATTTCCCGGGAGCATCGTATAGGTTCTGGCAGCGTCACAATTTTCTTCTATTGGATATATAATTTATTTTTCTTTTTCCTTTTTCCCCCCTTTTTTTAAACAACCCATTCAAAAGTTTTGGGGGTATGGCCTCTGGTTCTAAGAATTGTCATCTGTACATCCATATTAAATCCCTCTGAGACCCATGTTAGTGTGCTACATATCTATTGCTTAAATTTGGTTTTCCCGGCAAGTGGAAAACTTTTTGGATTTTTGTTTCAGGCTTCTTTGTCTTGTGGGGATTTTTGATGTTGGAAAACATTTCTGACTACCAAAAATCAAGAGAATTTCCTCGAGTATATTATTACCTCATGGTTTGTTTGCAAAACACCAATGAAATGCATATGATTCAAAATAAATAGAATCGAATAGAATAGAATAGAATAGAATAGAATAGAATAGAATAGAGTTTTTATTGTCCACGGAGACCAAATTGGCCTATGGGACACCAATTTGTCGACACATCATTTTAAAATAAGGCAACAATTTATAAAGCTTGAAAGCATCTAACAATATAACTACAAGAATTACATCTACGCGCGTTAGATAAAATATTATAGGCCTAGAGAACATCGATCTATTAAAATACTTAACATTTTTCATGAAGTGCAACATTCTATATCTACCACAATTCCATGACAAATTCATAATGCTACATCTGCCACATCTCAAAGGCCTCACTAAGGATACGCAACACGCGAGGCATTGGACAACTCCTTGCTAAGGATGCATAGATCTAACAACTTTCTGTCTCTACAATAGAATCGTATCTATGCCTGGCAACTCCGGGCACGCATTACTAGTTGATGGTTGTATCCATATTTTTCTTTTATTTAAAACAACCCATTCAAATGTTTTGGGGATATGGCTTATGTTTCCAAGAATTGTCATTTGTACTCCATACTAAATCCCCCTGGAATGTCTGTTGTTGTGCTACATGTCCAGTTGGATGCTGTCTAGTGGCATGACATTAAAACAACTGTTTGTCTGTTTGTCTAGTACTATCCTAAATACTATTTCAAATTTTGGGTCTTTGATATTGAGGCTCCACATGGCAACATCAATGGGGATGCCCAAGAATTGTAAATTATTGGTTGAGGGTATCTCCCATCTAGGGATCCTAGGTGTGTCCAAGAATTTTAGTATCTTGGGCATAAGGGGATGCGAAATACAAATATATCCATTGGTTGTGATTATTTTAAGTCCACTCTGGTCGTTATTTTTTACGTCTGCTCTCAATTGGCCGATATTATTTTAAGTCCGGATTCCACCCTAAGTGTATAGCAAATCTAGTATGATCTATATGATCTCTCAATTGGTCGAAGTCCTTGGCCGTGTTGTATTAATTGCAGCATAGCAAATCTCAATATTTGCATTTTGCTAAAACCTAGTAGCGCTTTATTTGCATAGGATATCAATGGTTTTGTGGATATGCAAATTTCAAAATATAATATTTGCAGCTTAGCAAATCTCAATATTTGCATTCCACTTTGCTAAAATAATTCATTAGTTGCATAGTACCTCAAAGGTTTTGTGGATGGGTTGTTCTTTAGGCCGGATTCGACTAATGGCAACAACGACATTTATTTATTATGAAATCAAATAATAAATTCACACATCACAATTTGTCATTGATTCATCTTTCCTTTGCGCTGACAAGTGCATATCTGGCACAAAATTCGCTTCTGCCATCGAATTTTAATCTACTGGGCAATGTGCCCAGTAGAATCACAATTGGACTGCAACAATGCCCACTCCCACTGAAATTCAACGTCATTGCTCCAAACTGCCGAAAAATTGCGATCTAGTGGAAACATTCAATGTCGACAATGCTGGCAATTGAAAGATTATTGAATTCCTGTCTGCAAAGTACAATGACGTATTTTTCACGTGTCATTATTGGAAATCTGGCCTTATAATAAAGTTCTTTAAATTTACACATAAAATTTGATAGACTTCCATGTATTTAATGCGTCTAACAATGGCAAGGTTATTTTACCAAGTTATTTGACTTAGTCACAAAAAGCCCTTCATATTTTTGAAATTTCCAAAATGTTTTTAATTCTTAAGTATTTTCCCAAATAGCCCTTTGTGTTTTAAAAATCACCAAAAATCACATTTTTACAATAGATGATCATTCTTTACAAGGCTTCAAATACTTGAGCTTTAAATTCTTAGCTTTTTGGAGCTAGAGATAAGCCTATCATTTCAATGCTAAAAATTATTCGAAGACAACTAGCTGGACGCTTTTACAAGAATCATGTTGTAGGAGAAGCTTTGTGGGCATCTTTTGGAGAAGCTGCTTTATACACTTTGATGAAAGATGCTCAACGACATATTACAAAGGACATATTATAAAGGTAATTGAACGAGCTAGAAGGTACATAGTACTTCCTTCTAATGCATTTATGTTTGAAGTACAAAGTCCAGAGCGATCTCTTGTGGTTAATAATGAGTCTAAAACATGATCATGCTTGGACTAGCAAATTCTAGGATATCCTTGTGGTCCTGCAGTTATTATTATTATTTTTCAACAACAATGTCCAGAGGTTTATCCCCATTCAGGTTGCAAAAAACCTATTTGACATTTCCATTGCATATATTTGTTATAATGTGATGTCTTGGAATTAATTTTTCAAATTCGGTGTATGCTTATTCTGGTTTTTCTACAACTCTTACCATAGAATTCAATGGACTTTAAAATATGGACGTTTAAAGTAGCAGAAAACTTAACAATATTCTTCAATGATGGTGCTGTTGAGCTATCTTTCTTGGTTGATGCCTTAGTTCCTTCCGTTGCCTATTATCAAGCTAAGAAACCTTCTGCGAAGTGAGCCTCAAGTACACAAAAAATTCTTTAGAGATGCCCATCTATTTGAATATATATCTACATGAAGAAATACCTTAGCATGCTCAAAATGGCATAGACTTTGTCCTTCATTAGGAGAATTGAGACAAAGCTAGATCCAACCTAGTCCAGCTTGATGGAGCAATATTCCAGATTAGAAAATAAAAAAAGCCTGCAAAAAGATGTGGAATGACAATAAAATCCAAAGCAATTTAGTATGGAAAAGTGCATTTTGACAAGCAACAAACAGGCCCTAAATCATTCTCTAGAAATGACCTAACATTATGTACATGTTAGTGAATTTATTCTTATACAGGTATGTACTCATATCCATTCTAAGTGATTGAAATGGAAAAGGAAAGATAGCATGGATTGAAGAAGTTTACATGCCATCTTTAGTGTGCTAACAAGTCTTTGAGCTTGCAGAAAATTTGACACCAAATAAGCCCTGGATAGTAATACGAAGCCCACATTTCCTTCTAGGAATGAAGTGAACTGCATGTCACATGATCAAGTTCTAATATTAGGAGCTATATTAGCATGAGCATGAGTGCCTAGACAAAGTTGTAAGGAAAAACATAAATTACCTGGAAACTTAAAGCGCAGAGTCGAACCAGGAAGGAAGGAATGGGGTGTTTGTTGCTAAGCGATTGATGCGAATAGGAGGCGCACTTAAGCTTAAATCATTATAAAAAACATTGACATGCATCTTAACTATAGCTGTATTGTATATCATTAGAAACCTTAAATTCTAAGCTTTCTAATATGTCCTCTTCTAGCCTATTTGATGGGCCTAGCTCTAGCAATTCTCTTAATGAAGGGGGTTATTTGCACCCAATTGTTACATAATGTTCTATCATTGGCGCACTTGTGTACCTTCAATGGAGGTTATAAAAACCATTTGTCGCACTAGCCTACCATTGATGGTGTCTCAAATTTCTAGCTACGGTTACTGGGACTCCATAATTGCCACATTATCCATGCTCGGTTTACACCATGAGGATGCCAAAACTTATTATTTTGTCATCAAGCCTTTATAACCTTTTACAATGTCTCCTATCAACCCATTATTGCTGCCTCAATTGCTGCCAAACGAAGCAATGCATCTTCACCTTTTACAATGTCTACCATCACCCCTATACTGACTGAAGCAACACATCTTCAACTCATTGAGATAGACACTGAATCTAGTTTGCAAGTTTGCGTCGTGTTGCTTTGAATCCTTCAAAGGAAAATTGAATCCTTCAAAGGAAAACAGTAAAATCTTTAAAGGATCAAAGACTTTTACTACCACGGATGTTAGATAAAATGTTCCTCTGCAATTACGTGTGTCTTATATCCATATTTTATTCTCCAAGGAGTTGTTATTTATCCCGAACTGCTTAGAAGCTTATTACAACAAAATGTTATCCTGTGTTGCAATAAAATGCCATTATCAGACTAATGTATCATCCAAATTTGTATTGAACACAACCCTGACTTTTGACGATCGCCCCTCAATTTGCACATTACAGAAAAATTGCAACCAGAAGGCAACCGTACAAACCTACTAGGACTTTTCTGATACTCAAATTGAGTACGAAGTTTGCACACAACATTGCTTGCATTTAGTAGCTTTCACAATGCAACAGCCACAATACTGATTCGTTATGTGCATCATCCCCATAAACTAGTATAATCTTAATCGAACATAGGACATTACGTCCATAAGATATTCAGCTTCATACTTCAAACATCAATGCACATCAGCCTTTATCATCATTCAAACAAACTGGATTTTTACGAAGACATGAAGCACACTAGATGTAGTCAGAAACGTTTTGTAATATTAGATCATATATACATAAAAGGGTAAAATTAAATACCCAATTCATGCATAGCATGAAGAGGTTTAAAATGAAGGGGCAACTCTTCACATCAAATAGACTAAAAATCACTGCATAAAGTAAGGAACTTCAAACTGATGAGTTAATCAGTGGTCAAAAATAACACTTCTGTGGAACCTCTTACATACACAAACATATAGAAAATTCTCTGGATTTGATGGACTTGCTTGCAAAAGAAGAGCACTTCCATTCTCAATATGAAAGCACAAGATTAGAAGGGGAAAAATTACCTGTATCCAAAATTCGTCCCACCAATTATCAAAGTAACCTGATAACATTCACATCATAACAAGAACACAACAATTTGTTCCTCGATAGAAGGCAACACCTAAACTCTAAAAATGTCTTTGGCGTGCTGTATCCCATATCTAGATGACCATAATATAACAGTTAATCACTCCTATTAAGAAATAAACAGATTCCACATAGAGCTTAAGAATGGAAGGGAAAATTACCTGCATAGTGACAAGCCTACATCCACTTGCACCTCCTTTGAAAGATGCGTAACCTATTTGGCTGTACCACTGAAAGATGTGTAGGCAGATGCGTAACCTATTTGGCTGTACCACTGAAAGATGTGTAGGCTAATTGGCTGCACCACCGATATATGCGGGTGGATGTATACCTAAAGGAAATAGAAAGTTCAGATTTATTCGCACGTGTTTGCCAAAAAAAAAGGAAAGGGAAACTGAATCAGGAAGAAAGGAAGAAATACTACAAAAAGGAGAGGCTCAACAAACCAACTTTGTGCATTGGCGCGGTTATAGAGTGAATGAAATCCATCAACTGACATTGCACTGCCCCAGATGCTGCCTGTAGAGAAGGACCAACTGAATTATGCATGAATATTAAAAGGGTGAAAAGAAGAGAATACCGAAGAGAGGACATGTGACAAGATAAAGTGACACTACCTAATAAATCAGTGTCCGCCTTAGAAAGCATAAAGACCCCAACCTTTGGAAATTCAAAGCAAGCAGATCACTTGCAATGACTAGCCTACCTTCAAGAGAAGCATGCAGATGTTATAACAGGGGAACTGATTGTACGGGGGGAGAAAATTCTGCCCTCTTTGCAAACATACATTGCACACACATCACACACATGGAAAAAACTTGACCCTTCCTACCTCCAGGGATGGCAGAAATAGATCACCACCATCTCCAATTGCAAGAGAGCATTGTTCTTTTCTACATCCCCAAATACTCACAGTTATTTTTGATAACATGTTATGGCATTTCTTTAGCATCAAGGGTATCAGAGAGCAAAATGAATACTCACTGACATTAGAAAGCGTGACACTTTATCATCTTGTAAGGAAAATGAGAAAAAGTTCTAAAAGAGGTTATTAATTGATACCTCTCAGAGGATATGCATGAAGTGTAGCAATAGCAGTGCCATAGACAACAGTCATGAATAAAGATAAATATTTAGTGCCACCAGCAATGTTAGATCAGATGATTTGCTCCTGCATCAGAGAAGGGGGAATCATATTTCCTTCTGAATATCTGAGAAGTAATCCGGGAAATGGATTGCCGAGATCCTTAAGAATCCGAGATCCTTAAGAATCCGAGATCCTTAAGAACTCCAGTTTAACCCTTTTGAGCCATTTGCCAAGTATTCAGATTAATTAAATTTTCCTAAAAAGAACAGCCTGCAATCCGGCATGCAATAGGGTGTTACCTCCGGCGATTGAAACGACCATGCACTCCTCTAACTGGAGCTCTCCAGGACTGCTCCTCTAACTGGAGCTCTCCAGGACTGCTCCTCTAACTGGAGCTCTAACTCGACGTCAACAATGGCCATAATATGCGTTAAGGAAAGTGGAAAAAATGCGTCAAAATTAGACCATGCGTCACCCCTAGCACAGACCAGATTATCAGAAGAAAGAAAAGCTCAAGAAAAAAAAGGCCCAGACCGAAGAAAGAAAAAGGATAGCCCAGATCAGATTATCGGAAGAAAGAAAGGCTCAAGAAAAAAAAGGCCCAGACCGAAGAAAGAAAAGGGCTATAGCCCAGATCAGATTATCGGAAGAAAGAAAGGCTAAAGAAAAAAAAGGGCCCAGACCGAAGAAAGAAAAAGGCTATAAAAGAAGAAAAAAAAAGCTCGCGCGAAATCCCTTTGCCCGGCCATCCATGGCAACCCAAAAAAGGGCTCACGGGCTTTAAAAGGGGTTCTGAATTTTTCATTTGAGCAGAAGGTGTGGAAGAACGAAGGACAAAGAAAGAAGAGCTGGCCGCTATGGAAGTTTTCAGACTTAGGTGTAACCCAAGGCGTTCAAACGGTCCTCTCTTAGAACCCCAGAACTTGAGTATGGGCATGCCCACCTTGGTTCTAGACATGGACCAAACTCTCGTCCATTGTGTGGATGCCAAATTCGTGATAATACGTCCTTATGCCCAGGAATTTTTACGAGAGATGTCGTCGTTTTACGAGTTGGTAATATTTACATCTGCTACCAAATCTTATGTAGATGAGGTGTTGAAGAATCTAGACCCAGAGAATTGCCTTATTTCTCATAGGCTCTACAGAGATTCTTGCACTGAAATCGAAGGTGGAAAACACACAAAGGAGCTATCCCGTCTTCGTCGGGACATGAGAAGGACCATTATTGTAGATGATAAACCTCGTTCTTTCTGCAGAAATCCTAGTAATGGTGTTCTAATTAAGGCTTTTCGAGGGGATCCTAATGACAGAGAGTTGCCAAAATTGATGGGCTTGTTGAAAAGTATTGCCTTCAGAAAGGATGTTGTGGCTGCCAAAATTATATTAGACGAGCATCGAGATTTAATTTCACAAGGAAGAACCTGTCGTTGCCATTTGTGGCATGATGTTTTTAGTATAACATGAATTGTTCATAATGTTTTTAGTATAACACGAATTGTTCCATTTGTTACATGATGTTTTTAGTATAACATGAATTGTTCATGATGTTTTTGTATAACACGAATTGTTCCATCCCCATCTATAACATGTATATTTAGTATCACACACATTGTTAGAACTGGCTACACACATTATCTTATATTATAATGTTTTGATGTGTGTCTGTTGTGCATCGATCCCTAGATCGGGCGGCCCACATTGATTGACTCTTTGAACGGACGACAGAGATCAGTAAAAAACGGGCTTAGGCAATTTTTTACTTCCAGATCAAATTCCAGGGTTATAGCAGCGGGTTTTGGCACTCGACTATGGCTTATCAGAACTTGGTTTAGGAGGCTTTGTGAGTTCTGTGGGCTTTGGCACTCCGCTATGGCTATCAAAGCAGCTATAGTATCAGACATGGCTTCTTTTCCAAAGAATCGCTCATGGTCTACCCATTGTTTGCTTACTTGCAATGTGGTCCATATTAAATAGTTTGTGAAGCAGTACAGAAGTTGCTTATGGCTCGGCCTCTATAGAAGCAGTTAAGATGTTCAGAGATGTTAGCAATGAGGTACTCACTTTTCTTTGGCATCTCGCTTTTCTCATTTTCTTTTGTCTCTGAGAACATATAGATGCAGGGTTAGAAGAACTGTTCTTCTTCAATATGAGACAAATTAGAAGGATACAATTTTGAATTATGTATAAAGGTCATATGCTAATTTTAAGAAAAAATGCCTCCAAATTCACTTGGAGACTTTCCACACAATAATCTTGTTTTTTATCTGTGTTTTAGTCACTAGAAACATGTAGTCCGGCTTGATGATTCTTAATTGATCAAATTTTTGTCCTATTTATGCACCTAAGATGACTTCTTGAGCATTTTGTCCATTTGGTTTTGATTAATCTTCCTCTCCAAAAACAAACTTCTAACATGTCTGTTCCATTTATAAGTGCATGCACCTATGTTTAGAAAGTATGTAATGCATGGGTAGCATCCAATCCAGGTTTTGCACATAATGTGCAGCCAAAATTAGATAACGAAGTCCATATATGCTATGAGAGTAAGATTTTGATACTCCAGCAGATTACGCCCCAAGTAATGCCAATGAAGGTCATTATGTCCTTTAGAACAGTGTATTTAGTTGATTTGAGAAGGGCATTGTAATTTGAATTTGTTTTTATGTTGTAGTATGTCCTTTAGAACAGTGTATTTAGTTGATTTGAGAAGGGCATTGTAATTTGAATTTGTTTTTATGTTGTAGTATTTTCAGGATGCTGGAAGTTGATCTCTTCTTATATTTCTTTGTCATGGTATTATTCATCTGGTATATGCTTCATGATCCAATTTATACTCTTGGCCACCAGTAAACCATTGGTTGTTGCCATTAGCACTGACTGATTGGCTGGTCTGTACAGAGAACAAATTGACTCATTATTATCACTGAATTTCCAGATTATTTACTAATTTTTGGCTTCTCTATGGAGTTCAGAGAAAGTTTTATTTTTAGACCAACGTAATTGGCCATAGTAACTAAAAATAATTTCTATCAAAGGAGTTAAATTAATATCAGATATAGAAAGATGGAAGCTTTGGAATGCAATAACATGGTCATCAATACTCAGGTACACTTTCATTTTATACTTGATTGTTGTTCAACATTTAGCAAATTGTATCTATTTTTAGGAAAGATGGGCAATAACTGAACATTTATAGCTAAGCGACAACTATATGGTAATTATATTCTCAACATATTAGTTAGCTACTTTTTCAATTATGTTGGGTTGTAACTGATTATCTTAATGTACATGTATGCAGGGCATTTTCAGTTTTAGTGAGCCCATTCATATTGAACGCGAGAAGCCATTCCTCAGTTCAGCTTGGCCAGACTTTTCAATATATAAAAAAGGCAGATTCTCCTTGGTAAACCCTTTTCTCCTGAAGTTTTCTTATTCATTGAAAAGCCATAGAGAACTCAAATCACATCTTGCAGAGCTGAGTGAAGGAGAATGTTTCGAAAACAAGAAAGAACAAGTTGAATTGAGGCATGTCAATCTGCAAGTTCCAGAACGAGTGTGAGTCTTCAAGGATGCGGCAACCTTAATAATAATAAGAGGTGAGTATTTTTGACAACTCAAATCTCATGCATTTTGTTCTCATTTTTCTTTTCAAAACTTATGCAGAACAGTATGACGATTTTGCATATTTGAAGGATGGAATAAGCTTTTCTGCCACACTGGAAATAGCATACCCATTATTAAAGAGAGGTGTAGAATTTCTATATGAATGGCTGGTTGCATTACCTGATTCGTCAACCAATATTCAAACGGTCTTTGTAACCAATCCATCAGTTTCCCTGGAAAATGTGTTTCTCAACCAAGATGAGAAGCAGACATCTGTGAGTTATGCTAATGCAGTGGACATGGCAATCATTCAAGATGTTTTTCTGGCAACTATGTCTGCAAGTAAAGTATTTTCTTCTTGTTTTTGTCATTCAAATTCTATAAATATGCCATTTTCTCATATTAGAGTTCTTCTTTAATCAGATATTGGGAGATATAAATACAGAGTTTACAAGCAGCCATAAATTGCCAGGCACAATACTAAAGTAATCATTGATTAATTGCCTTTGTTGTGAAGTTTTTTGTCATTATTTTTGCATGGAATTCCCTTCCCACCTTGATAAGAGTATGAATTACTATCTGGTTCCAACTACAATTCATATTACAATCCCTACTAAATCTAACCAAGGCTAATCATTAGGATATGGAGATCATAATACCTTTTGATATAACAACGAATCTGTAGATGTAAAGTAGGTTGTGCACTATTGCAATACATGATATAGTCATTTCCTCTTGCAACAAAAGTCTACAACCATTAATTATTATAGACATTCACGACAAACACTACATTCCCACACTACGTTTTCACTATGTTTGTGGGTCATTCCGGGGCCCAAATATAGCTCAGGAACACTGCGCTTGGTTACACAAGCTACAAAAGTTGAATTATTACTAGATGCTTTTCTCATTTCTGGCTCCGAATTTATGCCCAACAATGCTGGGCACAATTACTAGTTATGTACGACGTTTTATGTATGATGTTTAAATAGGTTACATACACTCTCACAGGCTATATAAATGCACTCTTCATAGTAATCGAAGGATTTTTCTCATCCTCGTATTCTTTATGTCTAAACTAATCCCTAACTTGCTAGTGTGAAATAAGTTGTAGCTTCTACCTTGTTATTGTCGGATGTGTAAACCAATCCCTCACTTGCTAGTGTGAAATAAGTTTTGGCTTCCACCTTTTTAATTTTCAATCGCTTTATAATTACAAGAAATTTATCGCGGCGGCTTCTCCATTTCCCATATGTCTTGGAATTTTTGTCGTCGCGAACATTTCTCTTCTATTCCCATATATTCTATTTTATTCTATTCTATTCTTATCTATTTCCCATATGTCTTGGAAGTGGATCTGAAGACAGGAATATTCGAGACCATTTCTCTCCCAACTCACTATAAAGAGGGGTTTATGTTGAGTCCAAACAATGTGAAGGAGGCCTGGTCTTTAAGGATAGGGTATATTAGCATATATAATTCCATTATGCACCCATTTGATGGAGCAAATTTTCCAAAACAAAGTTGCACTAGGGCAGCAACATGGGGCCAATCAATATTCTCACGGTAAGATGCAAATATCTTCATTGTAAATGGATCTAGATGATAGCCAATCAATATTCTAGAATTAAAAACATGAAGTTTTAACAAAATGCAAAGTCATGTAATTTTATGCATAATTCATGGAATGCCTGATTGAGTTATAATGGATAGGGATCCCCATCCAACCATCCCCAAATGGATGGGCAGAGAGAGGTTATGGGCAAAGAGAGGTTGTGAACTGTGTCAATGAGGATATGTTGCGAGCTTATGTTACAGGATTTTATAGAATTAAAATTCTAGGCATTGAAAATGTCAAAGGATAAAATGCATGATGTGGCATGCTTAGCTGGGAGGCATAAACAGCTGTAGAGTCACGTCAGCAAGAATATTAAATTTATTTATCCATAAAGGCCGTTAAAACGCACGGTAGATCTCGAAAATCCAATGGCGGAGATGTGACCACGACCTAATCACCCGTGACATCTAACTCTAAACTTTACAGAAGCAAGCACAACTCCGGCGGCTATGGCGCCGACGTCTCTTTAAGAACCCTACCCCTTCATTTTCTTCTATCTACCTAAGCAAAAACCATCTTGAATCTCTGCGCAATGCTTGGCTATGGCGACCACAACCATTTGCAACGAAAATGAGGGCTTGGTTTTAAGAATGCAGGCATGGGAACAGGCAAAAACAGAGGATCTAGGATGTAATCGGTTTGAGAAACAGTTCCGGAGCAAATTTATTTGGGTGCGAAGCAATTTTTTGGTTGTTGAAGGATTAAATCGATCATGGGCAGGGGGCCGGGTTCCGGTGTACCCTGTTGGAGGTATCCAGGGCAAGGATTAGTAGGCGTTTGTGCTAGATGTTTGCAAGAGAGATTAAGCTCTATAGCAGAGTCTCCGAGCTTGGCCTGAATAGGTTTGGGTAGATTTTTTGAAGATGGGTATGGCATAATCATGCAGAAGCTACGGATATGGCCATGGGAGAAATGGGCGCCAAACTTGGCCTGGGGATTTCGCCCCTTCAAAGCGAAGCATTTCTTCGAAGATCAATATGTAGCATAATGACAGGGGGTTTTCTTTGTGTTTTTGTACGCTTTTCACTAAGGTTTTCCTATGATTTCGTGAGGTATTCAAAGGGATGTACTAATGCGTACATCTAGAGTGCACCATTTCTGAGCCATTGATTTTAGCCTTTTTTTTCCAATGGTCAACAACCAATGGCTCACAAAAGCACAATTTCATTAAAATGAGAAATTTCATGATTCCAATTAGGAACGAAAATCCTTTTTAGTCCATTTTATGGCTTTTTTTTGAGCAATTATGGTGCCATTTAGCAAAAAAATACATCTAAAAAGGCCATTTATTGGCGCCATTAAAAATACTAACAATGCATATAATGAAGCTAAAGAAACATAAGATCACAAAATCAGTAAAAATTTCTAAATTCATAAACAGGCAAGAAATCAGAAGAGGTAGTCTGTTTACAAAAATATTTTTGTACAATTTATATTATAATCACAAAACAGATTGAGGCTATGCAGCAGCATCAGGTTCTGCATCGCCAGTGCCATGGCTAGAAGAAGCACCCATAGGATCTCCTTGAAAGCTCTCGAATGCTGTGGCTGTAAAATTGGGATCATCAAGAATATCCAGATTGAATTGTGTATTCCTGATCACGTCATAGTCCACATCGGGTTGAGCTTCAGGTATCAATGGATTTGGTGGATCTACAGCTTCTTCAACTACAGCAGTTGGTCTCTCTGTCACAGGAACTGCTGCGATAGTAGGATTCAGGAAGCGGTCAAGCCTACCAAAAATGCCCTTTAGACACTCCTGCTTAACCGGGTCACTTTCGAACACAATGCAAAATCTCTTATTCATCAATGAAGCCCGGCCAAACGAACCACAGGAGAAGTAATGAAACACTCCTGTTCCTGGCAGTACCATGTTTTGCACAAGATAGGAGCATGTGGCAGGCCCCAGCTGGTTTCTCATGATTACGTCCCCTGGCAAGCCTTGCCAACTGTACCTGAATCTGCTGTTGCAGAGCTTCCCGGCCATAACCTCGGTCTCCCCCTCTGCATCTTCTTCATTAGGTACCGGAACTGGTGGCAGTTCTTGAGGATGATCGTTAAAAGAGAATCTGAGGTCAATGTCATCGACAGGATCACCAGCAGTGGCCTGAATTTTAGTGGCGTACACTAGTGCATGGGGCTCCTGAACTCCTGTGGTAGGCGGGTTCTGGTATTCGTCCTCATAAATACCAATAAAGACTTTGGATCTGGAATCCAGATTATCCAACACAGATGAAATTAAAAAATTATGCTCTGGCCTTGCAAAGAACACTATCCAGAAAGAATCAGCTGTGGTGTTCTTTACAGCTGTATTAAAGAAGTTAGATAGTGTGGTGTTGTCCCACATTGGAGTTACGCTTCTAGTGTCCAGGACTATCAAGGATACTGGTACATGAGTGCAAACAACTTGCCCCCTGCTGTCTGTTAGTTCAACTTCGCAACGGAAGTCTTCAGTATCCTCTCTCTGCAAGACAGCATTGCGTATAAATCTTGCCAAGGCAGGTGGCACGTTACCGAAAACTCCTTCCTTGGTCACTCCAACTTCAACCCACTTACTATGCAAGGTGGCCATGGAAATCAGGTCGGTATCCTCGAAGCCCGCCACGGCAGTACTGAGATCAGTGAAGGATTTGAACTTCCTCGGAAAATTATCCTTCACATATTCAAAAATCTCCTTCTTCAAGAACGATATAGATCGTAGTGTCTTTGCCCTTGTCTTGAAGAATTGCTTACCCGTATAATCACTGATGACCTTGACGAAGGTCTTCCCATCCAGCACTTCCTGGAACAAAACCCGGCAGTCTTCGTAGTCGAGACCCCTCATGCATCTCAGGTAGGTCTGACTGAAGTAGTCATGATCTTTTGCCCAGTTACAAGTAATAGTTTGTCCCTTGTTATCTTGTAGCTTGCCAGATTTCCACAAGTTCCATAGGGACATGAATAACTGAAAAATATCCTCTGGCATGAAGACCCACTGGTTGAAATCTTTTGGATGCTTACCACACATGGTAACTTCAGCCAAAGCCAGATAACGCTGGAAACAACAAGAAGTTAGCCTTGAATGACATTTAATGAGCAAAAGGCGCCGCGACGTCATTTAGTGATCTTGCCAACAATTACAACATTATGTACCTTGTATGGTTCTGAGCGTGACTGCCCGCGTCCCGATGGATCAGGCTTCCCGCATATAGCATATTGCTGCCGCAGGTGGGTTATGTTATCAATGAAGGGCTCTTTGAAAATAGTCTTCGCAGCGATATCATTCACTTCACAACTGAGCTGCAGGCATTCTTGTTCGTTGACTGTGCCAGATAAGACTCGGCAATTCCGTTCAAGATAAATCTTTGACATTTGCTCTTGGGACTTTGCTGTGCCGAGTCTTCTACATACAAGCTGAGCAGCCATAACTGAATGATTGCCATTCACTATATAATAGTGCATCCCCATGAGGTCATCATCGATTTTCCAAGGGGCCAGTTTGTTTGTGACGGGATTGAATGGAATCACATCAGCGGGAGTGAACACTGGATGTGGGTCTCTCTGAAAGGACTCCACTAACGTTTTGACGTGCTCCATATTCCTTGGCCTAGATGTCAGATTTGCTGGCCCTTGATATAGTTTGAACACGTCTATCTTTTTTATAAATGTGATACCCAGAGGAAACAGATGCCGGTGGTCAAAATTTTTTTGCAGTGTATTCTCTGCCATCTTTTCCTCTTCTGACCTTTCCACCTTAAGATTTGCAGGCACCTCTAGCAAGTGCTGAGCAATTCTTAAGGTAAGCCTGCGCTCTGGCTTCTGAATGGTGACTCTTTTGGCCGGTGTGCCCGCAGGATCCTGGATATGCGATGGGCTTGGAGGTTCACCACCACTTCTTGGACTTCCAGCAGGACTAGGAGTCTGAGTCTGCCTTCTTTGCTTTTTAGGTGTCCTATCCTTCTCGGAGGTCTCCAGCCTGTGCTTCTTCTTCTTCTTTTTCCCTTCCATTTCCTCTGTCTCCACTTCCTTTCCCTCCTTTTCCTGTCTCACCTTTCCTTCCTTCTGACCCTTCCCGTCCCTTTCCTTGTCTTTCTTTTCCTTCTCTTTCTTTTCCTTCTCTTCCTTCTTTTCCTTCTCTTCCTTCTTTTCCTTCTCAGGATCTTTGTGATCTTTTCTCTTAACTTTCCGCTTGCCCGCTGCCTTTTCTTTGTCAGTTTCCTGGCCAACATCCTCAGTAGAAGATGAGGAGTCTTTTTCGGCTGCAGGTGCCTCCCTAGTTTGTCTTGTCTTCTTCTTGCTAACTGTTTTTAGCTAGGCCGTGTCCACAATGACGGGTAGTTTCTGCTGGGCTAATGCCTTGACAACGAATGAAGGCGCGTTTTTCGACTCGTTCATACGATTGCAAAGAATCATAAAGCCCCTCAAGATTTCTTGTGGGCCTTTGATATCAGCTTCTTCAAAGCTGTTGTACGATGGCAGCACCCAGCCTTGCTTCTTCGCCGAACCAGCTGCATTTGCAATACTAGCAGACATTACAGTGGGATCATAAAACTTCCAGTTCACATAGTAGACAATTATTCTCTGCTTCATAGTATCCTCAAGGACCACCCGGATCCAATCATCGCGACAGTTCTTGGTAACCATCCTCATGTCGACCAAGATACCCGGTTGGTAAATTCCGGCTGATTCTGGGGTCGTCTCCTTTATAAGCAGGAAGAGCCTATGTTATGCATTCTTGCTCCCATTTGGTTGGTAGATTGCTTCTCATTGCTAATACATATGTGAATGCTTCTGTGTTTATGCACTGGACGGATGCAAATGGCGCCATGGCGCCATTTTCATATGAGTCCGGTGCATAAACAGATGGAAGCAGTTTGATTGCACTTCCCTACGTTTGTCGCAGGTGCCTCCACCCAGTCCGAGCCCCTCCCGGTTCGAAGGAGAGTAGCTCGGACTGGGTGGAGGCACCTGCGACCCGTTATAGGAGTGCACTACCGAACGCAACACAATGAGAAGCAATCTACCAAGCAAATGGCGCGCCATTTGCTTGGTAGATTGTTTCTCATTGCTAATACATATGTGAATGCTTCCATGAGCTTTTATGGACTCAACTCAGATACAAATGGCGCCATGGTGCCATTTGCCAACAACAAGACTCCTAAAGTAAGCTCAGGCATCCAAATGGCGCCATTTGCCGACAACAAGACTCCTAAAGTAAGCTCAGGCATCCAAATGGCGCCATGGCGCCATTTGCCAACAACAAGACTCCTAAAGTAAGCTACCAGGCATCCAAATGGCGCGGTGACGCCATTTGCCAACAACAAGACCGAAGAGTAAGCTAAGATATCCAAATGGTGCGGTGGCGCCATTCAGAACAAACGAAACAATATAAGTAGATGACATACCTGTGCCTTGCGGGGCGCTAGCCACTGTCTCCACATTCTGAGGAGCTCCAGAATTGTCAATTTCCATTTCGAGCGCCTTGATTTTGGCCCGGAAACTTGTGTGTAGCTGGATGGGGTGAGGCGCTGAACTGTTGGGAAATGGCGCCAGAAAATGCTAAAACCAGAGGCCAAAAAAGGGTTGCTTTCGGGCGCCTGGGATTGCCTAGGCGCCGGGCGCTTAAGATCGAGGCGCTCGAGAGCCGGAATCAAAAACGAAAAAAAAAAAATGGGAGGTCCTCGGGAAAACAATGGCCTTAACTAACTTGGCCGCTTGCACCAACATTACCACAGCGCCAACTAGGGGCCCATGGCGTCCGTATATGCATGTTCGGCCGTGCAGCCCATGCCCGGTGGCCGATCTAAGCTATGCCATGCCCATGCGAGTGTGATCCAGGCGCCCATGCCCATAAATTTGAACTTTAAAATTGAATATTTCCTCATTCTTCCGCTACCCCAAATTTGAACATAAAATTCAAAAATCCCGCCGTGTAATTTGAAAACTTGCCACCTGTGCAATTGACATAAAATTCAAAATTCCCGCCCGTAATTTGAAATTTGACTGCCACCTGTCTAAATTTGAATCGTCCGCTTTTAAAAATTGCACTTTGCATTTAAAGCTCCCTCTTTGTCGCCCGTGCTCCCTCTTAAAGCGACCATGGCACAACGCAAACGTTTTAAATTACCCGGTTCAGGCGCCAATCCGCCTACTCGTTTCAGCTGCCGTATAAAGCGCCGCTTCTTTTCTCGTGCGCCTAGGCGTAAACTTTGCAAGGTGCATGCGTGCGGGGTTTGTCGGGCGCTTTCTTCTTGGCTCACAGAAATCCTGTGTGATTATTGGCTCCAGTAAATCCCAATATAGCTCAGGAACACTGCGCTTGGTTACACAAGCTACAAAAGTTGAATTATTACTAGATGCTTTTCTCATTTCTGGCTCCGAATTTATGCCCAACAATGCTGGGCACAATTACTAGTTATGTACGACGTTTTATGTATGATGTTTAAATAGGTTACATACACTCTCACAGGCTATATAAATGCACTCTTCATAGTAATCGGGGATTTTTCTCATCCTCAGATTCTTTATGTCTAAACTAATCCCTAACTTGCTAGTGTGAAATAAGTTGTAGCTTCTACCTTGTTATTGTCGGATGTGTAAACCAATCCCTCACTTGCTAGTGTGAAATAAGTTTTGGCTTCCACCTTTTTAATTTTCAATCGCTTTATAATTACAAGAAATTTATCGCGGCGGCTTCTCCATTTCCCATATGTCTTGGAATTTTTGTCGTCACGAACATTTCTCTTCTATTCCCATATATTCTATTTTATTCTATTCTATTCTTATCTATTTCCCATATGTCTTGGAAGTGGATCCGAAGACAGGAATATTCGAGACCATTTCTCTCCCAACTCACTATAAAGAGGGGTTTATGTTGAGTCCAAACAATGTGAAGGAGGCCTGGTCTTTAAGGATAGGGTATATTAGCATATATAATTCCATTATGCACCCATTTGATGGAGCAAATTTTCCAAAACAAAGTTGCACTAGGGCAGCAACATGGGGCCAATCAATATTCTCACCAGAAGATGCAAATATCTTCATTGTAAATGGATCTAGATGATAGCCAATCAATATTCTAGAATTAAAAACATGAAGTTTTAACAAAAATGCAAAGTCATGTAATTTTATGCATAATTCATGGAATGCCCGATTGAGTTATAATGGATAGGGATCCCCATCCAACCATCCCCAAATGGATGGGCAGAGAGGGTTATGGGCAAAGAGAGGTTGTGAACTGTGGTCAATGAGGATATGTTGCGAGCTTATGTTACAGGATTTTATAGAATTAAAATTCTAGGCATTGAAAATGTCAAAGGATAAAATGCATGATGTGGCATGCTTAGCTGGGAGGCATAAACAGCTGTAGAGTCACGTCAGCAAGAATATTAAATTTATTTATCCATAAAGGCCGTTAAAACGCACGGTAGATCTCGAAAATCCAATGGCGGAGATGTGACCACGACCTAATCACCCGTGACATCTAACTCTAAACTTTACAGAAGCAAGCACAACTCCGGCGGCTATGGCGCCGACGTCTCTTTAAGAACCCTACCCCTTCATTTTCTTCTATCTACCTAAGCAAAAACCATCTTGAATCTCTGCGCAATGCTTGGCTATGGCGACCACAACCATTTGCAACGAAAATGAGGGCTTGGTTTTAAGAATGCAGGCATGGGAACAGGCAAAAACAGAGGATCTAGGATGTAATCGGTTTGAGAAACAGTTCCGGAGCAAATTTATTTGGGTGCGAAGCAATTTTTTGGTTGTTGAAGGATTAAATCGATCATGGGCAGGGGGCCGGGTTCCGGTGTACCCTGTTGGAGGTATCCAGGGCAAGGATTAGTAGGCGTTTGTGCTAGATGTTTGCAAGAGAGATTAAGCTCTATAGCAGAGTCTCAGAGCTTGGCCGGAATAGGTTTGGGTAGATTTTTTGAAGATGGGTATGGCATAATCATGCAGAAGCTACGGATATGGCCATGGGAGAAATGGGCGCCAAACTTGGCCTGGGGATTTCGCCCCTTCAAAGCGAAGCATTTCTTCGAAGATCAATATGTAGCATAATGACAGGGGGTTTTCTTTGTGTTTTTGTACGCTTTTCACTAAGGTTTTCCTATGATTTCGTGAGGTATTCAAAGGGATGTACTAATGCGTACATCTAGAGTGCACCATTTCTGAGCCATTGATTTTAGCCTTTTTTTTCCAATGGTCAACAACCAATGGCTCACAAAAGCACAATTTCATTAAAATGAGAAATTTCATGATTCCAATTAGGAACGAAAATCCTTTTTAGTCCATTTTATGGCTTTTTTTTGAGCAATTATGGTGCCATTTAGCAAAAAAATACATCTAAAAAGGCCATTTATTGGCGCCATTAAAAATACTAACAATGCATATAATGAAGCTAAAGAAACATAAGATCACAAAATCAGTAAAAATTTCTAAATTCATAAAAAGGCAAGAAATCAGAAGAGGTAGTCTGTTTACAAAAATATTTTTGTACAATTTATATTATAATCACAAAACAGATTGAGGCTATGCAGCAGCATCAGGTTCTGCATCGCCAGTGCCATGGCTAGAAGAAGCACCCATAGGATCTCCTTGAAAGCTCTCGAATCCTGTGGCTGTAAAATTGGGATCATCAAGAATATCCAGATTGAATTGTGTATTCCTGATCACGTCATAGTCCACATCGGGTTGAGCTTCAGGTATCAATGGATTTGGTGGATCTACAGCTTCTTCAACTACAGCAGTTGGTCTCTCTGTCACAGGAACTGCTGCGATAGTAGGATTCAGGAAGCGGTCAAGCCTACCAAAAATGCCCTTTAGACACTCCTGCTTAACCGGGTCACTTTCGAACACAATGCAAAATCTCTTATTCATCAATGAAGCCCGGCCAAACGAACCACAGGAGAAGTAATGAAACACTCCCTGCTCTCGGCAAGTATTACCATGTTTTGCACAAGATAGGAGCATGTGGCAGGCCCCAGCTGGTTTCTCATGATTACGTCCCCTGGCAAGCCTTGCCAACTGTATTCTAACCATTGGGCAGAGCTTCCCGGCCATAACCTCGGTCTCCCCCACTGCATCTTCTTCATTAGGTACCGGAACTGGTGGCAGTTCTTGAGGATGATCGTTAAAAGAGAATCTGAGGTCAATGTCATCGGCCAGGATCACCAAGAAGGCCTGAATTTTAGTGGCGACACTAGTGCATGGGGCCTCTCGAACTCCCCGTGGTAGGCGGTTCTGGTATTCGTCCCTCATAAATACCAATAAAGACTTTGGATCTGGAATCCAGATTATCCAACACAGATGAAATTAAAAAATTATGCTCTGGCCTTGCAAAGAACACTATCCAGAAAGAATCAGCTGTGGTGTTCTTTACAGCTGTATTAAAGAAGTTAGATAGTGTGGTGTTGTCCCACATTGGAGTTACGCTTCTAGTGTCCAGGACTATCAAGGATACTGGTACATGAGTGCAAACAACTTGCCCCCTGCTGTCTGTTAGTTCAACTTCGCAACTGAAGTCTTCAGTATCCTCTCTCTGCAAGACAGCATTGCGTATAAATCTTGCCAAGGCAGGTGGCACGTTACCGAAAACTCCTTCCTTGGTCACTCCAACTTCAACCCACTTACTATGCAAGGTGGCCATGGAAATCGTGCTCGGATCCTCGGCTCACCACCAAGAAGATCGAGATCGCTGAAGGATTTGAACTTCCTAAAATTATCCTTCACATATTCAAAAATCTCCTTCTTCAAGAACGATATAGATCGTGGAGTGTCTTTGCCTTGTCTTGAAGAATTGCTTACCCGTGATAATCACCGATGACCTTGACGGTCTTCCCATCCAAAGACTTCCCTCGAACAAAACCCGCTAGCCTTCGTAGTCGGTGACCCCTCATGCATCTCGTAGGTCTGACCGACCGGCGAGTCATGATCTTTTGCCCAGTTACAAGTAATAGTTTGTCCCTTGTTATCTTGTAGCTTGCCAGATTTCCACAAGTTCCATAGGGACATGAATAACCGAAAAATATCCTCTCGCATGAAGACCCACCGTTGAAATCTTTTGATGCTTACCACACATGGTAACTTCAGCCAAAGCCAGATAACGCCGGAAACAACAAGAAGTTAGCCTTGAATGACATTTAATGAGCAAAAAAGGCGCCAAGGACGCCATTTAGTGATCTTGCCAACAATTACAACATTATGTACCTTTGTATGGTTCTCGAAGGATCGATCAAGGCCCCGATGGATCAAAGCTTCCCAAAGATATAGCATATTGTCAGCCGTCAGTGGGTTATGTTATCAATGAAGGGCTCTTTGAAAATAGTCTTCGCGAGCGATATCATTCACTTCACAACTGAAATAAGTAGTGCATTCTTGTTCGCTGATCGGCCGGATAAGACTCGGCAATTCCGCTCAAGATAAATCTTTGACATTTGCTCTTGGGACTTTGTCGCCGAAGTCTTCTACATACAAGCCGAGCAGCCATAATCAATGATTGCCATTCACTATATAATAGTGCATCCCCATGAGGTCATCATCGATTTTCCAAGGCCGCTTTGTTTGTGACGGATTGAATGGAATCACATCAGCGGAGTGAACACCGGATGTGGGTCTCTCGAAGGACTCCACTAACGCTTTGACGTGTCCATATTCCTTGGCCTAGATGTCAGATTTGCTGGCCCTTGATATAGTTTGAACACGTCTATCTTTTTTATAAATGTGATACCCAGAGGAAACAGATGCCGGTGGTCAAAATTTTTTTGCAGTGTATTCTCTGCCATCTTTTCCTCTTCTGACCTTTCCACCTTAAGATTTGCAGGCACCTCTAGCAAGTGCTGAGCAATTCTTAAGGTAAGCCCGGCCTCGCTTCCGAATGGTGACTCTTTTTGGCCGTTTGCCCAGGATCCCGGATATGCGATGGGCTTGGAGGTTCACCACCACTTCTTGGACTTCCGCCAGGACTAGGAGTCCAGTCTCCGCCTTCTTTGCTTTTAGGTGTCCTATCCTTCTCGGAGGTCTCCAGCCTGTGCTTCTTCTTCTTCTTTTTCCCTTCCATTTCCTCTGTCTCCACTTCCTTTCCCTCCTTTTCCTGTCTCACCTTTCCTTCCTTCTGACCCTTCCCGTCCCTTTCCTTGTCTTTCTTTTCCTTCTCTTTCTTTTCCTTCTCTTCCTTCTTTTCCTTCTCTTCCTTCTTTTCCTTCTCAGGATCTTTGTGATCTTTTCTCTTAACTTTCCGCTTGCCCGCTGCCTTTTCTTTGTCAGTTTCCTGGCCAACATCCTCAGTAGAAGATGAGGAGTCTTTTTCGGCTGCAGGTGCCTCCCTAGTTTGTCTTGTCTTCTTCTTGCTAACTGTTTTTAGCTAGGCCGTGTCCACAATGACGGGTAGTTTCTGCTGGGCTAATGCCTTGACAACGAATGAAGGCGCTTTTTCGACCTGTTCATACGATTGCAAGAATCATAAAGCCCCTCAAGATTTCTTGTGGGTTTTTGATATCAGCTTCTTCAAAGTCATTTGTAACGATGGCAAAGACCCACCTTGCTTCTTTTCACAACCACCGTGATTTGCAATACTAGCGACATTACAGTTGGGATCATAAAACTTCCAGTTCACATAGTAGACAATTATTCTTCGCTTCATAGTATCCTCAAGGACCACCCGGATCCAATCATCGCACAGCTTCTTGGTAACCATCCTCATGTCGACCAAGATACCCGGTTGGTAAATTCCGGGCTGATTCTCGGGTCGTCTCCTTTATAAGCGTGAAGAGCCTATGTTATGCATTCTTGCTCCCATTTGGTTGGTAGATTGCTTCTCATTGCTAATACATATGTGAATGCTTACGTGTTTATGCATCGGATTTGATGCAAATGGCCATGGCCATTTTCATATGAGTCCGTGCATAAACAGATGGAAGTAGCTTTGATTGCATCTTCCTTTGGCCGTTTAGGTGCCTCCACCCAACCGGCCCCTCCCTGGTTCAAGGAGAGTAGCTCTGGACCGGGTGGAGGCACCACGACCAAATAGTAGGGAGTGCACTATCGAATCTAACACATGAGAAAGCAATCTAGCAAATGGCGCTACCATTTGCTTGGTAGATTGTTTCTCATTGCTAATACATATGTGAATGCTTCCATGAGCTTTTATGGACTCAACTCAGATACAAATGGGATTCATGGTGCCATTTGCCAACAACAAGACTCCTAAAGTAAGCTCAGGCATCCAAATGGCGCCATTTGCCGACAACAAGACTCCTAAAGTAAGCTCAGGCATCCAAATGGCGCCATGGCGCCATTTGCCAACAACAAGACTCCTAAAGTAAGCTACCAGGCATCCAAATGGCGCGGTGACGCCATTTGCCAACAACAAGACCGAAGAGTAAGCTAAGATATCCAAATGGTGCGGTGGCGCCATTCAGAACAAACGAAACAATATAAGTAGATGACATACCCGCATACTTTAAGGCGCAGCCATCGCCTCCACATTCCGAGGAGCTCCGTGACTGTCATTTCCATTTCGAGCGCCTTGATTTTGGCCCGGAAACTTGTGTGTAGCTGGATGGGGTGAGGCGCTGAACTGTTGGGAAATGGCGCCAGAAAATGCTAAAACCAGAGGCCAAAAAAGGGTTGCTCGAGGCGCTGGGCGCTAGGCGCTGGCGGCTAAGATCGAGGCGCTGAGAGCTGGAATCAAAAACGAAAAAAAAAAATGAGGTCCTCCAGAAAAACAATGACGCATAACTAACTTTGGCCGCTTGCTGTCTGCTGTACCACAGGCGGCCAACTAGGGCCCGCGGCGGTCCAGGCGCCCATGCCCGCCCAGCCGCCCATGCCCGCCCATGCCCGTGGCGGTCTAGGCGCCCATGCCCGCCCATGCCCGTGGCGGTCCAGGCGCCCATGCCCGCCCAAATTTGAACTTTAAAATTCGAATATTTCCCGCCCTTCCGCCCGCCCGCCCAAATTTGAACATAAAATTCAAAAATCCCGCCCGTAATTTGAAAACTTGCCACCTGTGCAATTGACATAAAATTCAAAATTCCCGCCCGTAATTTGAAATTTGATCACACTGTCTAAATTTGAATCGTCCCGCTTTTAAAATTGCACTTTGCATTTAAAGCCCTCTTTGTCGCCCGTGCTCCTCTTAAAGCTTAATTATGGTAATAACGCGAACGCTTTGCGCACGGTTCAGCGCTTCAACTGGTCTACTTTCGTTTTCAGCCGGGCCGCCATTATAAAGCGACTTTTTTTCAGCGCCTAGGCGTAAACTTTGCAAGGTGCATGCGTCTTTGTCGGGCGCTTTCTTCTTGGCCACAGAAATCCTGTGTGATTATTGGCGCCACGTGAATCCCATCGTGATTCTTGGCGCTTTCTTCTTAGCGCTCAGTTCTCTGCGAAGTCATCTGCTGGGATCGGCTTTTTTTCCCTGTTCGATCTACTGTTCCAGTACATACCACTATGGATCTGTCTAATATCAAGTAAGTCAACTATTTCTGGTAGGAATTATGTTCTATTGCTGCCATGTGTATAGCGTGTTCAAATGCTGATATTCATACTGCTAGGACACTAAGAACCTTAGTTTCAATTGCAAAGTTGGCATGGGGTGCCCATGTTATGCATGCCTGCTCTTATTGACACATATACAGCAATGGGAGCAAGAATGCATAACATAGGCACCTCATGTAGATTTTGTGATGGAGCTAAGCCAAATTGCCCCATGGCACCCACTTGGATCAAATGGCGCCAGGGCGCCATTCTGGTCCAAATACACCACTAAAATGGTGTTTTGGTCTGAATGGCGCCATAGCGTCATTCGAGCCAAATGGAGCCATGGCGCCATTTACCTCCAAATTTACATCAAAATTTATTCTTTTGTACTTGTTGGCGCCATTTTTGCTTGTTTATTGCTTATTTTTCGTCTAATTCATATGTTCTAAAAAGTGTCGCCTTGCTTGATTGAAACAGGTTCAATTTTCCCCTGTACAACCTATTCGTCGGAAGGACAATTGTTGCCCGGGGCCATATTTTGAATAGAACCACTCTTCATGGGAGGAAAATCAGAACAGATCTATTAGGTTTGCCATGCTACATTCTTCACTCCTGCATTGAATCTAAATATTCGGAGGCGAATATAGTCTTTAGTGATCCTCAGGATGCTATAGACGATGAGTTCTTGGGTGTATCAAAGGTCGGGCTTTCAGTGGGTAATATAATAGATCCAACGGGAAACCAAAATATCAGGTCACGTCATGCTTGTGCTGAGAGGCGACCCATGATGTTTTGCTTCATGATGGTAGGACAGTTTCACAACATTTACAAGCTCGAGCTGCTCTCGAACATGATGTCTTAGAAGTTGAGTGCTTGGAAGCTGATGTTGAGAAGCAATTCAAGAGGAAAAGGAAATATACACATGTGAAGAGGGTCAGGAGGAAACCAAAGGGGGATAGCAAGGAGGAGAGGATGTGCGCTTCCAAGTCAATCAAGAGTGCTCTAAAATCAACATGCTGCAAGGACGAATGTGTCAAAAAACTGAGCCGAGAGCAAGTATGTGCCTTAAGAAAAGAATTTTATTCTCAATCAAGCAAAGGCCGTGGATTACGCTTTTTTTTTGATGTGTTGAGTGTAACTTATACACAGGCAGCCGAGTCGAAAGTAGTGGTCTCCGGAGGAGGGTCACACCAATTCGCATGGCGCTGGGCTTTAGGGAGTTGCTCGTGCCACGCTTTATAGTTGGAGGAAGAGGTTCGAAGTTAGGTGGAAAACGGCGGAGTATGGTAATATGTGCTCTAAGAAGCCTAGATCTCGCGACACTAGCTACGTAAAGTGTGCTTGATACCTTCATTAGTGAGAATGCAGAGCATTCCACATAGAAGCAAAAAGGAAAGGATGATATAAGGGAGAATATTCGCAAAAACCTTCCATCCTTAATAAGAAGAGCATACATAAGGAAGTGGGTGCCATGGTGGAAGAATTGACAGAAAAAGAGTGTAACCTTGCCCTCTTTTACAATATTTGGAAGAAAGAGTTTCCGTGAGTCAAAGATAGCAAAAATACAAAGATTCTCCAAGTGTAACATATGTGTAGTCATCAAGGTAAATTGGAAAGAACAAAAGATACAAGGGAGAGGCGAACCTTTCAATTCAACGGCGGGCACATATGTTGGAACAACGCTCCTCAGAGGGAGTCAATATTGGCATTGGCGTGCATTATCACATCGCTCGCGAGAAAGTCACCTTTGCATAATACATGATAAATGGATCAGGTCAAAACACTCACACCAAGAAGTCACCATCTCAAAGTCTGTTTGGAGAGGAGATCGCTTGAAGAGCAAAATTTTGACAGAGCATTGACACATGGTCATGGTGGACGGGCTTATGGCCATTTCTCTTTGATCTTTGGAAGGATGACTCAAACTTTCATGTTGGATCACTTTCTAGGATCCTACACTATCTTGAGTTGCCTAAGAAGACAAGTGTGGTGATCCTGGTGGGAAGCGTAACCACAGATTGCAAATTGATGCAAGCTCTAAAAGATACTCGACCACTACAGCATAAGCTAGCGCAGACACAAGAGAAGATGCCTTCATCTTCTAGTGCCTACTTAGAAGGCTATCCTCTTCCTCGAAATCTCTACTTACAGTTGGATAATGCATCGGGTCAAAATAAAAATAGATATGTGTTCTCCTACCTCTCTTATTTGACATGGCTTAAGGTATTCGATGAGATTCAGGTTGGCTTCCTGATGGTTGGGCACACTCGTGACGATATTGATGCATTGTTTGGGAACTTTTCGACATTAATGAGTTCATCAGATGCTCTAACTTTGCCTGAGTTGCTTTACTTGTTTAGCAAGTGCAATGCAAAGTCTCATGTTCCATATTTTGTGGATGAAGTTCCAGATTAGAAAGGCTTTGTCAAGGGATATAATCCCTGATAAGGGCCAACGTCTAACAGGCCATACCGACCCATTGCTATTCCGATTTAAAATGGATGGGAAATGGCCCATTATGCAATATAAGATGCGGCCAACCCATAAAGAGTGGATTCCAGAAAAAGGAATAAGAATGTGGAAGGAATAAAAAGGTGAGCCAACATTACCAACAGGGGTGCCTAAAAATATCCCTCCAAGGAAGACATTGAAAGATCTCCCTGGCCTGGCAGACAGCATCAGCAAGTACATAGCATTATGGAATTCCTTCTGCAAAAATCAAGAAGATAGTGTGTTTGCACGACAATTACAAAGCAACTATGGATTCATCGAACGAGATTCTTTTGTGTTTGGAAGATGTATCTCCGTGACGACCTCAAAATGATAACTTTTGGTTGCGCACAAGGCAAGAACCTCTACAAGCCGCATTTACTCCAGAGGGTCGATGAAGCCACCAGGCTTGTAAGACCTTTGCCACGATTGGGGCCAGATGGGCCCCCAAGAAGGTTACCTATGGATGAGTTCGATCCTCATGCACATGTTACGAAAGGTATGTTCGCTTTAGTCCCACCGGAGATCGATGAAACTCCAACGTGGTTGGGCTTTACGTAAGAAGATATCCTAGATCCGAGTCTACCAATTATGGTCACATTTATGTATCATGGTGGATGCCCGCTGGTTGTGACTATACAAAGGCTTAACTAAACGCTACGACCCAATCCATCGATCCATCAAGGTATGAGAAGTTAGATGCTATACATTATGCATGGGATGCAAATGGCAAAAGACCGAAGACTGTTCAGATAAAATACATTGTTGACATGTGGGGGGACATAGCATTAGCTAAAAGCTCTCAATCTCAGTCATGTTCTCGATAATCATGTATGTAATTTCTTTTGCTATAATACTTAAGCATTTTGGACAATTAATACCCAATACATCAATTAGCTTTCATTATGCTTATACTACATCCTTACATCTTTTATAATAGGTGTTTAATACACATCATTACATCTGATGCACACATTATTGATGGCATACATATAATTTAGATGCACATATTATTGATGGCATTATAGAGTCGATGATTCACTCATCTTCAATCCCTGTTAACGTGTCACAACACGAGTAAGGCCAGGGCAATGACACTCGTGACCATCAAATTGGATTGCAAGTAGGATCCAAAATTAACACCTTTATATATGCAATCAACAATATCATTGTAGCTCATGGAGCAAATAATAGTCTCAAACCCATCTTCATAAATATTATAAGCCATGGGAGATGAATGACTTCTACCACCGAATGGAGCTGCTTTTATAGTCGCTAGAATTATTGGTATAATACTTCAAAGATATTGGTATTATATGTCAAGATTATTGGTATTATACGTCAACATTATTGGTATTATACTTCAACATTATTGGATTCAGAGCTATAAATTCTTTTACCTTGCTTTCACTCCTCACTTTTCACCTTGCTACTTGATCTTGATCCTTGCTTCTTTGCTCCTTCATCTTCCTTTGTTCCTTGATCTTCTTGCTACTTGATCTTCCTTGTTCCTTGATCTTCTTGTTACTTGATCTTCCTTGTTCATTGCTTCTTGCTACTTGATCTTGATCCTTGTCCTTGCTACTTCATTCCCCGTGTTCCTTGCTACTTGATCTTGTTCCTTGCTCTTGATCTTGCTACTTGATCTTGTTCCTTGCTACTTGATCTTGATCCTTGCTTCTTGCTCCTTGATCTTCCTTGTTCCTTCTTGTTCATTGCTTCTTGCTACTTGATCTTGATCCTTGTTCCTTGCTACTTCATTCCCCAAGGTTCCTTGCTACTTGATCTTGTTCCTGCTCTTGATCTTGCTACTTGCTCGCCTCCAGGTGTTCCTTGCCTGGTTGGTGATCCTTGCTTGCTTTTGCAAATGATTGGACCCAATCCTCCCCGGGTTACCTGCAGGCTCGCAGCATGCCCTGTGCATTCTCGTGGCAGCCCGAACCATGAGCTATTTGACAATTTCTTAGAGTGGAGGTTGCGCCACAGTCCCACCAAGGAGCTTGCAATGGAGTTGATCAACTTCATTCTAGAGCGATTTGATTGTGGTCACGAGCCACTGATGGAAATTAATCCATCTGAATGTTATAGGAGACTTGCAATGAGGGGAATTCTTGAACCCCCTCCTTTTCTGGACAAGATGCTACAACAATTGAGGCCTCTTCTTCATGCTGGATCAATACATATCAGAGTTCATTCATGAAATTTGTAAGGGACAGATGTATTGCCTTATTAGGACGCATTTACAATGAGTACAACAGCTTTGTGGAGTTGGGTCCGCTTCTTCTTCTCGTGAGTATCATCCCGTGGAATTACTTTTTTTGCAATGACTAGGTACCCCATATGGTGGGAAGAATCAGTTTCGATATGCGTGAGCTCGGGTTTCTAACCCGATGCATGGGTTAGACCTCGCAGGGGAAGGGAAAGGGGAAGGGGTTAGGAACCTGGGGGAAGGTTAATAGGGACATACATAGTTCATACTTCGGTCTCTATTGTGTTTGAAAGTTGGTATATGATACCGTGTTATTATGTTCTCTCATGATGATACACGGGCATCGCACGCGGTATACAACCCCTCAGATAAGGTCTATGATACGTGGTATTGTACACGTGTATACAACCCCTGCATAAGGTCTATGATACAGGGTACTGTACACGTGTATACAACCCCTGCATAAGGTCATAAAAAAATTCCAGTTTACTAAAAATTTTCCCATTATAATGAAATTGTGCTTACAACAAAAGCCCCTTTTTTGTGCGTGTGGTGCATAATGGTCAACAACCAATGGCTCACAACAAAAGCCCTCTTTTGTGCGTGTGGTGCAAATGATCAACAACCAATGGTTTGCTACAACACTAAAATGCTTTGTTCTCGATCTATATGTGTCTATGCACCTGAAACATATTTTGCCAAAAATGCATTCCATACATCCATGACAAATGCCCGGCATCGCCGGGCACGCGTTTCTAGTCTTCTTTATAAAATCAGAAGGCATTGATTTCCAGGTCAGAACGCCACATGTGCAGACGCATGCGGTGTTCCCTTTGCCCCTAGCGGGATATTTTGAATTTTCAATGATATCTCCTCTTGATATCCCGCTTCTTATGGGACGAAATTTGGAATTTCCATGATTGAAAGAGGAGCAGCAAAATACCAAGTTAATTCTAGGTAGTTTTGGCACGGCGGGTGAAGACATCACCGCCTCCTAAGCCAATCTCCGTATTTTTATATTTAGCTTTGGTTTTTGTATCCGATTTGCAAAGATTGGATTGGCATTTCATTGTTGAGCTCTACACACGCATTTCACCGGTGAAAATGTCGTGAAACCGAGGTAATATGCCATTCTTTCATATCCGTGTAGTAAATATGCTACAATTATCTTTTGCATGCAATTGCTTGTTGATCCGGTAGAGCTGATTTTTGAATTATGTCAATGAAGGTCGGGTACCGCTTGATACCAACTATTGAAGCTACGCAGACTTGAAAAGAACAATGGACGATTTATCACGTTCTAGCTTGAATATTTCAGCCAAAACCGTAAGTTTATGTACATATTGTTTCATCATTATGTTAAACTAGCCATTGCCTTGCTTAAGCCAAATAAATAATAAAATTCCACTCTTTTAACGTGATGCAATAAGGGAAAATGCCATGATTCGTCTTTATCAGGACGATTCAATTGAAAATTTCTTTTTTAATTCTCTGCATCAAACAACTCATAGTTATAAGCCTTGCTTTGTGATAAAGCTTTCATTTGTTCATTTGTTCACCTATATTGCACATTTTATATATGCATGTGCATGGATCAAAAGTTCCTCATTCAGACCATCTGAGTTTGCCCGATCTTGATTTTTTTTTAAATGTGCAGAGATGTTTGAAGTTTCTTGAGCACTAATTGGGAAGGTACTTCAATTTTAAGCAGTCATGTTTTTTTTATAGTTTTACAACAGAAGGAAAGATATAAATTCCAGCCGCAAACAAGATGAGTTGTTTCAGAATTAGGCATTTGCATAATTGAGAAGATATGACAAGGTCAGTTATAACTATGCAAGAATGTCTAAATGGATCGTGTTGGTAGAAATATTCATTTGTCTCGACTTTATTATTATGTTGTGGCAAAGAACATCTATTTTAACTAATTTGGCCATAACTGGAATATTTGATATTGTCCAGAGTTTGTTCTGTCATAAAGCACTTAGAATATCTCTTGCCAGAATGATAGTATGCTAAACAGAGAATGGCTGAAATTTTACAGGATTGAGCGCAAAAAAAGGTGATTCCAGACGTGCGATTCAAACTTTGTGAGTACTTTGTAGTTGTGAACTAAATCAATATTCAACAAAATTCAACTTGCTGAATATTGTATATGTCATCATGTTTAATTCTTCTAGAGGATATCTTGTAGGAAAAAACTGTCAAAGGGTTTTGGTGCCGGAGAGTACATTAAAGAAAGATGAAAAGCAGTGGCCATTACCATGGGCCATAAGCAGCCTAAATCCACATAACCAACCTGGGAAGGTATGAGAATTTGTAAATTTCTTCATTTGTTTTATAAGAGATATAACTCGTCATTTGCTTTTTCGATTGAATCTTTAGGTTTTCAAGATCTCCAACTAATAGCATTTCTCCTTCAGCCAACACTCCATTTTGTCCAGCAACTATGAAACTTGAATATGTAGCATAATAACAGGGGGTTTTCTTTGTGTTTTTGTACGCTTTTCACTAAGGTTTTCCTACGATTTTGTGATGTATTCAAATGGATGTACTAATGCGTACATCTAGAGTGCACCATTTCTGAGCCATTGATTTTAGCCTTTTTTTTTTCAATGGTCAACAACCAATGACTCACAACAAAAGCCCTTTTTTTGTGCGTGTGGTGCATAATGGGCACATGAAGGGCCATTGATTTTAGCCTTTTTTTCAATGGTCAACAACCAATGGCTCACAACAAAAGCCCTCTTTTTGTGTGTGTGGTGCATAATGGGCACATGAAGGGCTTGAAGGGTGCATGTAGTGCAGTTTCCCCGCCGGGAACACATTTCTTATCATAACTTTTGATCCAGAGCACTTGGATCAAATGGCGCCAGGAACAAATGGCGCCTGCGCCATTTGATCCAAGTGCACCATTTCGACCAAATGGCGCCACGGCGCCATTTACCTCCAAATTTACATCAAAATTTATTCTTTTGTACTTGTTGGCGCCATTTTTGCTTGTTTATTGCTTATTTTTCGTCTAATTCATATGTTCTAAAAAGTGTCGCCTTGCTTGATTGAAACAGGTTCAATTTTCCCCTGTACAACCTATTCGTCGGAAGGACAATTGTTGCCCGGGGCCATATTTTGAATAGAACCACTCTTCATGGGAGGAAAATCAGAACAGATCTATTAGGTTTGCCATGCTACATTCTTCACTCCTGCATTGAATCTAAATATTCGGAGGCGAATATAGTCTTTAGTGATCCTCAGGATGCTATAGACGATGAGTTCTTGGGTGTATCAAAGGTCGGGCTTTCAGTGGGTAATATAATAGATCCAACGGAAACCAAAATATCAGGTCACCGCCATGCTTGTCTTTGAGGCGACCCATGATGTTTTGCTTCATGATGGTAGGACAGTTTCAATAACATTTACAAGCTCGAGCTGCTCGAACATGATGTCTTAGAAGTTGAGTGCTTGGAAGCCGATGTTGAGAAGCAATTCAAGAGGAAAAGGAAATATACACATGTGAAGAGGGTCGAGGAAACCAAAGGGGATAGCAAGGAGGAGAGGATGTGCGCTTCCAAGTCAATCAAGAGTGCTCTAAAATCAACATGCCGCAAGGACGAATGTGTCAAAAACTGAGCCGAGAGCAAGTATGTGCCTTAAGAAAAGAATTTTATTCTCAATCAAGCAAAGGCGAGGATACGCTTTGTTTTTGATGTGTTGAGTGTAACTTATACAGGCGCGGTCGAGTCGAAAGTAGTGGTCTCTGCAGGTGGAGTCTTGTCAATTCGCATGGCGCGTGGGTTTTAGGAGTTGCTTTCGGTCTACGCTTTATAGTTGGAGGAAGAGGTTCGAGTTAGGTGGAAAAAGTGAGATGGTATCCCTGAGCTCTAAGAAGCCTAGATCTGCGACTAGCTACTGAGAAAGTGTGCTTGATACCTTCATTAGTGAGAATGCAGAGAGCATTCCACATAGAAACAAAAAGGAAAAGGATGATATAAGGGAGAATATTCGCAAACTTCCTTCCATCCTTAATAAGAAGAGCATACATAAGGAAGTAGGTGCCATGGTGGAAGAATTGACGAGAAAGAGTGTAACCTTGCCCTCTTTTACAATATTTGGAAGAAAGAGTTTCCGGACGTCAGCATAGCAAAAATACAAAGATTCTCCAAGTGTAACATATGTGTAGTCATCAAGCGAGAAATTGGAAAGAACAAAAGATACAAGGGAGAGGCAACCTTTCAATTCAACGGCGGGGCACATATGTTGGAACAACGTTCCGTAGGAGTCAATATTGGCATTGGCGTGCATTATCACATCGTTAAATGAGTAAAGTCACCTTTGCATAATACATGATAAAATGGATCAGGTCAAAACACTCACACCAAGAAGTCACCATCTCGCATAGAAAGTCCTGTTTGGAGAGGAGATCGCTTGAAGAGCAAAATTGACAGAGCATTGACACATGGTCATGGTGGACGGGCTTATGGCCATTTCTCTCTTGATCTTTGGAAGGATGACTCAAACTTTCATGTTGGATCACTTTCTAGGATCCTACACTATCTTGAGTTGCCTAAAGAAGACAAGTGTGGTGATCCGTGTGGAAGCGGAGAACTACTGATTGCAAATTGATGCAAGCTCTAAAAGATACTCGACCACTCAAAGATAAGCTAAGCATGACAAGAGAAGATGCCTTCATCTTCTAGTGCCTACTTAGAAGGCTATCCTCTTCCTCGAAATCTCTACTTACAGTTGGATAATGCATCGGGTCAAAATAAAAATAGATATGTGTTCTCCTACCTCTCTTATTTGACATGGCTTAAGGTATTCATGATGAGATTCGAGTTGGCTTCCTCGATGGTTGGGCACACTCGTGGCGATATTGATGCATTGTTTGGGAACTTTTCGACATTAATGAGTTCATCGATGATGCTCTAACTTTGCCCGAAGTTGCTTTACTTGTTTAGCAAGTGCAATGCAAAGTCTCATGTTCCATATTTTTGTGGATGAAGTTCCAGATTAGAAAGGCTTTTGTCAAGGATATAATCCCCGATAAGGGCCAACGTCTAACAGCCATACCCCTCCCATTGCTATTCCGATTTAAAATGGATGGGAAATGGCCCATTATGCAATATAAGATGCGCCAACCCATAAAGAGTGGATTCCGAAAAAGGAATAAGAATGTGGAAGGAATAAAAGGTGAGCCAACATTACCAACGGGGTGCCTAAAAATATCCCTCCAAGGAAGACATTGAAAGATCTCCCTGGCCCGTGACAAAGATCGCCAAGTACATAGCATTATGGAATTCCTTCCGCAAAAATCAAGAAGATAGTGTGTTTGCACGACAAGTTATTTCAGCAACTATGGATTACCGAACGAGATTCTTTTGTGTTTGGAAGATGTATCTCCGGGGACGACCTCAAAATGATAACTTTGGTTGCGCATAAGGCAAGAACCTCTACAAATGCGATTTACTCCGAGGTCGATGAAGCCGCGGTGTTTGTAAGACCTTTGCTCTACGTATTGTGGGCCGGAGATGGGCCCAAAAATACCTATGGATGAGTTCGATCCTCATGCACATGTTACTTAAAGGTATGTTCGCTTTAGTCCTACACAGAGACGATGAAACTCCAACGCGGGTTGGGCTTTTTGGCTGAAAGAAGATATCCTAGATCCAGAGTCTACCAATTATGGTCACATTTATGTATCATGGTGGATGCCTGTTGGTTGTGACTATACAGGGCTGCTTAACTAAACGTTAGACCCAATCCATCGATCCATCAAGGTATGAGAAGTTAGATGCTATACATTATGCATGGGATGCAAATGGCAAAAGACCGAAGACTGTTCAGATAAAATACATTGTTGACATGTGGGGGGACATAGCATTAGCTAAAAGCTCTCAATCTCAGTCATGTTCTCGATAATCATGTATGTAATTTCTTTTGCTATAATACTTAAGCATTTTGGACAATTAATACCCAGTCGATACATCAATTAGCTTTCATTATGCTTATACTACATCCTTACATCTTTTATAATAGGTGTTTAATACACATCATTACATCTGATGCACACATTATTGATGGCATACATATAATTTAGATGCACATATTATTGATGGCATTATAGAGTCGATGATTCACTCATCTTCAATCCCTGTTAACGTGTCACAACACGAGTAAGGCCAGGGCAATGACACTCAGGACCATCAGCTTTGGATTGCAAGTAGGGATCCAGCTTAACACCTTTATATATGCACCGAACAATATCATTGTAGCTCATGGAGCAAATAATAGTCTCAAACCGATCTTCATAAATATTATAAGCCATGGGAGATGAATGACTTCTACCAATCGAATGGAGCCGCTTTATAGTCGCTTGTAGAATTATTGGTATAATACTTCCGGCATTATTGGTATTATACGGCAAGATTATTGGTATTATATCCAACATTATTGGTATTATACTTCAACATTATTGGATTCAGAGCTATAAATTCTTTTTACCTTGCTTTCCTCCTCACTTTTCACCTTGCTACTTGATCTTGATCCTTGCTTCTTGCTCCTTCATCTTCCTTGTTCCTTGATCTTCTTGCTACTTGATCTTCCTTGTTCCTTGATCTTCTTGTTACTTGATCTTCCTTGTTCATTGCTTCTTGCTACTTGATCTTGATCCTTGTCCTTGCTACTTCATTCCCCGTGTTCCTTGCTACTTGATCTTGTTCCTTGCTCTTGATCTTGCTACTTGATCTTGTTCCTTGCTACTTGATCTTGATCCTTGCTTCTTGCTCCTTGATCTTCCTTGTTCCTTCTTGTTCATTGTTTCTTGCTACTTGATCTTGATCCTTGTTCCTTGCTACTTCATTCCCGTGCTCCTTGCTACTTGATCTTGTTCCTTGCTCTTGATCTTGCTACTTGCTCGCTCCTCGTGTTCCTTGCTCCGCGGGTGATCCTTGCTTGCTTTTTGCAAATGATTGGACCTAATCCTCCCCTGGTTACTCCGGAAGGCTCAGAAGCATGCCCTGCATTCGCGGCAGCCTGAACCGATGAGCTATTTGACAATTTCTTAGAGTGGAGGTTGCGCCCACGGTCCACCAAGGAGCTTGCAATGGAGTTGATCAACTTCATTCTAGAGCCATTTGATTGTGGTCACGAGCCACCGATGAAATTAATCCATCCTAATGTTATAGAGACTTGCAATGAGGGGAATTCTTGAACCCTCCTTTTCTCGACAAGATGCTACAACAATTGAGGCCTCTTCTTCATGCTGGATCAATACATATCAGAGTTCATTCATGAAATTTGTAAGGGACAGATGTATTGCCTTATTAGGACGTACTACAATGAGTACAACAGTTTTGTGGAGTTGGGTCCGCTCTTCTTCTGTGAGTATCATCCTGTGGAATTACTTTTTGCAATGACTAGGTACCCCATATGGTGGGAAGAATCAGGCTGGGATATGCGTGAGCTCTGGTTTCCTAACCCAGATGCATGGGTTAGACCTCGCAGGGGAAGGGAAAGGGGAAGGGGTTAGGAACCTGGGGGAAGGTTAATAGGGACATACATAGTTCATACTTCGGTCTCTATTGTGTTTGAAAGTTGGTATATGATACCGTGTTATTATGTTCTCTGTATGATACACGGGTACTGCACGTGTATACAACCCCTGCATAAGGTCTATGATACAGGGTATTGTACACGTGTATACAACCCCTGCATAAGGTCTATGATACAGGGTACTGTACACGTGTATACAACCCCTGCATAAGGTCATAAAAAAATTCCAGTTTACTAAAAATTTTCCCATTATAATGAAATTGTGCTTACAACAAAAGCCCCTTTTTTGTGCGTGTGGTGCATAATGGTCAACAACCAATGGCTCACAACAAAAGCCCTCTTTTTGTGCGTGTGGTGCATAATGATCAACAACCAATGGTTTGCTACAACACTAAAATGCTTTGTTCTCGATCTATATGTGTCTATGCACCTGAAACATATTTTGCCAAAAATGCATTCCATACATCCATGACAAATGCCCGGCATCGCCGGGCACGCGTTTCTAGTCTTCTTTATAAAATCAGAAGGCATTGATTTCCAGGTCAGAACGCCACATGTGCAGACGCATGCGGTGTTCCCTTTGCCCCTAGCGGGATATTTTGAATTTTCACGATATCTCCTCTTGATATCTGCTCTTGCGGGGACGAAATTTGGAATTTCCATGATTGAAAGAGGAGCGAGCAGCGCCTGTTAATTCTAGGTAGTTTTGGCACGGCGGGTGAAGACATCACCGCCCTCCTAAGCCAATCTCTGGTATTTTTATATTTAGCTTTGGTTTTTGTATCTGATTTGCAGCATTGGATTGGCATTTCATTGTTGGAGCTCTACACACGTACTTTCACTGGTGAAAATGCTGGTGAAACCGAGGTAATATGCCATTCTTTCATATCCAGGTAGTAAATATGCTACAATTATCTTTTGCATGCAATTGCTTGTTGATCTGGTAGAGCTGATTTTTGAATTATGTCAACAGTGCTGGGTACCGTTTGGATACCAACTATTGAAGCTACGCAGACGGAAAGAACAATGGACGATTTATCACGTTCTAGCTTGAATATTTCAGCCAAAACCGTAAGTTTATGTACATATTGTTTCATCATTATGTTAAACTAGCCATTGCCTTGCTTAAGCCAAATAAATAATAAAATTCCACTCTTTTAACGTGATGCAATAAGGGAAAATGCCATGATTCGTCTTTATCAGGACGATTCAATTGAAAATTTCTTTTTTAATTCTCTGCATCAAACAACTCATAGTTATAAGCCTTGCTTTGTGATAAAGCTTTCATTTGTTCATTTGTTCACCTATATTGCACATTTTATATATGCATGTGCATGGATCAAAAGTTCCTCATTCAGACCATCTGAGTTTGCCCGATCTTGATTTTTTTTAAATGTGCCAGAGATGTTTGAAGTTTCTTGAGCACTAATTGGGAAGGTACTTCAATTTTAAGCAGTCATGTTTTTTTTATAGTTTTACAACAGAAGGAAAGATATAAATTCCAGCCGCAAAACAAGATGAGTTGTTTCGAATTAGGCATTTGCATAATTGAGAAGATATGACAAGGTCAGTTATAACTATGCAAGAATGTCTAAATGGATCGTGTTGGTAGAAATATTCATTTGTCTCGACTTTATTATTATGTTGTGGCAAAGAACATCTATTTTAACTAATTTGGCCATAACTGGAATATTTGATATTGTCCAGAGTTTGTTCTGTCATAAAGCACTTAGAATATCTCTTGCCAGAATGATAGTATGCTAAACAGAGAATGGCTGAAATTTTACAGGATTGAGCGCAAAAAAAGGTGATTCCAGACGTGCGATTCAAACTTTGTGAGTACTTTGTAGTTGTGAACTAAATCAATATTCAACAAAATTCAACTTGCTGAATATTGTATATGTCATCATGTTTAATTCTTCTAGAGGATATCTTGTAGGAAAAAACTGTCAAAGGGTTTTGGTGCTGTAGAGTACATTAAAGAAAGATGAAAAGCAGTGGCCATTACCATGGGCCATAAGCAGCCTAAATCCACATAACCAACCTGGGAAGGTATGAGAATTTGTAAATTTCTTCATTTGTTTTATAAGAGATATAACTCGTCATTTGCTTTTTCGATTGAATCTTTAGGTTTTCAAGATCTCCAACTAATAGCATTTCTCCTTCAGCCAACACTCCATTTTGTCCAGCAACTATGAAACTTGAATATGTAGCATAATAACAGGGGGTTTTCTTTGTGTTTTTGTACGCTTTTCACTAAGGTTTTCCTACGATTTTGTGATGTATTCAAATGGATGTACTAATGCGTACATCTAGAGTGCACCATTTCTGAGCCATTGATTTTAGCCTTTTTTTTTTCAATGGTCAATAACCAATGACTCACAACAAAGCCCTTTTTTTTCGTGTGGTGCATAATGGGCACATGAAGGGCCATTGATTTTAGCCTTTTTTTCAATGGTCAACAACCAATGGCTCACAACAAAAGCCCTCTTTTTGTGTGTGTGGTGCATAATGGGCACATGAAGGGCTTGAAGGGTGCATGTAGTGCAGTTTCCCCGCCGGGAACACATTTCTTATCATAACTTTTGATCCAGGCTTTCGCTTTGAGATGATTTTTATTGCGTTGGAAAGCTCTCTCCGAGATCTTTTTGATAGTGTATGATATGGATATGTTTGGTTAAGTTATCTATGCTAAAACAGCAATGTTTCGGCCGGGTTTGGTAGGCTTTCACATCCTACCGGTGATTATCTGATTGCGCTTATTGATATTGTTTTATGGCTCATTCCAATGAAGGTTGCAAAAATTACCTTGCATTTTTAGATTTTGAGGCAGTTATTAAGCAAATTCCAAGGCTTCTAGATCCTTGTGCTAACAAGCGTAAAAAAGTTTCCCACTTTGGTTTCTCACCACAAGAATCCATGGAGGCCAAAGGGAACTGTTAAATTCCAGGTTGAAAAATGTTTGTGTATGGGTTATTTTAAAGCAAACTTTATGACTTTTACAGAATAATGGGATCAATCCGCTCTATCTTTATGGTAACTTTTACTTATGTTCTATTTGTTTTAATGTGATGAAATTCAAAAGCAACGGGTGATGAAAGCCTCAAATGAATTCTAGTTTTTTTTTGGTTTGAATTCTAAAATTTTTGTCACACCCGGGAGGGTCCTAAGGCCTCCGAAAAGATGAAAAAAGTTTTTTGCAACACAAACCATTAACATCCAACATATAAAAATTAAATCCCCCAACACATAACAACCAACACATAACATGACAATAACAACCAACACATAACTACCATTGATATTAATTAACACAACCATTGGGTCCAACACATTTAAATTAAAATCCCCCTTAAACCCCCTTTGGTTTGGGTGCATATTCACACGGGGGGTGACGTAGGGCAGCGAGAGCCCTCATTATTGTATTTTGCACGTACAAAATCAACACCATATAGTATTTCGCTTGAAATCTTATAGTATTTTGCGAATCTTGTTATATATAGTACTAGGAACGGTGCCCAGCGTTGCTGGGCATAAGCTCATAACCTATAAATGATACACTACAGTGATGAGAGAGGCAAGCATGAATAACCTAGAAGTACTCCATTATTAAAGTAGTCGACACCGTTTCTCTTTCCCTTTGCCATTTGCTATACCCCGCTTTTATACTTTTGCTTTTTCCTTTTCCTCGTACGCATTTCAGTTTTCTTGATAAACTTTTTTCCTCTTTTCACTTTCAGTTTTCTTGATAAACTTTTTCCTTTCCCTCATTTCTCCACCCTTTTCCTCTTTTCCTTTTCACCATGCTTTTTTCCTTTTTCCCCTTCATTTTCTTTTGACTCTTCCATTGTCCCATAACCTTTCTACACATTTTTCCTCTTTCCTTTTCTCTTGTACCCATTTTCCTTTTTTTCCCACCCTTTCTTTCTTCCCCCTTTTTTTCCCTCTCCTTTTTTTGCTTCCGTTTTGCCTTTCTTTACTCTTTCTCTCTTCCTCCTTTTCCCGTGATCTTTCGCCCTTTCCTTTTCCCATTTCCCTCTTCCCCTTTTTCTCGTGCACTCTTTTCCAGGTCTGCTTTCACCCTTTTCATCTGTCCTTTTCTTTTTCCTTTCCCTTTCCTTTGTTCACATCCTTTTCTTGTTCCCCTTTTGCCCTTCCCGGTCCTCATCTTTTCCTTTTTTTCTCCTCTCTCAACCCTTTCCATTTCCGTCTTCCCCTTTCCCAATGCCCTTTCGCTCCCCTTTTCCATTTTCCTTTCCCTTTCCCTTTTCCTTTTCTTTTTCCCATGCCATTTTTCCCTTCCCTTTTCCTCTTTCCTCAACGGTTCAGTCTTCCCCTTTTTTCCTTCCCTTTTTCCCCTTTTTCCATGCTCTTTTTAACTTCCTTTCCCCCCTCTCTTTACCCTTTCCCGTTCTCTATCCCTATCCCTTTTCTTGATGGACTTTTTTTCCTTTTCCTCATTTCCCAACCCTTTTCCTCTTCTCCTTTTTGTCGTGCCTTTTTTACCTTTCCTTTCCCCTTTCCCCCTTCATTTTTTTTTCACTTCCTTCTTTCCATGCCCTTTTCAACATCTCTCCTTTCCCTCTTGCCTTTTTTCCTCAACCTTTTTCCCACCCTTTTTCTTTTCCTTTTTTTTTTCTCTTGCCCTTTTCCCATGCTTTTTTTCCACTTTCCTTTTCTTCTTTCTTTCCCTTTTTTCCTGTACCCTTTTTCCCTTCCCTTTGCCCTTGTCTCTCTTCCCCTTTCCCTCATGCCCTTTTTCCCATGTTCCCTTTCCACCTTTCTGCCTCCCATTTTTATTTTCCTTTCTCTTTTCCATTTTCCTATGCTCTCTTTCTATTCCTTCTCCGCACCCTTTTCTTGTTTTCCTCCTTTCCTTTCCCTTTCGTCCTCCCTTTTTCCCTCCTTTTTTCTTTTCCCTTTTCCTTTCCCTTCTTGCATACCATTTTTCCCTTCTCTTTTCCCTCTTCTCGCCCTTTTCTCTCTTCCCTTTTTTCCACCTTTTTCTTCCTTTTTTCCATGTTTTTTTCGCTTATCATTTTTCCCTTTCTTCACCCTTTCCCTCTTTCCCTTTTCCCGTGCTCTTTCACCCTTCTCTTTTTCATTTTTCCTTTCCCTCTTCCCTTTTTTTGGTGCCTTTTTTCCCAGGCTCCCTTTCCTTCTTCCTTTTTCTTTTTTTCATTTCCCTTTTCCCATGCGCTTTTCCCCTTCTCTTTACTCCACCCTTTTTTCTGTTACCCTTTCTCCCTTCTTTTTTCCTCCTTTTCCCACCCTTTGCTTCTTTTTCCCTTTTTCCCCTCGTTTTCCCCCCCTTTTTCTTTTTCTTTTCCCTTATCCCTTTTCCCATGCTATTTTTTCCTTCTTTTTTCTCCCTTTCCTCACCCTTTTCCACTTCCCCTTTTTCCCATGCCTTTTTACCCTTTCACGTTCCCCTCTCCTCAAAACATCAAAACATGACCAATCATAGTGGTCAAAAGTCGATAAAACTCTGCCTTTGGATGCAATTAGATGATCTCGGTCATTCAAATTAGGGCTTGATACAACACGCTAAAACATTAAAATATAAGACTAGTAAATTGCCCACCTTCGGTGTGCAGTTCATGTGCTTGTACATAAAGACGAACGCAACAACACGTTTCAAGGAGGTAACGTTTCAAAGAGCACTCTGTTTTAAGGGATGTATAAGAGCTTGCATGCATATTTTTTTTTTGTTTAAGGTCTCACTCTAGATACCATGCATCTTTCTTTTGGCTTAGGTCCTAATCTAGATGCCTTTGAAGCCCGTCCAAAAACAAAAATTATAATCCAAGGCACAAAGATCTTTAGTTTTTTTTTTTTAAACACATGAAACTGTTCTTTTTTTTTTTTGAATGTAGTGTAAAAAGATGGTTTTCCTTTCTGAACGTGTTGCAAAAGGCTAGGTTTTTGTTTATAGTTACAGTCAATCGATGCTCAAAAGGCAAGCCATAATGATGCAAGAAATGAGGTGTGCACTCTATTGTAAAAAACTATCATTAAGATAAGATCTATGGTGTAGCCCAAGTGGGGCATGCAAGCAGCTCTAGTCCAAATCACTAAAATAAAAAACAGACATCTATGTGCATTCATTTTTAATATGCAATGTGGATGTTCAAAGAATTTCAGAACACAAAAGAATACAGTGACCTGTGGGCCATTTCAGATAGCCAGCCTATTTCACCTACAAACAATGCCATAGCTTGGAATTAGATAATGCAATCCACATGTCCTTCCTAAATTGTAACAAAGCTAATATGTGCATGCAGTCTCTGTCCACATCCAGCATATGCTAAATTATACTTTGGATTAATCCGAAGATTCAGTCCTTTTAGCTGTGGAATGAGCCAAAGATCTGTCGAATTTCTCAACTCATTACCAATCTTAACTCCGGTCATGATGATAAGCTCATCCATGGCAAGCTCATCCATGGCAGAGCAAATGCGTTACAAAATACAAACTTTGAAGAAGCAAAAGGTCTTACACACCCATTCATTGAGGATGATGTTTGAATTGTTAAGTCATCTGCTGAATATTTGTATTTTAAAATTTGAGGCATTTTATGGCCTTGTTGTGCAACAAAACTGCAAATCGTAATACAACCTTCCAAGCACATCTCCAGTTCATGCTTTGATTGCCTTGCAGAGATGTTCTAAGTGAGTCGTCCAGTAATGCTAGAAAGATGTATATTTTGTTGTTGACAGTTCCACGATTCATTTCTCAGCGCAAGGGAGAACTGCACATTAATTCAGGATCAATTAATAAAGGAGATCTGGTCGTCGAATCTGGAGCACAGATCAGATTAACAATAGTCACGTAGCAATCACAACCATAGCATGTAAATCCACATGTCCTTCCAAAATTGCAACAAAGATCAATGTATGAATCAATCTATAACAATAAAAAATGGTAAGAGAAAAATGGAGAATTTGCTTCATCATTTTCTTCGGGTTCAGTACTGTCCCAGTTCTGTATTAAAGCAGCCATTGCAGAAAACCCAAGTTCTACAACCTGAAGTAACAGGACAACCAGCATGTAGAATTTCTCGAGAGAAAAAAATATCTCACAATCATAAGCAGATCCCATCAAGTCTTCAGATTGATAAAATAAAAAGTAACAATGCAGATCAAATCTTCATAAGTGTTGAACAGGGCTTATTTGATTCAATGACTGAAAGGTAACAATGCAAGCCATAAAATGCACTAACAACAAAATAGAGAGTGATGACCATCCCAAATATGGTGACTTCATTTTGGCCAGCAGATTCAATCAATCAGTTAAATCTCAAATATGCATATCTTTGATTTAATCTAAACTTGAACAAAAACCAACTTCCAAATCAATCTTGCACCTATAACATAGCTTCTGCAGAAGTAAATGATGAGGCGTTTGACATGTCTTTCCCAAGGATTCTTCTCTAGCTTTTGTGATATGGAACTTCTGCTGCATGAAGATTCGTGGTTGCAGATGCAAGTACTGACTGAAAAATGTAAAAGAACTATGGGTAGCCAGAAGCACAATTATTTTGTAGAAAATGGACGGCATGCCAACTAAAGAACTGCATATAAATCTTACCTGCTGCAATCCTCCACGATCAGTAACACTTCGATAAAGGAGATACAGGTCTAACTGTTTCCCCCCGATCCTTGGAATACTGCACACCATGCAAACATAAAAAACATGACGTTTATAGTTATGGATATAGCTATGGCAGATGCAAGCTATCCTCACTCATGATGGAAACAATCACAACCTTTTGTACAACCATTGTGAGTCTGTCTGGGTTTATGCGACCCTCGAAATTCATGTATTTTGGCTTGCATGAATAAAAAACCTTCCAATGGCACACCAAATGCAAACCCAACTGTCCAAGGGGATCCTTTCCACACAGCTAAACTAAAAATAGGTTTTTTAGAATCCCAAGATACTTTATAATCAAGATGCTCCTACCCAAAAGCTAGTACAAAAATGCTTACCTTAGGAAGCCTATACAAAATAGAGATGGTGAACTTGAGCTCCAAGAAGAGCCTTCAAACTGCAATCTAGAACCGGGAAGCCCCGTAGCAAATCCTTTAGCATGCTCTGAACCAAACTCCGCACATATGATGTTGTAGAAGTGGCATGGCCTCATGTACAGCCAGAGATGAAAGAGCTTGGAGCTTCAGGCTATAAAAGAGAAGCTTCTCCTCCTGCCATAGCCGTGGAGTTCTGCCGAAGGTTAACCCTTTCAGAAATGAGTAATCAACAGATCCACTCCACAAAACAGGCACGGGATCCACATCCCGGGGTAATTCTATTATCAGGTGCCACGAAACCGGAAAGTAGGAAGTGAAAGTCCTGGGCACATCAGCCGAACCGCAAGCAGGGGATGCCATCACTGTTGAAGCAACCATTGCGGCCCAGCAAAAACAAAAAACATAGCCTATGGTCGATGCGCAAAGCTTCCCTTTTTTTCCAGCAACTGATTGTCGGATGGGTCAAATGAACATGGGTCGTTCGATCTAGGGCAGATAGCGCTTGGAAGCGGATCGTGATACCGAGCTTGCAGATCTTGGCATGCTCCGCCATAGCTGAAGAACCCCCTAAATCGTGTTGCAGATCTTGCCCTAGATACCGAGCTTTGCAGACCTTGGCATGCTCCGCCATAGCTGAAGAACTAAATCGTGTTGCAGATCTTGCCCTGCTCTGCCATAGCTGAAGAACCCCTAAATCGTTAGAGCAAGAAGAAAAGGGCTATCTGGACCGTCCAAATTTTCAATCGAATCTTGGCCATCAGATCTAGGGCGTGGTCCATTACTTGCACTAAAACATTATAATATAAGATAGCAAATTTTGTACTTGCATACCCCACAGACGAGGAACTTTACGTACGGTGTAGATTAAGGAATAAGGGGTGAATATGCCTATCTAACAGCTCTCGTTGCCCGGAGTCACCCCCGTGTGAATATGCACCCAAACCAAAGGGGGTGTAAGGGGGATTTGAATTGAAATGTGTTGGAGCAACGGATTTGCCCGAAAATCTGATGCAATTTTAGATGAATGAACTTGGCAGAGATTTTTCTTCATTTTTGCTCACGAATCTGGCGATCCCAGTGTTAGGAAGGAAGCATTTGGGCATGGAAGTGGATCTGCCAGGTTGTCTATCATCAAAAACAAGCACAGAAGCTGCATGCAGAGCCCACTCAAGCTTGTGCAAGAGATCGCTCGCATGGCTGCATTGGTCCACACAAATGCCTTGTGGACTGCAATGGCGCCGGAGTTTTGTATGCAGGGGCAAGCACAGGTCTGGCTATGGCGGACATCGGAATAGTGAGGCAAGATTTACCAGTCAAATCTTCAAGACCCATAAGCCTTGCAACCACATTTGGGGTCTAATTTAAATTTCCTCCGAAGCAGCTATGGCAGCTTTTGCATTGGAAGTCCTTTTAGATTTTGAAGAGTTTCATTTTTCTGCCGGATTGGTTTTATGCTACCTAGAGAAAACCGTGGAGGATCTCTGTTTCTCTATGACCCCCTCAAAATCCAGTTGGATCAGCATCAAATCCAACGTCAACGTCATGAACGAGTGTATTAATGGCTGCTATAAATGCTAGTGCACATGTCCTGTTTTAATAATTTTCAAAAATAAGCGAGAACAGAAATGGGACACTGCTTTGGTTCGGGAAATTTTTTACTAACTAAAGGAAAATTTCTTATGCTTTTTTGGGGAACCTGCTAGCAAGTAAATGTTGCCTTCAATTTCCTCTAAAATTAAAAGCAACCAGCAAGTTTCTTACAAATTAAAATCTTGCCTACAATTTCGTGTAAGTTGCATGTCAAGAAGCAAGTTTCCTACAATCAACATAATACTCATCTAATAACATAAAAATACAGTAAAAAAGCCATTACAAGTTGGCATCTTGAAGAAGAAAATAGTAGCACCTTGTAAATATTACCACTTAAATAACAAACAATATATATGATAGAAAAGACAACAAGTTTATACAAAACTTGGTAATCCAAATCCAGTTCATCTTCATTCTATGCTGATCACTTTCAGCATGCTGACCATTTGTAAAATATTGGTTTTGTCCTTTCAAGTTCCACCCATTTGTAAAATATCGGTGTTGTCCTTTCAAGCTCCAAGGTGCGGTCTTTCGCAAAGACATTAAGATCAACCTAAAGAAGTAACAGCCATTGGCATTAGATTTAGAGGCATTTTGTACTGCTGCATTTTAAGCATTACACTGCAATTATAGAGTTGAGAGCACTAGTATCCTAACTACCAGTGATTGTATTCTATGAATAATAAATATGACATCCTCAGAATGTAAAAAAACAACCCTGCTTACCCTACTTCAGTCCACAAAAAAATCCAGGGTAATATCATTTTATCTTAGAAGTAGTATCACACCAGCAAAGGCCATTGTGACGTCCCCTACTCGTATACGATGCACTCACCGTATACAAACAGGAGTTCATCCCCCATACCAGCTCCATGCTGATACAAGGCCCTCCACATGTCACTGCAACCTTGATGAGTTCCATCGGGAAGAATGAAGGGGTCATTTTACCTTGTCTCCCTTCAGGGCCTACCTAGCTGCAGAAGCGTAAACATACATGTCAGTATACAACATCAACATCACATGTCCATTACGAAGGATGGCTCACCACATATCTGCATAGACAAAGATCAGCACATCACATAGGAGTTCCTACCCAAGGCTCAGACTCGAGAGGGATGACTGACGGCTTGGGCCTCTAGAAGTCATTGCAGACAGAATTCATGGCAATGGATTTGGCTGGCAATAGAACATGGCTTGGGGTAGTCCACTCCATCCGCCCCTCCTGTGCACACTTCACTATAATGCCTATCACACGGGTACCAAAATGAGTCCCTTTATGGCATGATGGGTAGGAACCCAAGGTCCTATACAGGGACGAATCAAGCCTTGAAAACTGATGCAGCCATATGTTGGAAGATATGCAAGCCATATTATATCAATGTAGGGCAAATTTAAAGAAAGCTCAAGATCGAGCCAGGATAAGTTCCAATAAACATTGTAGAGAGTTAACCTTCAAGGAAGGTAAATATGCGTTTCTATAGAATGTTTACCCTTTGGCACTCAAGGTACGGACCTTGAAACCAATGGTCAAGGGAAAAATTTCCAAATTGACGCCCCGATATGCTGGACCATTCAAGGTGTTGAGAAAGGTCAACAAGACAGCAGATAAGTTGGAGCTTCCAAATGGAATAGAAGTGCACTTTGCATTCCATGTGAGCCAACTCAAGAAGGCAATATTTTTCGCAGAATAACGTAGCTCCGGCGACAATACCCCTAACCCTTAGCCCAGAGGTAACTCATGAGGCGATTCTAGACACTCGCATTCGGAAGCCGTGCAATCGAAATATTGCAGAGTACTTGATCTTATGGCGAGATCAACCACTATCTGAGGCCACGTTGGAGAGTGAAGAGTACGTACAACAAAATCCGCACCTGATTCAAAACTCGTGGAGGCCATAGAAGGATTAATCGAGTCAATATGAGGTTTCTTTTAAATGGCAAACTTGCACAGCAGCGGCACAAAAATCCTCAAGGAAGAAATTCTTTCCTTTCACAATCACATTAACCACTAAACACTTGCCATGATGAATGCAGGGTTATAAGTTGTAGTGAAGTTACAAATGTATTATATAAGCCAAAGAATGTACCAGCTAAGTCGTCTAGGCAAAAGGCTACACCAACATTGCACATGCATCAAGAAAACAAAGAGACATGTATGCGTCATTTATTGATCTGTCACAACAAGTGGATTAAAAAGGTGTTGGGACCTGACTGTAGCCTGCCGGATGCATAGCCAAGGGGGCTATTCCTGGGTTTCATCTCCCCAGTTCCGATGGGGCAAGTAGGGATTGCTCCCACCAGAGGTTGGCATGCTGACTCAAGGTGACTAGAGGGCCACTGCCCGTACTCGACTGAACTCCATGGAAGGTGTCCACCACCCCAAGAGTGTCGAACCCATGCAAAGCCCTCACGCAGTGGCAGAGCATTAGGTCAAGTCTACAATAGTCCCCGATAGGCTTTACTACCAGAGGGACATAAACATGAGTCAGGACATGAACCTCCTTGTAAGCCAGTCTGGCCCCTTCACCCACAACCAGGTTTGGTTCTTGTGGCCGTATCTAATAGTGCATTAAAAAGGGCTAGCTAGGAGCATCAACTACCAGGTTTTAGGGTCTCTACCCCCCTTCCCAATACAATGAATCCACAGAGATTATCATCACATACATATCACAGAAGAACTAAAGAACAAGATTAAATCTAAATCACAGAGTTAGGTTCTTTAGTTAAGGCTCGATATCTAGAGAGATAGATGGCTGCTATGGGCAAATCAATAGGCTAAACCTACTTATTCTATATCTGGGATGCGGTTTAGACTATTGAATTGACAAAATACCTGATCCCTGGCTTGCTCCACCTGCTCTGAGCTCGACCATGCTGCTGAACTGCTAGAAGACGAAGCTAGAAAGGGAAACTGATGAGCTAGACTGCTCAGACAGAGTCTGGGAGGCGAGTTTGGCTCTTGGAGCAAGCAAAACAGAGCCCTAGAAAGCGATGGACGAAAATGGAAAGTTAGGGTTTCCTATACCTTTATAGACTACGGGTTAGGGCTAGGGTTTCCCATTATCCCTTTAAGCATGTGGGATAAATGGGTGTGGCCCACTTGCCTTTATTAACTAGGTGGCATAAAGTGTCCACATGGGTAAATGTGTACACATGGGTAAATGTGCACATGAATGAATGTGCACATAAATAAATGTACACACCTTGCAAGTTGCCCCCTAGGGTGCCACCTGCTTGGCTACACGTCGACGTACACGTCAATCGGGATGGCGTGTATGCGTGACGAGGCAGTACAGTATACGTCATGGGACCGTATACTGTGCTGGAACGTCACATTCTCCCCACCTTGAAATGATGCTGTCCGCAGCATCGTGGGTCTCCCCACCTTGGGATCTTCTTGTCCTGCAACCAACTTGATGCATACACTTTATTACTATTATACTTACACGATTATTAGAATTACTCTAAGGTAATATTTTTAAAACATTACTAGGACATTACATTATCCCATAACTTATGAATTCGTAACTTCATCAAACCAAGGTACTTAACAAAACCATTAACAAAACCATTATATCCTACATGTTAAAATTAAAATCCCCCTTGGACCCCCTTTGGTTTGGGTGCATATTCACACGGAGGGTCACTCCGGGCAACAAGAGCCCTCGGATGAGCATATATGCCTTATATTCCTTGATGTGGACCGTAGATAGCGATCCTCGTTTATGGGGTATTCTTGTACAAATTTTTATATACGGTATATGCGGTGTGTAAATACTATAAGATTTGAGTTAATATATTATATGGTGTCAATTTCATAATGTGTGTAATATAATTTAAGGGCTCTCATGCCCTCACGTGACCCTCAGGTGAATATGCACCCAAACCAAAGGGGGTCCAAGGGGGATTTTAATTTTAACATGTAGGATATAATGGTTTTGTTAATTAAAAAAATTTTTGGCCCTTCGGACCCTAAGAAAAGAGAACGTGGTTAAATTTTGAGGAGCACAAATTCCAAATATATATATCTCCGGTGCAAAATAACCTTGTTCCAAGTACAATATTGCATGTAATAAAAACATGAATAGAAATAAATACATTATGAGGTTCATGTGCTTCCTGCATGTTTCTATACATGCCATACATGTCCACATGTCCATGTTTCTACACTTGCCATGTCCACATGACCACTATGACCACTATGTACATGCATCTGTTTGGGCGTTTGTCACGGTCTCACTTCTATTACAAAGTCGCCTTGCGTTGCCTTGCACAATATACCAAAATTTGGATGAATATTTCTTGCATTGCATAGCAAAGGCCACTCAAATATATGCAAAAATGCTGTTATAAAATGGCCAGAACTTGAACAGGATTGTGTGTGAATCCATAAGTCTTTAATATGCAACAAGCTTTCTCTTGCCAGGCGCACATATTGCAGAGAAGAGTGCAGACATGAAATTGAGATGAACACATAATGTGTATACAACCTGCTAGCTTCTCAATGGCTTCAAATGTTGTAAGATTAACAACATTATGGTCTCCTCACGGAGGATTTAGGGCCAATTTGTAACCATAATTGGAGGCAATGCTTGAGAACAAGCATGGCATTTCCAAATATAAAATCTGCGAGAAGGCTAGCGGGTGTCTGCAAGAAACCATTGATAGCATAAAAGCCTTAGAATATCTAGCAATCTGTGATATGGCAATGGTTGAGAAGTAGCATGGCAACCAGGATCCCAGATGGCCATGCTGTTCCATATCGTTCCCGGCTTTGCCTTCTCAACTACTCCTTTAGACACCTATAACAAAATATCAAGAAAAAGGATGCATGAGATGGATGACCTCGAACAGAAGTCGCATTTTCTTACATATTCTAACAAGAGATGTTTCGGATATTTTTCTTTTTGCCTATATGGATACATCGATTCCGAATCTCTTGCTTCTCAACATATAGTTTGCACCTCAAAGATAAAAACCCCATCCACAACTCATCAACCAAATAAGATGGGCCAAGATAACTTCTGAATTCATAAAGAGAATTTATTCTTCATCTGCTAAATCAAGAGCATCACCTGCACAAATCAAACACAAACAAATATCTTTCCTGAACACACAATATTTTGATGGATAATAGAATAGAATGGAAAAGCCTCGATCATCTTAGGTGGCTTACATGCCAAGAAATCCAGCCCAGAATCCTCAAGAACCAGGACGGATAACCCAAAATGCCAATCTCCAAATCGTAGGAAAAATTGTAGACCCGATTAGCTCAAGGGCACAAAATTGTGCTTACCTCACACCCCAGGTTTTGAAAGCAGCAGAGACCCACAGGTGAGAATGCGGCCGATGCCCAAACGAGACCTCCTCAGATCATAACTCAACGGCCTTGGGCATCCCCAGGCAGGGCATCTCGGGTTTGGCAACCTTGCCGTGCTTTGCTTCCATTTCAAACAAAAAAAAAACCCTAACTACATAGGGCCTCGATGGCTGCATGCCCAATTCCAAACCTTTTTAAGAAAACTTAAGTGCTAAAAACATTACAAATTTAATCGTGACCGTACGATGCTGCTTCTCATAAAAAATGAATGGTCAAGATAAGCGGCACTCTAGAAATACTGTTCAGTACACCAAGATGAATACGGCAATGAAATCATAGAAAAACCTTTGTAAATATCGTACAAAAACACAAAAATGACCCCCTGTCATTATGCTAGATATTAGCCTTATTTAACACAACATTTTAAGTTTGTCAAAATTTTACAATTCCATATACAATTATCCTTTGAGGTACTCTTCATTCCTTGCAACACATTCCAACAAAATTTGTGTTGCAAGTCTTCGTAGCTCGACCTCCTTGCCTTCCGGAGCGCTCTATTGGCCTGCAGGTCGACACTACGTTAGTACCCTTTTTATATTATTAATAAAATTATGGTTATAAGATAACCACCCATCTAATTAACTAAATGGATGCAAGACTAACCTCCCGGCATAGGAAGAGGATGCTTCTTCCATCGTGGCCGTGGAGACAGCGCCCTATAATGCCTAGGATGACACTCATGCCTACACCTTTAGTTGCCCTGGGCGTGAAGGTGGCGGCCTTCCCGTAGGCATTGACTAGAGGTTCTTTCCTATCAATGCATTCCTGAATGACCTCTTATCTCTCAAGGTCGTCTACATCCGTGGGACGGAAGTAGACTTTTTAATCTACCTTCCAACTCATTCAAGCAGAACCGCGGTCATGCCTACAATGACATTACACCACGTCCTAGAGATCACCGTAGTGGTCCCATCATCGGTAACAACGCATGCAACCCATACCTAGCATAGGTTGCATGCGTAGATTAATCTTAACTACACATGAAATTAATCTAAGCACAAATCGACATGCCTGAGCCGATTTCTTCGGAGATGACCTTGCCGTCCCATTGCTCCATAAACTGGGGTTACTGCTTTATTAGATCCTTCTTAAGTACCCATGTCGCGTCTTCTACCGGCAAGTGTTTCCACTTGACCAAATATTGGAGAAACTCTGATCTCCTTGTTTTCTTGAAGGCTTTATCAAGAATCAATTCTGGAACTATTTCCAGCTGCTCTTCTGTCATTTCCAACAACGTTGGAGTGTCCAAGACTTCTTCTGGATTTGGAGTATTCTTCTTCAACAAACTCACATGGAAGAGTTTATGAATCTTTAGGTGTGCTGGCAGCTCTAACTTGTAGGATTGGTTACCTACTCTCTTGGCTATTCTGAAAGGTCCAGCCCACCTTGGAGCAAGCTTCTTACAATTTCCGACGCGGAGCTTCGCCTGCTTCACTTTGATCTTGAGCCAGACGTTGTCGCCAACTTGGAACTCTCTAACTTGTCAACTCCTTGCTGCAAGAAGATATCCTCGGACCTCTTCTATCAGCTGCTGCATGTCGGCCAACATTTGCTGCGAAACCTCTACTTTTGACACAGGATTGTGCCAATGTCTGGAGTTAGACATTGGTAGCCGTAGTTGATTATGAACGGTGACATCTGGGATGATTCCTGCTTGGTGCTATTATAAGCGAACTCAACGAAGTGAATATACTCCTCCCACATACTCTGCTTGTTCCGGACATAGTTTCGTAGCATATCTTCCAAAATTATGTTGGTCTGTTCCGTTTGCCCATCCGTCTGAGGATGATAGGCCGTGCTCATTGACAGCTTCGTCTGAATCGTCGCAAAGAGATCTTGCCAAAAGGCACTCATGAACTTCGGATCTCTGTCGGAGATGATCTCCCTCGGCATGCCATGGAGCCTGAAGATTTCCTTGGTGAAGAGCTTTGCTGTATCCATGGCTGTGTCGGTGGTCCTGCAAGGCACAAAGTGTGCCATCTTCGACAACTTGTCGACCACAACCATCAAGGCATCTTTCCCTCTTACTGTCCTCGGCAGCCCTGTTATGAAGTCCATACTAATGACTTCCCACTTAGCGTTCGGCACCGCTAATGGCTCCAATGCCCTTGGAATTCGAAGATGCTCTGCCTTCGTCTGCTGACACAGCTGACACTCTTTGATGTAGCGAGCCACCTGCTTCTTCATCCCTGGCCAATAGTAGCTGCTGCGCACTTTGAAATATGTCTTCATAAATCCTGCGTGGCCAGCTATTGGACTGTTGTGGGTGTCGTGGAGAATCAACTTCCTCACCCCTGATGATTCGGGCACACACAACTTGTTCTTATGGTACAAAAGGTTACCTTCGTTCTTAAAATTTTTGAAGGTCTCCCTCTCCTTATCTGTTCTTGCCTCCTTGCATAAGCTTGCCCACACTTCCTTGAAGTCTGCATCTGTTGGCAAGATTTCTTCGATCTTCTTACCAAAGTTGCTGGTGAGCATCGAAATTGCATTGCAGTGCACTCTTGTTGTCAGAGGATGCCTTGAAAGTGCATCTGCTACCACATTGAGCTTCCCCGGCTTATAGACTATATCAAAGGCATACTCTTTGAGGAACTCCATCCACCTTCGCTGCCTCAGGTTGAGATGTGGTTGCGTGAACACATATTGGAGACTCTGATGGTCTGTGTCCAACTAGAACTTCCTCCCCAACAGGTAGTGCCTCCAAATTCTTAGTGCCCTGACAACTGCTAGCAATTCTTGATCGTGCATCGGGTAGCGCGTTTTGGCGTCGTTCATCTTTCGGGAATCATAGGCTATTATCCGCTCTTCCTGCATGAGCACTGCACCTGTGGCTATCTTACTTGCGTCTGTCGTCACAAGCTTGTCCTTCTCTGGGTCTGGTAGGGTCAAGATGGGGGCGGTTGTCAGAGCTTCCTTCAATAATTCGAACCCTGCTTGTGCTTTCTTGTGCCAGTGCTCTGCCCAATCCTTCACTTTCTCCGCCCTCGTCAAATCTGTTAGCGGGGCCGCTATCTTTGCAAAGTTCTTCACGAACTTCCTGTAGTACCCTGCTAGGCCAAGAAAGCTTCTGACCTCATGGACATTCTTCGGCGCCGGCCACTGTATGACAGCTTCAATCTTCGCAGGATCCGTTGAAATCCCCTCCGATGAGATCATATGACCCAGGTATTCCACCTTCTTCGTTGCGAAGTGGCACTTCGACAACTTAGCGTACAACTGGTGCCTCCTTAGCTTCTCGAGCACTCTCCTTAGATGTTGTACGTGTTCTTCTAGGGATCTGCTATACATCAGAATATCATCAAAGAATACTATCACAAAAGTATCTAAGAACTCCCTGAAGATGTCGTTCATAAGCCTCATGAACGTTGCTGGGGCGTTTGACAAACCAAACGGCATTACTGTGAACTCATAATGCCCATACCTGGTCCTGAATGCTGTTTTGTGGACGTCTTCTTCCTTTATCCTGATCTGATGGTATCCCGATTTTAGGTCTATCTTGGAGAAGAGCTTCGCCCCTTGGAGCTGATCCATCAGGTCGTCCGATCTGGGGAGTGCATACTTATTCTTGATGGTGTGCTTGTTTAACTGCCTGTAGTCTATGCACATCCTCAAGCTGCCATCCTTCTTCTTCAAAAAGAGAATGGGTGCCCCAAATGGAGAGACGCTAGGTCTAATGAACCCTAGGTCAAGCAACTCCTGCAATTGCTTCTTCAACTCGGTTAGCTCTTGCGTCGTCATCCTGTACGGAGCTTTGCTCGTCGGCTTCGTACCTGGTTCGAGTGCTATCTCACACTCGACTCCCCTGTAAGGAGGAAGCTGCTTGATCTCATCTGGAAAGAGATCATGGAACTCCTTGATCAACTTAGCTATCTGTTTTGGCAACATGCTGAGTGCCTTATCTTCCTTGCTTTCTTCTGACTCGGGCTCTTCGATCTGAAGCTTGAAGATATATGCTACCTGCTCGCTCTTTATGCACTTGAGCAGCCGTTTACTAGACATACACTGCATGATTGGAACAACTTCCTTACCTGCAATCTCTATGATTTTGCCGTTGGGTGCTGTGAGAGTCACCTTTCGCTTCCCATAATCAATGATGGCTCCTGCTGGTCCAAGATACTCCATTCGAATGATCAAGTTGTATCTCCCGATATTCATCACCTCTGCCCCCACCTGGATGTTGATTCATGGCAAGTCAATGTCGAAGTTTATCCTCTTGCCAGCCGTGTGTCTTATTGCTCCACTTGCTAACACCACAGGTCTTGGCTTGGACTTCAACGGCTTGAGTTTCAACATCTCAACCATCCTTGGGGACGCAAAGTTGTGGGTGCTTCCCGAGCCTATCAGGACTATGAAAGACTTGGCCTTGGCCTTCCCTACTGTGGAGATTACCTGATACTGATTTTCTGCTTGTTCTGTATCTATGGCAGCAAAAATGTGACACTCACCCTGAATGAAGTCGCGTGCTTCTCCGTCGTCGCCGTCCGAGGGTGTGTCCCATTCATCCAACTCTGCTAATGCTGCACTCATGACGAAGGGGCAGTTCGTTGTTCTGTGGCCTGGCTGGAAACACCTGAAGCAAAGCTATTTCTCTATGCACTCCTGCCTCTTCTCCTTGGGCATTGCTTGCAAAAAGGACCGCACTGCTTTGGAGTAGTTTGACCCTTCCTGCTTATCCTTGAAGGATACCTGTTTCCTCTCCTGCTGCTTCCCATAGTTGCCGCTATATGGAGCCTTTGCTGGACCTGGGCTAGCTGCTCTAGGGCTATAGCTTCCTGTTGCTTTGCCCTTATCCTGATAGTACTGATGTTTCTGCCCGCTGTTCTGAGGCCCCGTTCCTTGCAAGATTACTGCCTTGGATTCTGCTTCTGACACCGTCTTAAGGTTTATTGCTCTTACCAGCTTTCGGATCTCTTCGTTCAACCCTTCTATGTATCATTCCACTGCGTGCCTTTCGTTCAACTTGGGCACATACAATCTGAGCTTTATGACCTCCTCTGTGTACTTTTGCACAGACATGTTGCCCTGTTGCAATCGGTGAAACTGCTGCATCATGTGATATTTATGTTCCCGTGGTACATAATGGCGCTTGAAAGCCTTAGCAAACTTCTTGAACCTGCAACTGTCCCTGTTCAACCCATGGGCCTTAGCATAGCCCTTCCACCAAATGTGAGCTGCTCCCTTGAGGTTAGCTGTTGCCACCCTGCCTTTATCCTTGTTCTTCATACTGTATGCGTTACCATATTCACTCATCTCGTCTAGCCAAGCCTCAGCTTCCATGCCTGACCTGCTGTCGCCTGAGAATTGCTCAAGCTTTCTGGCCTTCCATACATTACCCAACGCTGAGTCTACTTTCTTCTGGTAGTCTGAGGCCTTTGTGTCCCTGTGTCTGCCATCCCTACGGTCCTGCACCTGTTCTTCCTCTTCCTCGGAGTCGGAGTCCGAATCTGAGCTTGTGTCGGAGGATTCCGTGCTGGGGGACCTCCTTCTCTTGCTCTTCCTCTTGTCCTTTCCCGCCTTTCGAGGTGGTGCTTCCAGCAACTGGACGTTGTCATCTGGGCCAACTCCCGCTTGTGCTGCCAAAAAGGCATTTATTTGCTGAAGGTCCGTTCTCATCTGCGACATTTCCTCCTCGGGAGTCATGGGACCAAATTCTTCGTACAGGTTCCTTGCCGAGTGCGGCCTGGGCAGAGTCTGTTCATCCCTATGGATTCGTCGTTGTTGTTCAGCTGTTCCTGGACCTCTAGCTGCATACACAAGTAGATCATGGCCTTACGGTTAGCTTTATTTGTTCTATTGCCTTATATGTGTTTGCTGATATAGTTATGGAACAAAATACATCAACAAAACATTTAGAGTGCAAAAGAAATGTATTTATATATATATCATAACTTAAGTACAATGCCTCCGGGATCAAGAGTCTAACTATTCTTGAAATCGCCGGTAGGATGGGTTATCTTGAAGAAACTTCTTAACTTGGGCCGTTCCTATGGAGCGTCCCAAGTTCCTGAGGATGTTCGTTGATGTCCTGCCCTGCAAGGCTTGCACCAAGCCTTCTACCCTGCGGTCGGACGTGTAGGCCACGGTCACTGCCAGTCTTCCCTGCCGTCGGTAGGGTATGGCAAAGTCGAAGATGTCAAGTGCCATCGTTCTCTTGTGACTAGGATGACATGGTCAACTGTTGGGAGCAGTCGAGCATGCCTACCAAAGCCGGAGAGGGCGATGAGCATGAACACTCCTTCTTCGCCCCTTGGGCTGAACTTGCAGTGTATGACCGCTATCCTTCCGTCCATCAGTAGAGGTAGATAATAACTCAGTGACTTATCCCTGCTTGCTGCCGATGATTCGTCGTCCCCTCGGGCACCAGCTCTATGTCTTCTGGCATATTCATCAACGCCAACCTCTGTGAATTCTCTGTAGTCCCTGACTGTCGAGGTGATTCGTCTGAGGTCGATCTCGCCTCTTCTCTCTGTGGGGGCTGGTGTCGAAGAACTGGCATCAAGATGTTCGTGGTCTTGCCACAGATTCCCATCCGTTCTTGGATGGCGTAGAACTCTTCCTCAGACGGCAGGTCCCGAGCTTCCATCATCTGCCGGATGCTGCTGTAGGCTTGGATGTTTGAAGTCGACTCCCCGGTGTAGGTGTCGGCTTCTCTTACCTGAATTGGGAAGTCGGAAGCTCCCCGGATGATGAAGTCATCCAGATCTGGTTGTTGCCGCAGAAGATGCAGCAAGTCGTCAAGTCGGTACTCCCTGTCTTTGCATTCGGGGAGATTCTAGATGTCACTGAGGAGCAGGTACTCCTATCCGTCGATGATGATGGGGGCTAGGCTTGTGATACCTAGCCCGAGCGGGGGAGCGATCCTGAGGGTTTGTCGATCCTGTTCGAAGATTGGTATCTCCTGCTCTGCTAATTGCTGCTCTTCTTCGGGGTCGAGCTCGACGTAGTCCTCGTCATCAGAGTCCTCGTCTTCGGCTCTTCCTTCTTGCTCCTATTGATATTGCAAAAGGAGCTGACCTTCTGCTGAGGAGGCTAAGGGGTCTACATCCATGGGAGGAATAGAGGTTTCCCCAATGGGGTTCTGGGCGCGGTGGGAAAGAAAGATTGCTAGGGCAGCAGTGTATGAGAAATACTTGGTCCTATCAACGGTCAAGACCATGTAGTCTGGCAACCTCTGAGCCTTGTTGGTCAGTTATTTGGCAATGTTGGGAACATTACCCAAGGCTGCCTGGAGGGATGGCCTAGGAACAAAATATCCAGTGCAAGAGGGAAGCTGGACTAAGGATGGTCCTACCCTAGCTTGGAACTCCATCATGACTTCCCTATAGGCTGGGGTTGCCTGCAGAGTGGCTTGGACCTCTATCTCCTTCTGGAAAACTTGGAAGATGGCATTGACATCAGCCTCAGCTGCATGGGCACTGGCGCTGTACCATCGCCTAAAATCAGCAGTTGCCATGGATCTAGAGGAGATTGGACTAACAAACAGATGCAAAAGCACCTCAGAGAGCTGGAAGATCGCCTAGAAGATCGGGAGCAAACTTGTAGAATGCTAAGTGAGAAATGGGGGCCTATTTATAGACAAGGGGAAAACCCTAATTTTTGGATGACTTGGAAAACCCTTGGGGTTGGGCAAATCTCATCTATCTTGAGGTCCAAATGGGGATTGGAAGGCTAATTTGAGGGTTTGAGCATGATTAGGACTATTTAATGAACCTATTGCAACAAACTAGAGGTCAATTGGATATGGCATGCTGGGGAAAATGCTAGAAGGTCTCACGTTGTGCGCCAGGAGGCAAAACCAAAATTTGGTTTTTGGTCTGGGCGCATACCGTGAGACATTGGCCCCAATTTGTTCTAGACTTATCTAAACAAGGTGAAATAAGGGTCAAAACATGATAATCTCATCGAGATATGCAAGATTGACCCCTTACTTGGCCGATTTGGAGATGTTTTGGACTAGTTTAGGCATGAAGGTCTCACGGTGTGCGCCAGGAGGCAAAACCAAAATCTGGTTTTTGGTCTGGGCGTATACCGTGAGACATTGGGCACTATTTGGCCTAAAAATGTCCAATTTAACTAAAACAAAGGGCAATTATTGCTAATTCAACCTAATTAACAACGATTATGCACTTATAACTTACTTAAAACAACTTTATATTAACAAAAATTTGTCATTTACAAAATTAATGGGGTTCTCCCTTAATGTGACTGGCGAGGTGCATGTCTTTCGTCATTAAGGTTACCCTCTTGGCATGTATAGTGCAGGCTGTTGAGTCTTCAAAATGTTGCACCAGCTTCTGCTCGGTTGCTTCCTGTAATACCAGCAGCATCTCGTCCGTTACCCTCATGTCGGAGCTGTACTCTTGCACAACTTCCCTCACCAGTCGAGCGAACGGTGCACGGGGAATAAGGAAGCCATAGCTTCTCTGGAAGTGTCGAATCTCCCTGATTGCTCGATTCAGATTTGACTTGGCTTTCCTTTTCGCTGGCTTCTTCGAAGGAACTAGCTTCTCTGGCAGCGGCTTGAGTGTCTGCTTCTTGGATGGCCGTCCACCTGCTACAAAAGTGATCTTGTTCGCCTGATAGTAGGAGTTGTAAGCCTCCCACTTCTTCATGAACTCCTGATGCGCCTTCGGCTTCTTCTGGTAGACCCTGATAGGGTCTATCACGTATGATTCCCGGGCAGGCCGAGGCGGCTTCTTCAGGTCCTTCTCTCAAGTCGGGTAGGGTGGGGGCACCTGCACCTGCTGGTTCTGCTCTCCCTCCTCTTGGGCTGGCTGGTCCCCTTCTGCTGGCTTGGAGGGGCTCCCTACCTCCAGGTTCGGGTTGAAGTCGTCGTCATCAGAATCGTCGGAGGATGCGGGCTGGTCAGCTGGCCGTTCCTCGATGACGATCTTCCTTGACGGGGTCTTCTTCATCTTCCTTTTGGGCTGCTCCACGCCCTTGCCCTTGCGCTTCTTCTTGGCTTCTGCCTCCTTTGCCTCTTTTCTCTTCCTCTTCCTTTCGGCCTTTTTCTGGCGGCGTTGCTCCTTCGCCTCGTGCATTTGAATCCATGCCGCGAGTTCTTCCTCCAGGGTCGGCTCGGGGGTTGGCTCCCTCTGCTCTTCTTGAACCTTGGCCTCCCGCTTTCGATCTGCCCTCTCCTCTTCTTGTATCTCCCGCTCTATTTGCTCGTACGCTCCTTGGGTCTCTTCATCCATTGAACCCGGAGATCCAATGTCCTCTTCCTCGAGCACTTCCGTCGAGCCCTGGGATCCGTGCTCCTGATGTTCCTCTGAAGGGGCCTCCTCGCCTGATGAAGTTGGGCCTCCCCTCGCGAGAAGTTGTTCCCGAAGCATCTACTGTATGAGGTTCGGATCTTGGGCGATAGGCATTTCGCCTGCTCGAGGAACCCGCGATCACGTTTAGTTGCGCGCCATGTCTTCGTGTGGCGTCCCCACTTTCATTATCACGATGCCCGCACCAGTATACAAAGGAGTTCGTCCCCGCACCGGCTCCACACCGATCTGGGGGCCCTCCACATATCACCGTGACCGCCTAGAGTCCACGATTAGGAAGAGTGAAGGGGTCATTTTACCCCGCCTTCCTCGGGGCCTACCTAGGCTGCGGAAGCGCAAACATACACGTCAGTAACATAACATCATATATCCACCTCGAAGGGTGGCACATCAACATCTGCATAGACAAAGATCAGCACAATACAAAGGAAGTTCCTACCCAAGGCTCAGACTCCAGGGAATGACCCGACTAGCTTGGGTCTCGAGTTTCGCGCGCATGAATCATGACAATGGATGGGGCTGGCATAGGAACATGGCTTAGGGTTGTCCACTCCATCCGCCCCTCCTGTACACTTTGCGAGTAGGTTGAAAAGTGTTGGGACCTGACCGTGGCCCCACGGGGTGCATAGCCAAAGGAGCTATTCCCGGATTACATCTCCCCAAATCCCGATGGGGCGGGTAGGATCACTCCCTCCGTAGATCTTAATCTGACCCAAGGTGACTAGAGGGCCACTGCCCTTATTCGACTTAACCCACTGGAAGGTGAACACCACCCCACGGGTGTCGAGCCCATGCATGCCTTACCCACACTCAGTGGCAAGCCATTAGACCTAGTCACTCGATCCCCAGTAGGCCTTACACACCGGGGATCGGTCAAGGGGTCGAACACGAACCTCATTCTAAGCCCGGTCCCGCCCCTTCACCCACAACCGAGGTGGGCTCCCCGTACCGCAGGCCGAAAACTAGTAATGCACTAAGAGGGACTAGCTAGGGGCATCATCTACTAAGCTTTAAGTCTCTACCCCCCTTCCCAATACAATGAGTCCACAGAATACATCCGCCCACCATATGAACATAAGTAATAAGAACTAATCTAATACATAGAGTTAGGTTCTTTAGTTAGAGTCAATTCTTAGGATCTGCTTGGTTACTAAGGGCGATTTAATAGGCTAAACCTACTGGTTCGAAGGCTGGAATAAGGTTTAGGCTATTCAATCGACCAAATACCTGATCCCTGGTTCGCTCCTCTCGATCTGAAGGCGTCCATGTCTCTGATCTGCTTCGGGATGCAGTCGGAAGGATGATCTGACAAGCTGGAGCGCACGGTAGATCGTGGGAGTTGGAATTGACTCCTCAGGTGAGCTCGGCATTATTTACAGGAAGGGATTGGGATGATAATGCCGAGCTAGGGACATCCAAATGCGGAGATATATTATGCACCGGACTTTAGAGAGGAGTTTGGCGGCTGAGCTTGTTCTAAGCCTAGCCAACTTGAGGATGACCGTATTTTCCCAACAATGCAGCATTGCATCAAGATCCCTCTTAGTGTCGGACGCGGATCGTAGAGGGCAGTGAGCAGTGGCAGCTCTTTGGATCAGTGTGGCAGGCTTTTCTACAAAAACATGTCTCTTTATCTGGTATATTTTCTGTTATTTGTGAAAGTTTTTGTGCTTAATTTTACCAAGCCATAAAGGGGCTATCTGATTTGCTAAAATATTTCCAATCTAACTCTTAAGGAGTTCTGAATAAGCATAGCTTATGGGAAGCGAAGATGTTGAGGTATGCTCCTGTAGTAACTTCCCATATTGTTGATGCATGTACTCTTTTATTCTGATAATATAAAAAATGGCACCTTCATGGTGTCACCTTGCCTCCAAAAAAAAAAAAAAAAAAAAATTAATGGGTTAAAGGTCTAAAGGTGCGCGCATTGCTAAGTGTACGCACCATTGCAAGTTGCCCCCTAGGGCGTCCTTGCTTGGCAGGTACACGCCGGGCATTACCGCGACGGCCCGGGCGGCGATAATCGGCGTGGCGGTAATCACGGTATCTGAGTCTTGAGGCCAGAGTATCATCTTTGAACGTCACATTCTCCCCACCTTGAATTGATGCTGTCTGCAGCATCGTGGGTCTCCCCACCTTGGGATTTTGTTAACCTGCAATCAACCTCATGCATACGACATACTTATTATTATAGTCATACATTTTAATAGGATTACCTCAAGGTAATATTTATAGACATTATTATACTATTATTCAATCCAATGGTTATCACTTATGTCATTACAACAATAATTCCTAATGTTTCGGTTTATTATTATATATACAATTATTCTTCGAGGTACTCTTTGTTCCTTGCAACACTTTACAACAAAATTGTGTTGCAAGTCTTCGTAGTTCGACCTCCTGGCCCTCCGGAGCGCTCTATTGGCCTGCAGGTCAACACTACATTAGTACCATTTTTAATTATTTATAAAATTTTTGGTTATATGGTGACCACCCCACCTATCTACATGAATGCATGGCTAATCTCCCGGCGTAGGAAGAGGATGATTCTTCCATCGTGGCCGAGGAGACAGCCTATAATGCCTATATGGCTCATGCCTACACCTTTAGTTGCCCAAAGATGGAGGATAGGTCTTTCCCCGTATGTGGGGGGAAGGCCGATTCCTCCTATCAAAGCATATATGGGGCTAGAGGTGCTTTTCCTATCGGTGCATTCCTCGATGACCTCCTTTCTCTCGAGGTCGTCTACTTCAGGGGAGACCCAGTAGACTTTCCAAAGCGCACCGCGGTCATGCCTACATTGACATTACACCACGTCCTAGAGATCACCGTAGTAATCTCATCATGGGTAGCAACGCATGCAACCCTTACCTCATAGGTTGCATGCGTAGATTATACTTAACTAGCAAGCTGTTAATCTACACAAATCGACATGCCTGAGCCGATTTCTTCGGAGATGACCTTGCCGTCCCATTGCTCCATAAACTGTGGGTACTGCTTTTCCAGATCTCTTTTAAGTACCCATGTTGCGTCTTCCACCGGCAAGTGTTTCCACTTGACCAAGTATTGGAGGAACTCCGATCTCCTTGTTTTCTTGAAGGCTTTATCAAGAATTAGCTCTGGAACTATTTCTAACAGCTCTTCTGTCATTTCCAACATCGTTGGAGTGTCCAAAACTTCCTCTGGATTGGGAGTATGCTTCTTCAGCAGACTCACGTTGTGACGTCCCCTACTCGTATACGGTGCACTCATCGTATACAAACAGGAGTTCATCCCCTATACCAGCTCCACGCTGATACAAGGCCCTCCACACATCACTGCAATCCAGTGGGAAGAATGAAGGTGTCATTTACCCTGTCTCCCTCAGGGCCTAGCTAGCTGCGGAAGCGTAAATATATGTAAGTACATATACATCAAAGCACATCATGACCATCTCGAAGGATGGCTCACCACATATCTGCATAGACAAAGATCAGCACAATACAAAGGAAGTTCCTACCCAAGGCTCGGACACAGGGGATAGGCCCGACACGCTTGGGCCTCGAGTTCATTGCGAGACGAGAATCATGACAATGGATTGGGCTGGCATAAGAACATGGCATTGGGTTGTCCACTCCATCCGCCCCTCCCCGTTGCACACTTTGCGAATGCGTTGAAAAGTGTTGGGACCTCGGCCCAGAGCTTGCGCCGGGTGCATAGCCAAAGGGGCTATTCCCTGGGTTACATCTCCCGATCCCGATGGGGCGGTGGGGATCACTCTCTCGAGATCTACATGCCGACCCAAAGGTGACTAGAGGGCCACCGCCCTTATTGACTTAACCCACGGAAGGTGAACTCCACCCCACACGGTGTCGAGCCCATGCCTTACCCACACTTTCGGTGGCAAGCCATTAGACCTAGTCACTCGATCCCGGTGGAGGCCTTACACACCGGAGGGATCGGTCAAGGGTCGAAACACGAACCTCATTCTAAGCCCGGTCTGGCCCCTTCACCCACAACCGGTGGGGTTCTTGTACCACGAGGCGAAATCTAGTAATGCACTAAGAGGGGACTAACTAGGAGCATCATCTATTAAGCTTTACAATCGACCCCAATTTTTGGTCCCGCAGTTGTTTTTAGTTGTGCGGAAGTGTTGTTTTATGCCAAAACAACACCAAAATAACCCCAAAAGTCCACGTGGCTGTTTATCCGGATTTGCACAAAGAGGCGATGGTTTTTTCAGAAATTTCCCATAGTGGTCTTTTGGCAGAAAAATCCACGTGTAGAAAAAATTGACATAGTTTTTGTGAATTTTTGTCAACGTGTACTTTTTTCCTTCACTGTTGTTTTTTATGGAACCATGCGTTGTTTATCTTTAAAAAAGCATGCGTAGGTTTTAATTTTACTACACTTGAAAAACTAAATTACAACACTAGAAATAAAAAACTACAACGAAGAGAACACATAGAAAATAAAAAAATAATGTTTTCAAGTGTTCTTTTTCTCAATATGGACACGTCGTTTCAAGTGTTGTTTTTTGCAAAAAAAAAAAAAAAAACATGGCCTTTTTTTAATTTACAAAACACTACATGTGTTAATGAGATCTAGCGATTGTTTTTCTTAAAATAAGGACATGTAAAAATTAATATTATAACACGTAAAAAAAATACGAGTTTTTAATGTAGTTGTTTAACTAATGAGATCTTGACACGTGGCACTTTTTAAATAAAAAACATTATTCTAGCTAATCAAATATGGACACGTGGCATAGTTTTAAAATAAAAAAGCATTATTATTACACGTAGGGAAAAAACAAAGTATTATTTCCAATGTCTTCTAACAAACCAAATGTTGACACGTGGCACACACTAAAAAAAAAAATTACAGAAGACCACAATTTAAAGCTAATATATTATTAATTTTGTATTGATCTTTTTTATTGTAAAAAAAGAAAGCCTTTTTGGGAATCGAACCCAAACAAGTCCAAAAGGCTATTCAAATACTAATCTTAATTAAAACACTCAATAGTTAAGTTTAAAACATTTCAAAATATTAAATCAATGTAATTTCAATAGTTAAAGGTTGAGTATATTGTAGCTGGAGTGGCTATCCAATTACTATCGCACAGTTGAATATACATAAAACAGAGCACCTGAATCATGTTTTTAAATGTTATTTCCATTTTATTTTCAAGACTATCACACTATTCTTTCCTAATTTTCCTCAGAAACCCAGTTGAGTCAAAATTCTTATATGCTTCTATTAAAAAAATAGGAAGATCGAGAAAAAAAAGCTGGCGGCATTATTCAAGCGAAAAAAAAAACACGAAAACAAATGTATTGACTACCTTGTTTTCTATTTTCCCCTAACCCTCTTGTTGTTGTATTCCACCCCAATTCTGCAACAAAGGCGCGCTTTTTGCCTCTGAGGGGGCGGCTCCAACATTAGCATTGTACAAATCCAATAGGTGTGGCCCGGCTAGGCGGGGCTGGATGCCTTGCCATAAACAACCTCGATTAAGAACCAGATGGAACAAAGTAAGCTCCATTTAGGAACAAAGTATTCCCCTCTGATTTCCAATTCTTGTTTTTCCATATGCCTTCATCTGTCTCGTTTTGTAACATGCAGCTTATGCATAAGAGTTATGGTCAGAGAAAGGGAAGAAAAAAAGCTATTAACACTACAAATAGAGTGCCTACTTCCTGGTAGAGTGCCTACTTCTTTTGCATCGACATTTGCTGGAGCTAAGAACCGATTTCCCTCCACATTAATGGTAGGATTTGAGCGCCTCCCCACTTTGCATACATCTCCCACTAGGTATAATCATTATTCAAAGACATGGAAGTATCCATATCACTTTTGCATTACGCATTACGCACATGCATTACATGTATATCCTACTAAATATTTGAAGAATAAAATTGATTTGAATAAGTCGTGTTAGCCAGACCTGCCGATTTGAAGCAGAAGGAGCTACACTGGCAGAAATGCAAAGAGATATGAACCAGAAGCCGCCGTTTTTTTCCTTGCCACCTTGCTAAGCAAATCTTGTTCTGATCTAGGAACAAATCCGGGCTGCAAACCATGTGAAGAGAAGTGTCAACTATTGATCTGTTACTTATCGCTTCCTTTTCTTGGGCTAGACTTTCCCAAGCACAGCCGGAGCACAAAATGGTTGGATGCATGCAGGCATCCTTTTCTGGGCTGACATGCAAGAGATAAGGGCATGCATCGTTGGAGCGCCATAGCCGGAGCTGGGAAATCGTCGGTAGCTGAGCGCCAATGCAGAATAGTCAAACCTAAGGCAAAGGGGGGAAACAGATGGGCCAATAGAATGAGAGGACTTGGATCGAAATCCAAGCCGTTCATGTTGGCCCATCTCAGTCGTTGATGAGATGCATGCTTATAAAATAAAATACGGTTGTTAAAGATTCCCATAAATCTAATGTGGTTGTCACATTAGTTTGCAGTTTAAAAGTTCTTGCCAACATGGGAATAAAGGGTAGAGAGATATAAACTGGAATTGCTCACAAAGGCCCTAAAGAGAACCTTATATTGGTTGGATTTTTGTTGACACATATGCCAAGTGTGGTTCAATTACAGAAGCTGAAACCATTTTTAGCAAAAATTATGATCGAAATGTACCATTGGATTTCATGATATGTTGACTATGGATTTGGTCGAAAAGCACTTCAGTGTTCGGATCAAATGCAGTTAGAAGGTATTGCCTTTGATTGATGTTATATTTACATGCTATTTGAAAGCTTGCAGTGGCAAAGCTTTAGACAGGGGTAGAGAAATACATAATGAGGTTTTGCAGCAAGGACTTGAAAAAGTTATTATTCTTGGCATTTTGATAGACATGTATGTTAAATGTGGCACATTTGTAGAGGCTTGTAAAACTTTTAACAACCTAGCAGCTCAAGAGGTGTAGTATCTGGGAATTCGCTAATGTCAGGACATGGAGAAGATGGTTTTGCCTAGGTAGCCATCAAATTATTTGAAGAGATGAACCTAGGACTAGCATATTCAAATTTTGTCACATTTATTTGTAGTTTGAAATGTCAAAAAACAAGGGCCATAGCCAAGGGCTAGATAATACATGCTGAGATTGCCCTTGAAGTACTTAAGGAAGATCTTTGTGTTGCAAATGGTTTAAATAGACATGTGTGTGAAATGTAACTCTCTTGGAGAGGCTCAGGATGTCTTTGACAAGGAATGCAATAATGGCAGGAGATATTGACAATGGGTGTAGTTTAGAAGCAACATGTAATCATGTAATTATTCCCCAGAATTAAATATGTAACATGTAATCATATTGGAAGGAGGAGAGTATTCTTACACTCGAGAGATTACCCAAGGTTACATTGTATACAATGCGGGATTACACATTTAATACTTGCTACAACAAGGCCTCTTGTCTGAACGAATTTTATGGAGGATGGACATATGTTGGGTTTTCTAAAGGAAGATTTGCAACCTAAGTACTGGCCGGTAAATGAGACAATTGATGCCTGACGTATGAATACCCATGGCAGTCCTGCATGACTACATCAAATCCACCGTGGGCATACTCGTGGAACTGACATCTAGACTTTTGATCTTTAAGGCCTAAAAGGCCAAAAGGCTCAATATGATCAAAAAAGCAAGTTGCTATTAGAGGTAGAAGGTTGGCTAAATAATATTATGCCATGCACGAATTTAAATAGGTCGCAATGGTATTCGGCAGCTGGGCGAAAAATATGTAAGCAAATTGAAGCAGATGAGAACCACACAGTTTCAAAAGTATAGAATTGAACCCGATCGAGATTGTTGCTTCAAATTTTAACAAGGGAATTTAATCTGCATGCTAGGTGCTAGAAGATCTGATCAGCCATTATTAATTTTGGGTCAATCCCAAATGAATAGTAGATCATTGTAAACCATTGAAAGTAATTATTGTGGTTTGATATATTGAAGGTCATAACCTTGAAGAAAGTTGCATTTAAAAATTAAGTGAGCTAAGTACTTGATTGCTAGTGCATAAATTATCTAGCTAATAATTGTGTGTCAAATTTTCTTCATGTATTATACATGATATCAAATCATACCTATACGTTTATGCCAGCTACTATAGGCACCCAGTTAACATCTATTGGGTGCCTATAGTAGGCATCTATAGTAGGCACCTAGGAAAAGCTAGCTACTGTAGTTACCATTGTGTGGCACCAACAAACATCATGGGAAATATGATGTGGCCCTCCAATTGGTGACATGGCATGCCAAGTGAGCAAGTTCACGTTTTGACTAGGTCAATAACGAAAAGACTAGGCATGATGGAGCCCACATGGCATGCTTGAGCCACCTTGGCATGTTTGAGCCACCTTGTCATATTGGAGCCTAGGTGGCATGTTTGAGCCACCTTGGCATGCCTGAGCCACCTTGGCATGTTGGAGCCTAGGTGGCATGTTGGAGCCCACATGGCATGTTCGAGCCAACTTGGCATGCTTGAGCCACCTTGGCATGTTGGAACCTAGGTGGCATGTTAGAGCCCGCGTGGCATGTTTGAGCCTAGGTGGCATGTTGGTGCCTAGTGGCATGTTTGAGCCACCTTGGCATGTTTGAGCCGAGTGGCATGTTTGACCCACCTTGGCATGTTGGAGCCTAGGTGGCGTGTTGCGAGCCCACGTGGCATGTTTGAGCCACCTTGGCATGTTGGAGCCTAGGTGGCATGTTGGAGCCCACGTGGCATGTTTGAGCCACCTCGGCATGTTTGAGCCACCTTAGCATGTTTGGGCCTAGTCGAATCTAACTAGGATATGACCTTCGAAACGTAAACCATTTGTGTTGTTAGGTTCTTGAAGGGTTTACGTTATGGAGCTCATTTTCCCTATCCGACCGTTTAATCTGCCGTTCAAGTAACCTGCTTCGAGCAGGTTCAAAAAAATCCAATATCTATTCGGGAGAACTTATCAAACTGTAAAGCGTCATGTGGTCGACTGTGTAGAACCCCAAGTGTTTTGTCGGTCAGGTAATATAAAGGCTCCGGAATGGAGAAATTACCCTAGGGACCAAGTTATACGGTCATTTTTTGCATACGGTCATTTTTGCACCTTGAAACATGAACCCTCTACATGGCGGTATTCATCCACCTCTTAGGCCAATTGACTCTGAACACATTTGGACATGGCGACTTTGGCACCTCTTGGAGAAGGGGTGGTCTTCTGCTCACGAGACTTGGTCTCCAGGGTAATATCGGCGTTTTGAGTCCATTGGCGATGTCGGTTCCGCAGTGCAGGTGGGAGAGTTGCCCGTCTGTGGCCAGGAGCCTTTGGGAGAGGACCTTTGGGGCGAACAGCTTCCGGAAGGTTTTAAGGGTGCTTCTTCTAGCGTCAACACCCTCCCTCTACCTGATGACATTACGCAAGATCCTGGTCGAATTTGACTAGGATATGGCCTCCGAAACGTAAACCCTGTGTGTTGCTAGGTTATTGAAGGGTTTACGTTATGGAGGTCGAGTTTTTTAATCGATTACACTTGGGACATGGTCTAGAAAGGGTGCGGTTGAAAACTTCGAAGCAATAGGGCCCGGCGGAATGGGGTTTGGATTTATCCTTCTCCCAATGTGGCAATTAGAAATCAAGAGCGCCTTTTGCAGTAGCAAAATTGTTTGGGATCATTCGGGATGGCTAATAGATTCAAACTCTGTTATTTCAGTTGACATGGCTCCGTATGCATGTTTAGAAAAGGTGCACCTAGTTATCTAAGAAAATGACCACGTTTTGGCCTCCGAAACATAAACCCTACAATAACCTAGCAACACACAAGGTTTACGTTTCGGAGGCCAAAACGTGGTCGTTTTCTTGGATAACTAGATGCATCTTTTCTAGACATGCGTGCGGAGCCAAGGTAGCTGAAATAACAGAGTTTGGATCTATTAGCCATCCCGAATGATCCCAAACAATTTTGTTGCTGCAAAAGGCGCTCTTGATTTCTAATTGCCACATTGGGAGAAGGATAAATCCAAACCCCATTCCGCTTTGCCCTATTGCTTCGAAGTTTTCAACTTCCTGACTTCGACCATGTCCCAAGTGCAATCGACTAAAACTTCGACCTCCATAACGTAAACCCTTCAATAACCTAGCAACACACGGGGTTTACGTTTGAGGCCATATCCTAGTCGATTCACCAGGATCATGCGCGTAATGTCATTAGGTAGAGGGAGGGTGTTGGCCGCCCACAGAAGCACCCTTTAAAACCTTCCGAAGCAGTTTGCCCCAAAGTTCCTCTTCCGGGTCCGGCTTCGCCACGTGACGGGCAACTCTCCCACCTGCACTGCGGAACCGACCGCCAATGGACTTAAAACATCGATATTACCCTGGAGACCAAGTTTCGTGAGCAGAAGACCACCCCTTCTCCAAGAAGTGCCAAAGTTGCTCATGTCCAACGGGTTCGTAGTCAATTGGCCTAAGAGGTGGATGCGAAATACTGCCATATAGAGGGTTCGTGTTTCTTTCGTTGCAAAAAATGACCATATAACTTGGTCCATAGGGTAATTTTGGCATTCCGGATGATATGGCGAAGTCGAATCTCCATCCCGGAGTCTTTGTACTGCCCGAAAGATAAAAAATTTGGGTTTCCACATTGTCGACCGCAGGACGCTTCGCGGTTTGATAAGTTCTCCTGGATCGATCTTGGATTTTTTTGAACCTGCTCGAAGCAGGTTACTTGAATGCCAGATTCAACGGTCGGATAGGGAAACCGAGCTCCGGGAGATGGGGGGGGAGGGGACATTGGCATTTGCCCTCCCGGGAGCGCTTGGCGCATAGGCGCCGACAACCTTTCTAAGGCATCTTTGGTCCCACCTCTCCCTCTCGTGAAGAAGAAGCCGCACAAAGTCCTGGCCTGGTTCGATTTGGGGAAGGGTGTCAGCGCTTTAAGTTCTTCAAGATCCCTCTATTCTATCCCTTGCCAAACTCCTCTACCAAAAATTTCAAAGGTTATCATATTTCTTGCATAAAGTCCTAGTCATCATATCCATGTCACCATCATCTAGCCATGTCACCCAAAATTTACCAACATCACCCAATGAAAAGACCAAAGATGGACATCTTTTCATTTTTGGCCTAGTCAAAACTTGACCTTGCTTACTTGGCATGCCATGTCACCACTTGGAGTGCCCAAGTGGCCTAGGTGACATATTGGTGCCTAGGTGGCATGCCTGAGCCACCTTGGCATGTTGGAGCCTAGGTGGCATGTTGGAGCCTACGTGGCATGCCTGAGCCACCTTGGCATGTTGGTGCCTAGGTGGCATGCCTGAGCCACCTTGGCATGTTTGAGCCACCTTGGCACCTAGGTGGCATGTTTGAGCCACCTTGGCATGTTGGAGCCTAGGTGGCATGTTTGAGCCTAGGTGACATGTTGGAGCCACCTTGGCATGTTGGAGCCCACGTGGCATTATGGAGTCCACGTGGCATGTTTGAGCCACCTTGGCATGTTGGAGCCTAGGTGGCATGTTTGAGCCCACCTTGGCATGTTTGAGCCACCTGGCATGTTTGAGCCTAGGTGGCATATTGGACCCTAGGTGGCATGTTTGAGCCACCTTGGCATGTTTGAGCCTAGGTGGGATGTTGGAGCCACCTTGGCATGTTTGAGCCTAGGTGGCATGTTTGAGCCACCTTGGCATGTTGGAGCCCACGTGGCTTGTTGGAGCCCGCGTGGCATGTTTGAGCTCTCTTGGCTTGTTTGCGCCACCTTGGCATGTTTGAGCCAAGGTGGCATGTTGGAGCCTAGGTGGCATGTTGGAGCCACCTTGGCATGTTGGAGCCTAGGTGGCATGTTTGAGCCTAGGTGGCATGTTTGAGCCACCTTGGCATGTTGGAGCCTAGGTGGCATGTTTGAGCCTAGGTGGCATGCCTGAGCCACCTTGGCATGTTGGTGCCTAGGTGGCATGCCTGAGCCACCTTGGCATGTTTGAGCCACCTTGGCACCTAGGTGGCATGTTTGAGCCACCTTGGCATGTTGGAGCCTAGGTGGCATGTTTGAGCCTAGGTGGCATGTTGGAGCCACCTTGTCATGTTGGAGCCCACGTGGCATTATGGAGTCCACGTGGCATGTTTGAGCCACCTTGGCATGTTGGAGCCTAGGTGGCGTGTTGGAGCCTAGGTGGCATGTTTGAGCCCACCTTGGCATGTTTGAGCCTAGGTGGCATGTTGGAGCCTAGGTGGCATGTTTGAGCCACCTTGGCATCTTTGAGCCTAGGTGGCATGTTGGAGCCACCTTGGCATGTTTGAGCCTAGGTGGCATGTTTGAGCCACCTTGGCATGTTGGAGCCCACGTGGCATGTTGGAGCTCGCGTGGCATGTTTGACATATCTTGGCTTGTTTGCGCCACCTTGGCATGTTTGAGCCAAGGTGGCATGTTGGAGCCTAGGTGGCATGTTGGAGCCACCTTGGCATGTTTGAGCCTAGGTGGCATGTTAGAGCCACCTTGGCATATTGGAGCCCACGTGGCATGTTGGAGCGCACGTGGCATGTTTGAGCCACCTTGGCATGCTGGAGCCTAGATGGCATGTTGGAGCCTAGGTGGCATGTTGGAGCCCACATGCCATGTTTGAGCCACCTTGGCAAGTTGGAGCATAGGTGGCATGTTGGAGCCAGCGTGGCATGTTTGAGCATGTTGGAGCCTAGGTGGCATATTTGAGCCATTTTGTCATGTTGGAGCCTAGGTGGCATGTTGGAGCCACCTTGGCATGTTTGAGCCTAGGTGGCATGTTAGAGCCACCTTGGCATGTTGGAGCCAACGTGGCATGTTTGAGACACCTTGGCATGTTGGAGCCTAAGTGGCATGTTGGAGCCTAGGTGGCATGTTGGAGCCCACGTGGCATGTTTGAGCCACCTTGGCATGTTGGAGCCTAGGTGGCATGTTGAAGCCCATGTGGCATGTTTGAGCCACCTTGGCATGTTGGAGCCTAGGTGGCATGGAGCCTAGGTGGCATGTTGGAGCCTACGTGGCATGCCTGAGCCACCTTGGCATGTTGGTGCCTAGGTGGCATGCCTGAGCCACCTTGGCATGTTTGAGCCACCTTGGCATGTTTGAGCCTAGGTGGCATGCCTGAGCCACCTTGGCATGTTTGAGCCTAGGTGGCATGCCTGAGCCACCTTGGCATGTTGGTGCCTAGGTGGCATGCCTGAGCCACCTTGGCATGTTTGAGCCACCTTGGCACCTAGGTGGCATGTTTGAGCCACATTGGCATGTTGGAGCCTAGGTGGCATGTTTGAGCCTAGGTGGCATGTTGGAGCCACCTTGTCATGTTGGAGCCCACGTGGCATTATGGAGCCCACGTGGCATGTTTGAGCCACCTTGGCATGTTGGAGCCTAGGTGGCGTGTTGGAGCCTAGGTGGCATGTTTGAGCCCACCTTGGCATGTTTGAGCCTAGGTGGCATGTTGGAGCCTAGGTGGCATGTTTGAGCCACCTTGGCATCTTTGAGCCTAGGTGGCATGTTGGAGCCACCTTGGCATGTTGAGCCCCCTTGGCATGTTGGAGCCCACGTGGCATGTTGGAGCTCGCGTGGCATGTTTGACATATCTTGGCTTGTTTGCGCCACTTTGGCATGTTTGAGCCAAGGTGGCATGTTGGAGCCTAGGTGGCATGTTGGAGCCACCTTGGCATGTTTGAGCCTAGGTGGCATGTTAGAGCCACCTTGGCATATTGGAGCCCACGTGGCATGTTGGAGCGCACGTGGCATGTTTGAGCCACCTTGGCATGCTGGAGCCTAGATGGCATGTTGGAGCCTAGGTGGCATGTTGGAGCCCACATGCCATGTTTGAGCCACCTTGGCAAGTTGGAGCATAGGTGGCATGTTGGAGCCCGCGTGGCATGTTTGAGCATGTTGGAGCCTAGGTGGCATATTTGAGCCATCTTGTCATGTTGGAGCCTAGGTGGCATGTTGGAGCCACCTTGGCATGTTTGAGCCTAGGTGGCATGTTGGAGCCAACGTGGCATGTTTGAGACACCTTGGCATGTTGGAGCCTAAGTGGCATGTTGGAGCCTAGGTGGCATGTTGGAGCCCACGTGGCATGTTTGAGCCACCTTGGCATGTTGGAGCCTAGGTGGCATGTTGAAGCCCATGTGGCATGTTTGAGCCACCTTGGCATGTTGGAGCCTAGGTGGCATGGAGCCTAGGTGGCATGTTGGAGCCTACGCGGCATGCCTGAGCCACCTTGGCATGTTGGTGCCTAGGTGGCATGCCTGAGCCACCTTGGCATGTTTGAGCCACCTTGGCACCTAGGTGGCATGTTTGAGCCACCTTGGCATGTTGGAGCCTAGGTGGCATGTTGGAGCCTAGGTGGCATGTTTGAGCCTAGGTGGCATGTTGGAGCCACCTTGGCATGTTGGAGCCCACGTGGCATGTTTGAGCCACCTTGGCATGTTGGAGCCTAGGTGGCGTGTTGGAGCCTAGGTGGCATGTTTGAGCCCACCTTGGCATGTTTGAGCCACCTGGCATGTTTGAGCCTAGGTGGCATGTTGGAGCCTAGGTGGCATGTTTGAGCCACCTTGGCATGTTTGAGCCTAGGTGGCATGTTGGAGCCACCTTGGCATGTTGGAGCCCACGTGGCATGTTGGAGTTTGCGTGGCATGTTTGACCTATCTTGGCTTGTTTGCGCCACCTTAGCATGTTTGAGCCAAGGTGGCATGTTGGAGCCTAGGTGGCATGTTGGAGCCACCTTGGCATGTTGGAGCCACCTTGGCAAAACTCTCTCTCTCTCTCTCTCTCTCTCTCTCTCTCTCTCTCTCTCTCTCTCTCTCTCTCTCTCTCTCTCTCTCTCTCTCTCTCTCTCTCTCTCTCTCTCTCTCTCTCTCTCTCTCTCTCTCTCTCTCTCTCTCTCTCTCTCTCTCTCTCTCTCTCTCTCTCTCTCTCTCTCTCTCTCTCTCTCTCTCTCTCTCTCTCTCTCTCTCTCTCTCGGAAGGTGTATCTTTAAGAACGAGACACATGATAAGCAGGATGCGACTTAGCTCGCACAGATTGGGGGTTGAGGTAGGGCGTTGGATATTCCGCATGAGTTGAGGTTGTGCAAGGTATGTGATATGCAGGAAGTTGAAGATGAAGCACATGTGATCATAAGATTTCCGTCATACAATGGGGCTCGCCATAAGCATGACATTCGCCCAAACTCATTGCTGGAATTTTTTGACTTACCTGGGAAACAAGTTGGGAAGTATTTGAAAGAGGTATTAGCGCAGAGAGAACAGTTATTACATGCTAAAGAAATTAATGTTGTAATTGATGAGGGATGGGGGGAGTCTAATGCATTTATGTCAGAGGATGCATTAGAAGACATGTTCTATAATGTTGAGTGTACATATTTGAACGTCTCATAGACCTGGTGGTCTGCAGGCGTACTAAAATACAACATTTCATTTCATTTCATCTCTCTCTCTCTCTCTCTCTCTCTCTCTCTCTCTCTCTCTCTCTCTCTCTCTCTCTCTCTCTCTCTCTCTCTCTCTCTCTCTCTCTCTCTATCTATCTCTCTCTCTCTCTCTCTCTCTCTCTCTATCTCTCTCTCTCCTCTGTGGATCGATAGACTTGTTGGTCCCCATGGATGTTAAAGTTAAATTCAGTTCAATTCAATTTTGGGATCTTCATAATGCCTTTGCATTCTAGTTTTCTATAAGCATGAGGGGTAGAGGGACAATAGATGAGATATTGCATTTTTACACATGGCATGTAATGACGACATGAATACTTTATGGGGTGTCATATGGATGGGAGCAGTGCAATGATTGTATAATGATGCTTACAAAATTGGCTATAAAGAACCTTAAAATACCACACCCCTTTAGAGAACCATACATCCTTTAGAAAAAACCTCCTTAGAAACTACACTTACTTATAAACCGCACCTCCAAATACTACACCTCCTTAGAAACATCACCACCTCAAAAGAAAAAACCACAGTTCCTTTAACATAAAACATACCTCCTTAAAAATCCACACGTCCTAAAAAACAAAGACCACAGCTCCTTAAAAAAAAACTACACTTACTTATAAACCACACCTCCAAAAACTACACCTCCTTAAAAACACCACTACCTCAAAAGAAAAAACCACAGTTTTTTTAACAAAAAACATACCTCCTTAAAAAACCACACGTCCTAAAAAAACAAAAACCACAGATCCTTAAAAAAATAACAGTGGACGTTCCTTGTCCACTTAAAAAACAACACCGTTAGTTAGTAAAACCACACCTCCACAGATCTACATGTAGAAATCTTTGAATAAAGAACATGTGGACCTAAGAAAACTATACTTTTCAACAGTGGACCAAAACGCGGGGTGAGTGTGTTAAGTCTCTACCCCCCTTCCCCATACAATGAGTTCACAGAATCCATCCGTCCATCATATCAACATAATAAATAATAAAGAACTAATCTATCTCATAGAGTTAGGTTCTTTAGTTAGGTCAATCTCGGGATCTACTTGGCTGCTAGGGGTGATCTAATAGGCTAAACCTACTGATTCGAAGGCTGGAGTAAGGTTTATGCTATTTGATCGACCAAATACCTGATCCCTGGTTCACTCCTCTCGATCCAAAGCTGTCCATGTCTATGTTCTGCTTCGAAATGCGGTCGGGAGGACGATCTGACAAGCTGGGGCGCACGGACAGATCGTGGGAGTTGGAATTGACTCCTCGGTGGCCTTGGGCGAAGCTTCGGAAGGTCCGTAGGCGAAAAGGGAAAGTTAGGGTTTGGTGCCTTATGTAGGCTATCGCTAGGTTTAGGGTTTCCACGACCCTTGGTCTACCTTTAATGGGTTAAAGGTCTAAAAGTGCGCGCGATTGCTAAGTGTATGCGCACCATTGCAAGTTGCCCCTAGGGTGACCTTGCTTGGTACACTTCGTCGGCATTACGCCGCCGATTGGGCGGCGTGTCGCAGCGTGGCCGGTCTGACGGGTATAATGCCTTGAGACCGTATATCGTGACTGAACGCCACATTCTCCCACCTTGAAATGATGTTTGTCCAAAGATCGTTGAGTCTCCCACCTTGGAATCTTCCTAACCTGCAATCAACCTGATGCATACGATATACTACTATAATACTTACACATTTATTAAGATTACCTTAAGGTAATATTTTTAAATCATTATTACGCCATTACATTATCAAATAACTTGTCAAATCGTAACTTCTATTAAAACAAGGTACTTATTAGTCTCTGTTATCACAACATTTAGTTTATCACAATTTAACACTTTCATATACAATTATTATTTAAGGTGCTCTTCATTCCTTGCAACACATTCCAACAAAATTTGTGTTGCAAGTCTTCGCACCTTAAAATCCTGTATTAATTTTACAATATCTATAATTACATACTTACTATCTTAATTATTAGAATTACTCTAAGGTAATGTTTAAGACATTACTGTACTATTTCATTATCCAATTAACTTATGATTTCATAACTTAATCCACGCAAGGTAATTATTAACCTTACTTAATACAACATTTAAGTTTATCAAAGTTTATCAATTTCATACAAAATTTACACTTCTAAGGTACTCTTCATCCCTTGCAACACGTTATAACAAAATTTGTGTTGCATGTCTTCGTAGTTCGACCTCGTGGCCCTCCAGAGCGCTCTTATTGGCCTGCAGGTCAACACTACGTTATTACCATTTATATTAATTAAAATTTTGGTTATATGGTGACCACCCCACGTATCTACATGGATGCATGGCTAATCTCCCGGCGTAGGAAGAGGGTGAATCTTCCATTATGGCAGTGGAGACAGCGCCTATATGCCTATATGCCGCTCATGCCTACACCCTAGTTGCCCAACGTGGAGGATAGGGTCCTTCCCGTATATGGGGCGTGAAGGACAGATTCCTCCTATCAAAGCATATATGGGGCTAGAGGTGCTTTTCATATCAATGCATTCCTGAATGACCTCCTTTCTCTCGAGGTCGTCTGCTTCCGTGGAACAGAAGTAGACTTTCTAATCTACCTTCCACTCATCCAAGCGGAAACGCGGTCATGCCTACATTGATATTACACCACGCCCTAGAGATCACCGTAGTAATCTCATCATCGGTAACAACGCATGCAACCCATACCAAGCACAGGTTGCATGCGTAGATTAATCTTAACTACACCTGAAACTAATCTAAACACAAATCGACATGCCTGAGCCAATTTTTGCTGGCTCCTTTAACGCATGTGATTAACATAATTACCCTAAGGTAATATTTATGAATTAACATTATCATAGTATCGGATACATTATTTCCGATAGTACAATTATATTTACTCTAAGCTTTGCAATATTTAACGACTTTTAGATCGCGATTATTTAAACAATAACCCTGATTTAGACCTATTGTTACATAGACAAGGTTTTAATTGAAGGAATGAAGGAATGGTTGGAAAGATGGGCACTAAATATAGATGAGATACCAGCAACTGAATTGGGGATTCGTAGTCTACTTTCAGAAAAGGTGTTGAGCACAATATGGATGCCACCTTTGGCACCCAAATTGGGCTTCTATTATAACAAAGTCAACCTCATGATGATGTATGTTGAACAGGACTATCTTAATAGTCGCATGTCAGTAAAAACACGTAAGCTCATCTCCCAAGTGCGCCTACGCTCCCATTCTTTGGAAATCGAGTACAGACATGACTTGCCAAGGGAGTTGAGGTTTTGTCCTTGTTGCAGAGAAGCGGTGGTTGAGGATGAAGAACACGCATTCCTTGAATGCTCCAGGTTTGAAGAAATACGGGAGATCTATGGGATTTATGGGAATTTTTCTATGCTACTTACATTACCAGCAGCCCACTTAGGAGCTTACCTTCAAGCTTGGTGGAAACATCGTAAGATAATTTTAGAACTAAATGATGTTGCAGATAATCTTGAGGCAAATGGCCTCGTTTAGTGTTTCTTTTTACATGTATTTCTCTTGTCGCCTAATGGACCTGAGGGTCTGGAATGGCGTGACAATAAATCAAATCAAATCAAATTATCATACACAAGGATTAGATGTGCTTATTCTCTTCCTTGGGTTCTGCATTACCCTTGGAAGTATATCCCTAAGATGCACTTAAGTATATCCTTGGAAGGAATTGCATCCTTGCGAAGGATTAATTAACATGCTGCCTCACATTACCGTTGTTATTTACTTATTTCCCTATGGTACATATACGTACAACAATTTCTATCCAGTTATTAGGATCTATATTCTTATTTATAAGACACATTAAAGCTTATAATGCATGCACACGCCTTACCTAAGGCTAGAATGCATCCACCCATTGAGCCGGCGTCGAGTAATTTGGAGATGACTTGGTCGTTGCGTTGCTCCCATAGTTTTGCTCCATTCCTTGGTGTAGTTAGCTACTACGTCGGTCTCGCACGTTGAAGGCCACCTGAGCACTAAGGTATCTATCTAGCTTACGCTCTATTCTCTTCGGCCATTGCCGGAGTGAACTCTATTCTACGGGTCGGTCAATTTGATGCAAGTACGTTCAATCATAAGATTGAGCCCTCCCACTTTCTTCGAAAAGAAAATGGTCCTGCACTCCTTTAATGACGTTGTACACAACGTCATATCTATTCCCTCCCCTTAAGAGGTTATACGCTTCTTACTTAGCGCATTAATTTACGAGCCTTAGCTGACATATATAATCATCTAAGATGGATGCACATATTATGTTATCATTTATTTCAATATAGTTATGGGTTACCTACTTAGTTAGAACGATTCTAAACCACAAGGTTTTGTCATCATGACAATTCCTTTTGTCTCAAAAGACTATTTGATTACTATAATTGTTATTTTAGATGTATCTTACATGTACTATTCTTTTATATTCTAGAGATTCCCCCTTTCTTAGTTATTTAAGTTCTTGGAATATTCCTACCAATCGAATTGATGTCGTCGTAACAAGTTGGCCGGACTTGTTAGATTACTTCTTTTCTTTCGGTTGGATTATTCTTTTGGAGGTACTAGATTTATACATGGTCACAATTATCCTAGTAATGATTCCTTCTTAGCGAGGTGATCAATCTCACCAAGTGGTTTCCATATGTTGGATGTCTGTTAACAATCGTGTATAATTTTAGTTACTCCTATGCGTTTCCTTCCCAATATTTGACGCTTAGCTCAATATTGGGGCAATCCTTTCGGCGAGAATATCTAACAATGCCTTCTAATCCCGATATGGATGTTACCATCCCTACATTTAACCTACTAGGCCCCATGGCCTTAGCTGCTTGAGCTTGCTAGAAGCTCATCCACTCGTTGTCTGCTTGAAGTAGCAAGGTAGCGTTTTTCCGAGTCGCTTGATACTTCAGTCTCCTTGACGGTGGATCCTCTTTGATGTAGAGGTTGACTTTGTTCGTTAGAAGCCTCTCATTGCCGGTGGCTTTGATGGTGTAGTTGATCACTTAAAATCCTCCATGCCGCTTTTCAAAAACCTGAAGGTGGCGCCGTTGAAAGAGATCTTTCATCTTGACTCTTTGTCTTGGCAGCTAAAGGACGACTCTGTATCGGATATTGTTTCTTCGACTCCATCGATGTCTCCTACGTCGAGTCCTGTTGTCGTTATCGTGTTGCTCGAAGAGTGTTGAGGATGTTGATTGCTTCACCCCTGCAAATTGCCTGACATCTCTTCCTTTGATCTGTTACGCTATGGGAGGGAAGGAATAACAGGGGAACTATACATGCAAAACATATAGCTTACATAACAACAATTACTACTAGAGCTATTAGGTCCCCCTTGTGCCTTCCTTCGAGTTGCACACCTACTCCTTGGCGATGTCATCGGTGTTCCTCCCGGTGCAATGGTGTTGACGATCTATATTCTCCTATTTGTACGTCAGCTCGTACTCTGGGGTAATTTGTTGATGTACTTGGGCCCTCCGATGTTTGTCGGCTATGGCACAACATGCTTTGGATCACATTCTAACTAAAGGTGTGCTGGTCGTTGATGCTTCAACATTTCGGTCTGCTTCCTGATCCTGTTCTCGGGCGGTAATTATCCCCCCCTTCATGATACTCGAAGCTATTTGAAGGCGTCTCTTGAGGCTGTGCGCGATTCCTTTGGCTATACTCCTCTGGAGTTGTTCTCTTCTGCAGTTGTTCTTTGGATTATCCATCCTTGGGTTCATTAAGTTGCATGCAAGTCCGCGTGCAAGTCATCAGCTCGCCTCGCCTATCGAGCTTCCAAACTTCCTTGTTTGATCCCCTCGATCACATGGCTTGGACGTTGTCACGTTCCACAGCGCTATGCTGTCTTCTTGTCTTGAGGTACCTTCCGGTGGCTTTGATTGTGCTCGTCAGTTTTGATTCTCCTGTTGCCTCTAGGGAGCTCGTGGAAGAAGTCGGTTGCTAGCACTTCTCCAGCTTTCAGTTCCTGACCTTTGTTCCTCTATGCATGTCGGTCTCTCTGGCAAGTAAGGCATCATGGCTCTCCTCCCTGCTGGCTATGTTGTCGGGATGATGGATCCTTATATCTGCGCAGCTTGAACCTTGAGTTGAAGAAGTACCTGCCTTAGATATACTCTTGTCGTTGAATAGCCTGGCTATTATCTTGAACTCTCTTTTTGCCGAAGGTGCTTCAGTTGCTATCCTTGTCGTTAAGGTGTCGAATGCTTCTACCTTAGGTGTTTGACGTGCCACATGTCGGAGTTGTGATTGGCTTCTTCTCTTCTAATTACTGGTAGGAGTACCTGACGAAGCCATCACCTATTTGTTGAAGGCATATTTCCTCGTCGCAGTGCCTTTCGTAAGTGCATCTCCATCTAATACCCGTGTCATAGGGCATCACCCTATATTACCACAAGGTGGAGCTATGGTCGTCGAGATGTTGCCTTCTTAGTTGGCTCATTGATGTCGGGTCGTTCCTCCTTCTATTGTTGAGGCCACTCGTGTCATAAGTTCGTCAAGTGTTGCCGATGTGCGGTGCCGTTGATCACTTGAGTAGGATCACCTGGCAGTTGCAGTCGGGCATTCTTGAATGTCTTCGAAGCTCTGAGATCGTGGTCGGTAGGCATGCCTTGTCATTCCTCCGCAGGTTGAATTTCTGAGTGCGAATCCTGTTGCTTGGTCTTTGCTCCATTCCGAGGTGCATCTCTTGTGCCTGGAAGTGTGATCATCTCCATTGCACCTATCATAGCTCCTTTTGGTCGCCTTTGCGTGATTTGTACCTGCTGGCTAGGTCGTCTCCTTCGTCCTTTGGGTCCTATCCATTCGAGTCTCGTACTCCTTGGCTGACGTAGTAAGGTCGTCCTTCCTTTGGTTTCTAGGTGTTTCTGGGTCCGAAATTCTTGTTCGAGCAGAATATTCTCCGCCTTGATCTTACCCCTAATGCTGATATAGAGATGTTCCTTCCCTGATATGCGTCTCCTCCCCTCGTGGTCTCCTGCCGGTGCAAGGGAGCTGGAAGCTCATCTTGGTCAGCCTTAGGTGCTTGTGGTTGCCTAGCTTGGTTACTCCTTTTGTTGACGTTGCATGACATTCACTTGAGCTGCTGGGCTGCACGGTCATGGTGATCTTCCCTCTGGTTTTTATACGCCCCTGTGTCGCCATTACTTCTCTCCTCGACGGAAGATTATGCCCTCTGGCCCTAGCTCGTGATGCTAACGCCAAGGCCGATGTCCCCAACGCCTTCCTGCACTTTTGTATTTAATTTGCTGCCTTGCGTTCTTCCATTTGAACTCATGTGCGTCGAGTTGGTGAAGGCGTCGAGATCCTCTTTCTGATGTGAGCTCATGGACGTGGTAGCCGAGAGGTTGACATCTAGAAAATTCTTGATGCCGCTGGTTACCAAATATCCTTCCCATTTGATGAAGATTGATGCTAGGCCGGTGGTGTCCTGTTCTACTCGTTTGTCAGTTTAGGTGTTTGTCGTTGTGCTTCCCTCTCTTGGGTCTGCCTTTTCGGTCTCCTTTCCTTATCTGCCTGTACATCGGCTGGGACCTTGATGTCTTCAAGAAGTTGCGCCTCTAGCTCTTCTGTGGCTCTGGCCCTGTACTTCGAAAGCAACACTCGTATATTCTAGAGTCTAAGGGTTTACTTGAAGGGCTCTCCTATAATATTTTGGGCTCTATAAGCAAGCAAGATGGCTCGAGCAGCATTACTGGAGACATATCTATAATCTCCAAGCCTATGGACATTAGGACGTGTGGTATGGCATGACATGAGGGTTGTTTTGCAAGACCTCCATGATGTTTGAGGCATACTCTAAGGTCCTAGCAAAGTTGGTTTTAGGGGAGTCCAATCTCTACACATGAGGTGACTTGGGCAGCTCTAGACTCTAGCTCCTTTCTAGGTACCCTGACAATAGGGAGTGTCAATGTGGCGGCTATATAAGTCAAATTCTATTAGAAGGACACAGAATTAGGTCAAGGTTTATGCCTTTGGCATGAGCAGAGGTGATGTACTAACAGTTGGACTTGGGTTGCTATGCTGAGGTCTAGATGACTATAACAAAAGGGTGTTCTTGGGCACTTCTATCTAGGAGTAAGGCATCAGCTTTGAGCCGAGAGCAATACTTACGAGGTACTAATGGGGTATGCTTCTATTTACAACCAAACCACAGTTTGGAAAAACAATTCAAGGGTTTGAGCAATTTTGGTCATTTTGGGCTGGGGTTTGACATTTCTAGCCTAGTTTGAGGTTATAAATGGATTTTAGGCTGTCTAACGGTCCTATTGCAACAAATTTCAGGCAATTTGGAGCTCTGTAGCTCAAGTTATGGAGGTTCAAAGTTTGGAGGTCTCACAGGTTGCGCCCTGCTCAAAAACTAAAGTTTAGTTCTTTGACCAAAGCGAGCCGCGGAGACATTGGCTGTAAATTGGGTCAAACTTGTCCAATTTGGGTGATCTAAGGGTCTATTCATGCTAGTCTCCTCGAGTTAGGCAGAATGGACCCCTTACTTGGTCAATTTGGAGGTGTTTTGATCTAGTTTGGACATGGTCTAGGTATGAAGGTCTCACAGGTTGCGCCTCGTTCAAAAACTAAACTTTAGTTTCTTGACAAGGCGGGAGCTGTGAGACATCACACTTTTTTGGTCTGAGAATATCCTATTTTACTAAAATAAAAACTACTACTTGCTAACTCGTCCTAATTAAGCAAGATTTGACACATAAACTACTCAAAATTATCATGTATTAACAAAATTATTGATTATTTACAACATATCTACTGGGGATCTCCCTTAATTAATTAGCTAATTGCATGTCCTTCCTCATGAGGGTTACTCGCTTCGCATGAACAGTGCAGGCTGTTGAGTCTTCAAAATGTTGGACCAGCTTCTGCTCTGCTGCTTCTTGAGCCTTGGCCTCCCGCTCTCGTTCTGCCCTCTCCTCTTCTTGTTTCCTTCGGCCTCCTTGGCCTCTGGCTGTTTCGCCTTGTCGAGAAAGTCGAGCGGTCTGTTTGGTGTGCGTCATGTCGATCGGAGCCCTGGTGTCTATCAAGATGCTGTCTCTATCTAGCTTAAGGGTCTTGGTTCTAAGTCTAAGGCTTAGCCATTAATATTATCTAACATTATTAAAGCTTAAATCTAATTAAGAATTATAATTCAAACACAAACGATGCCCGCCCTCAGTGGTTGGCACGGGGGGGTTTGGGGGGGTTCAACTCTGTGGGTGGGAGGTTCAATTCCTGCTACTGCGGGAACCCTTTTAAGATGAGGTTCAAATAGATTGAAAAACTAGACTAATCTAGCTAATTCCTAGGCTGGAATTCGAATCACCAAGTTACTTTTTTGGAATTTATCACTTTTAAAAACGTTTTAAGATCAATGTCTCACAGCTTGCGCCCTGCTCAAAGACTAAAGTGCAGTTCTTTGACCAGGCGCGAGCTGTGAGACCATCTTGCCTGAGGAGGTTTTGGCCCATTCTTTTTAGTCTTATTAAGTGACCAGGCGCGAGCTGTGAGACCATCTTGCCTGAGGAGGTTTTGGCCCATTCTTTTTAGTCTTATTAAGTTCCAATTCACTTAATTGTGCTAATATTAAGTTCCAATTCGCTTAACTGTTACTAGCTTAGCACAAACTACAAATATGAGGAAAAAATTTCCCACTTTTCGAGGTTTCAGGATCCTATCAAGTTAGTACTACTGGGAGCATGGTCAGTGCTTTGCTCTTGGTCTCCAAGAACATTGCTCTGATACCACCGCGGATCGTCCCCTACTGCATATCACGGTGCACTCATCGTATACAAACAGGAGTTCATCCCCTATACCAGCTCCACGCTGATACAAGGCCCTCCACACATCACTGCAATCCAGTGGGAAGAATGAAGGTGTCATTTACCCTGTCTCCCTCAGGGCCTACCTAGCTGCGGAAGCGTAAACATATGTAAGTACATATACATCAAAGCACATCATGACCATCTCGAAGGATGGCTCACCACATATCGGCATAGACAAAGATCAGCACAATACAAAGGAAGTTCCTACCCAAGGCTCAGACACAGGGATAGACTGACAAGCTTGGGCCTCCAGAGTTCATTGCAGACAGAATCATGACAATGGATTGGGCTGGCATAAGAACATGGCATTGGGTTGTCCACTCCATCTGCCCCTCTCCGTGCACACTTTGCGAGTAGGTTGAAAAGTGTTGGGACTCGATCAGAGCCACAGGGTGCATAGCCAAAGGGGCTATTCACGGGTTACATCTCCCCCAATTCCGATGGGGCAGGTAGGGATCACTCCCTCCAGAGATCTACATGCTGACCCAAGGTGACTAGAGGGCCACTGCCCTTATTCGACTTAACCCACTGGAAGGTGAACTCCACCCCACGGGTGTCGAGCCCATGCCTTACCCACACTCAGTGGCAAGCCATTAGACCTAGTCACTCTGATCCCCGGTAGGCCTTACACACCGGAGGGATCGGTCAAGGGGTCGAACACGAACCTCATTCTAAGCCCGGTCGGCCCCTTCACCCACAACCAGGTGGGGTTCTTGTACACAGGCCGAAATCTAGTAATGCACTAAGAGGGACTAACTAGGAGCATCATCTACTAAGCTTTAAGTCTCTACCCCCCTTCCCCATACAATGAGTTCACAGAATCCATCCGTCCATCATATCAACATAATAAATAATAAAGAACTAATCTATCTCATAGAGTTAGGTTCTTTAGTTAGGTCAATCTCGGGATCTACTTGGCTGCTAGGGGTGATCTAATAGGCTAAACCTACTGATTCGAAGGCTGGAGTAAGGTTTATGCTATTTGATCGACCAAATACCTGATCCCCTGGTTCCTCCCTCTCGATCCAAAGGTGTCCATGTCTACGCTACGCCGAAATGCGGTGGGAGGACGATCCGACAAGCTGGGGCGCGGACAGATCGTGGGGAGTTGGAATTGACTCCTCGGTAGCGCCGGAGCTCCGAACTCGGAAGGTCCGTGGCGAAAAGGGAAAGTTAGGGTTTGGTGCCTTATGTAGGCTATCAGTTAGGTTTAGGGTTTCCACGACCCTTGGTCTACCTTTAATGGGTTAAAGGTCTAAAAGTGCGCGCATTGCTAAGTGTACGCACCATTGCAAGTTGCCCCCTAGGGTGACCTTGCTTGGGTACACGTCGGGCGCACGCCGATTGATTGGCGTGGTAGCGTGGCGGTCTGATGCGGTATATGTCTTGAGACCGTATATCGTACTGGAACGTCACACACGTGGAAAACTTTGTGGATCTTTAAGTGCGCTGGCAAGTCTAACCTGTAAGATTGGTTACCCACTCTCTTGACTATTTTGAAGGGTACAGCCCACCTTGGAGCAAGCTTCTTGCAATTCCCGATGCGGAGCTTCGCCTGCTTTACTTTGATCTTGAGCCATACATCATCTCCAACTTGGAATTCTCTGACTGTCCGATGTTTGTCGGCAATGCTCTTCTGCCGACTCCTTGCTGCTAGAAGGTACTCTCGAACTTCTTCCACAAGCTGCTGCATGTCGCTCAACATTTGTTGCGAGACTTCCACTTTTGACACGGGATTGTGCCAAGTGTCTGGAGTTAGGCATTGGTAGCCGTAGTTGATCATGAACGGCGACATTTGGGATGATTCCTGCTTGGTACTATTGTACGCAAACTCCACCAAGTGAATGAATTCCTCCCACATACCTTGCTTGTTCCAGACATAGTTTCAGAGCATGTCTTCCAATATTCTGTTGATACGCTCCGTTTGCCCATCCGTCTGTGGATGATAGGCCGTGCTCATGGATAGCTTCGTTCCAATCATTGTGAAGAGATCCTGCCAGCAGGCACTCATGAACTTCAGATCTCGGTCGAAGATGATTTCCCTTGGCATGCCATGGAGTCTGAAGATCTCTTTGGTGAAGAGCTTTGCCGTATCCATAGCTGTGTCCGTGGTCCTGCAAGGCACAAAGTGGGCCATTTTTGACAACTTGTCGACCACGACCATCAAGGCATCCTTACCTCTTACTGTCCTCGGCAGTCCTGTTATAAAGTCCATGCTGATGACCTCCCACTTAGCGTTTGGCACCGCTAATGGTTCCAATGCCCCTGGTATTCGAAGTTGTTCTGCCTTTGTTTGCTGGCATAGCTGACACTCCTTGATGTAGCGGGCTATCTGCTTCTTCATTCCCGGCCAATAGTAGCTGCTACGCACTTTAAAGTATGTCTTCATGAATTCTGCGTGGCCAGCTATTGGGCTGTTGTGGGTGTCGTGGAAGATCAACTTTCTTACTCCAGATGATTCCGGCACGCACAACTTGTTCTTATGGTATAGGAGGTTACCTTCCTTCTTAAAATTTTTGAAGGCTTCCCTCTCCTTGTCCGTTCTCGCTTCCTTGCACAGGCTTGCCCATACTTCCTTGAAGTCCACATCTGTTGGCAAGGTTTCTTCTATCGTTTTCGAAATCGGGCCAAGAGCGTCGAGATTGCGTTACCGGTGCACCACTGGTTGTCGATGGGATGCCTTGAAAGCGCATATGTTACCACATTAAGCTTCCCGGGCTTGTAGACTATCTCAAAGTCGTACTCCTCGAGAAACTCCATCCACCTCCGCTGCCTCAGATTGAGATGTGGTTGCGTGAATACGTACTGGAGGCTCTGGTGATCAGTGTCCAGCTGGAACTTCCTCCCTAAGAGGTAATGCCTCCAGATTCTCAACGCCCTGACAACTGCTAGCAGCTCTTGGTCGTGCGTCGGGTAACGTGTTTCGGCGTCGTTCATCTTCCTTGAGTCATACTCTATTACTCGCTCCTCTTGCATGAGCACTGCACCTGTGGCTATCTTGCTTGCGTCCCGTCGCCACTAACTTGTCCTTTTAAAGGTCGGCGGGGGTTAAGGCGGGCGGTTGTCAAAAGCTTCCTTTAACAATTCAAATCTTTGCTTGGGCTTTCTTGAGCCAATGGTCGCCCAATTTTTCACTTTCTCCGCCTTTGTTAAGTCCGTCGATTGGGGCTGCTATCTTTCGCGAAGTTCTTCCACGAACTTTACGTAATACCACTAGGCCAAGGAAACTTCACCCTCATGGGCGTTCTTTGGTGCGGCCATTGGATTCTTGCTTCAATCTTGGCGGGTCTGCAGTAGAGATTCCTTCTGCTGAAATCACATGACCGGGTATTCCACCTTCTTTGTTCGCGAAGTGGCACCGACAACTTGGCATGCATAACCGATGCCTTCTTAACTTCTCGAACACCTTTCTTCACGTGGTGTACATGCTCTTCAATGGATTTGCTACACGAGAATATGCGTCGAAGAATACTATCACAAAGGTGTCCAAGTATTCTCTTCGAAGATGTCGTTCATGAGTCTCATGAGCGTAGGCTGGGTGTTGGATAGCCCAAATGGCATTCTTGTGAACTTCGTAATGCCCATACACGGTTCGAAAGCCGTTTTGTGGATGTCCTCTTCCTTTATTACGATCGGTGATAACTTTGACCTTTAGGTCGATCTTGGAAGACCTTGGCCCCTTGAGCTGATCCATCAAGTCGTGCGATCCGGGAGTGCGTGCTTGTTCTTGATGGTGTGCTTGTTCAATTGTCTGTAATCTATGCACATCCTCAAGCTTCCATCCTTCTTCTTGACAAAGAGGATGGGTGCCCCAAATGGTGAGACGCTCTAGAGGCCTGATGAAGCCTAGATCGAGCAATTCTTGCAACTGCTTCTTTAGCTCCGTGAGTTCATGTGTGGTCATTCTATATGGGGCCTTGCTCGTCGACTTGGTCCCTGGTTCGAGTGCTATCTCACACTCTACTCCCCTGTAAGGAGGAAGCTTCTCGATCTCATCTGGAAAGAGATCGTGGAACTCCGTGATCAAGTTGGCGATTTGCTTGGGCAACTTGCTGAGCACTTTGTCTTCTTTGCTTCCCTCCGACTCGGGTTCCTCAACCTCGAGTTTGAAGATGTATGCTACCTGCTCGCTCTTTATAGACTTGAGCAGCTTCTTAACAGACATACACTGCATGATGGGAGTAACTTCTTTACCTGTGATCTCAATGGCTTTGCCGTCGGGCGTTGGGAAGGTCACCTTCCGCTTTCCACAATCAATGATGGCCCCTGCTGGTCCAAGGTACTTTATTCCAACGATCAAGTCATACTTGCCAATGCCCATTACTTCTGCCCCCATCGGATATTAATCCACGCAAGTCGATGTCGAAGTTGATCCTTTTTCCAGTTTGTATGTCTTCTTTGCTCCGCTTGCCAAGATTACGGGTCTTGGTTTGGACTTTAGGGGTTTCAATTTCAACATTTCAACCATCCTCGGGGGGATCTGAAGTTATGGCTACTCCCTAAATCTATCAAGACTATGAAAGACTTGGCCTTTGCCTTCCCTATTGTGGAGATTACCTTATACTGGGTCTCTTGCGCATTTCTGTATCTATAGCAGCGAAGATGTGGCACTCACCACAGATGTAATCGGCGTGCGCCTCGCCGTCCTCATCGATGGAGTGTCCCATCCGCCCAACTCCATGGCCTGAGCTCATAACAAATGGGCGGTTCGCGGATTCGGTGGCCCGCCGGAAGCATCTAAAGCGTAGCTGCTTCTCTATGCATTCTTGCCTTTTCTCCTTGGGCATCGCTGTAAGAAGGACCGTCTTGCTTTAAGTAGTTGGAACCTTCTGTTTGTCCTTGAAGGACACACTTTCTTTCCGCCGTTTCCCACAGTTTGCTATTGTATGGGGACTTTCTTTGGACTTGGGCTGGCTGCCCTAGGGTACGTAGCTCCTGTTGCTTTGCCTCTATCCCCGATAGTAAGGCTGCCTCTGTCGCGGGTGTTCTGCGGCCGGATCCTTGCAAACTAATTGCCTTGGATTACGCTTGGAATCTTTGTTTTAGGGTCTATTGCCCTTACGAGCTTCGGGATTTCTTCGTTCAGTCCTTCTATGTAGCTTTCGACTGCGTGTTTCTCGCTCAGCTTCGGCACATACAGCCTTAGCCTCATGAATTCTTCGGTGTACTTCTGCACCGTCTTGTAACCTTGCTGCAATCAGTAAAAGCTGGCGCATCATATTTGACTTGTGTTCTCGAGGAACATAGTGGCGCTTGAAAGCTTTTGAGAACTTCTTAAATCGGCATGCATCTCTGCTCAACCCATGGGCCTTGGCATAGCCCTTCCACCATATGCGTGGCCCCTTTCAGGTTGGCTGTTGCCACCACGCGCTTCCGTCCTTGTCCTTCATGCCGTAGGCATTTGCCATACTTGCTCATTTAAATTGAGCCACGCCTCTGCCTCTAAGCCGGATCTGTTCTCGCCCGAGAACTGTTCGAGTTTCCAGGCTTTCCATACATTGCCCAGTGCTGAGTCCACCTTCTTCTGGTAGTCCAGGGCCTTAGTGTCCTTCTGTCTGCCGTCTCTACGGTCCGGCGCCTGCTCGGCTTCTTTCTCGGACTCAGAATCCGAGGTCGAGCTTGAGTCGGAGGTCTCTGTGCTAGGGGACCTCCTTCTCTTACTCCTCCTCTTGTCTTTCCCCGACTTTCGGGGTGTCGTTTGTGGCCCGGATGATGCTTGGGCTGCTAGTAGGGCCTTTATCTGGTCCAGCTCTGTTCGCATCTGCGACATCTCTTCTTCTGGGGTCATGGGATCATATCCTTCGAAGAGGTTTCTTTGAAGGGGTTGTCTGTCAGGGGTCTCTTCATCACTATTGGGCCTTCTGTTTTGCTCGACGGTTCGTTGTTCCCTATCTGCATACACAATTGGTCATGGTTGTGCGGTTAGTTTTATTCGTTCTCTTGCATTATATGTGTTGTTGGTATAGTTGCAGAACAAAAATACATCAACAAAACATTTAAAGGGCAAAAGAAGTTATATTCATATTATATAATATGTTAATACAAAAGACTTCCGGGACCAAGATTCCTAACTATTCTTGATAACGCCGGTAGGATGGATTATCCTCTAGGAACTTCCGCACTTGGGCTGTTCCCACTGAATGACCCAAGTTCCTAAGGACGTTGACTGAAGATCCACCCTGCAAGGCTCTCGCCAAATCTTCTACTCTGCGCTCGGAGGTATAGGCTGCGGTCACTGCCAGTCTTCCCTGCCGTAGGATTCCCATAGAGGACATGGGACGAATGACACCTCCGTTGGACACTTGGCCATCCCAAGTGGTCCGAGTTGGACGGAGGGCCTTTACATGGTGATATAGTTGCCATGGGAGGGCAATTCCCCATATTTGTATGATGGGAGCATCGTATAGATTCTGGGAGCGTCACAAGTTGGGAAAGATGAGAGAGGATCTTCAAGTAAGCTCGAATTTAACTTTCAATTTGTAGATATGAATGCTCACTTTGTGTTTATATTTTGTAATCAAGAACACAAAGCATTTATGATGTTGGACTTCCGTTCTATTGAGCTAGGATTTACATGTTATTATCCAATGACTATAGATTATTGGCCATTTGAATTTTTTTGGCCAAAAAGAGGGACAATTCTTATAAATAACTAGGAGGTACGTACCCAGAGCTAAAGCCACATGGTATTAAAGTTGTATCATCAATTATAAAGTTCATAATAACAAATACTTTCAAAGCTAAAGCTAAATATTGAGGGGGACTTTTGGGAAAATAAGGATGACGAGCGCCCTTTTTCTTTACTCTTTTGTCTTTATCCCATATTTTCTGTTTGAAACCCTTTCTTGGCCGAAACTTGCTTGAAAATTTGAATTTTTGCCTTCTCTGATCACGAATTCCATTGAATTGCAAGCTAGCCTTGTAGAGGCTAGCATTCTCTGATGATTCGCGAAGTTCTCAGCTCCATATGGATATCACAATCTTCACCATTCTAATTGATGGTCCCAGACTGACTTGTGGTTTTTTAAAGGGCTTAGCATCACAATTGTGGGAGGATCTCATTCTTAACAAATTCTTCCCAGATAATCTGTTTCATTCAGAATACACTTTTGTTCCGAGTTCAGAGGAATTTGAAACAGAAATTATTGAAGCTTGGTTAGAAGAATTCATTGGTGACAAAAACTGTCCCGCTACTGGTATCTTTCGAGTTCACTGTAATTGGAGCGAAAACCCGGTGTTTGTGAAGGTATTCTCTGTCTAATTCATGCTTGGATTTGCTACCATGTGTTATGGATCTTGCATTACGGTAATTTGTGAGGCAATCTAGTTTACATCTGATCTTTCTGCTTCTTTCTCTCTTTTTCCTCATGCATTTTTGCCTTCTCCCTCATTTCCCGCCTGTCCCCTGCTTTTGATCGACTCAATTTCCCCTTTGTTGTTTCTACCTGAGCTTCATTATGGCGGAAATGAAGAGCCATTTTAACCTAAAGCCAAGTTATCTCCCGTTTCTTCACTGCTTTCTGGCGCTTCAAAAGGAAGATCAAGAATCTCTGCTTGCAAATTTGAAGGATACCTCGTCTAAAGGCTCTGGCTTCATTCCTTTCGGTAATTTTCGGGACCTTTCTCTTCAAAAGAAAATAATGGAGCCCCTCTCTGATCGCACGCCAATATGGGATAATATCTCGAAAGATCCAAATTTTCTTGGTGTCACCCCTGCAATTGATCCCTCTACTGGCATTCCAATACCTTATGGTGTCCAGCGCCCTACTGCTGAAGTCAATTCTGATGCTGCCTGGGACAACCTGCTTGTAAATGAACGGCCTCAAATTGGATCTAAGCTTGCTACTGTTCATGGTATTCACTTAAACTCTCCTATGGTCTTTGAGAAAATGAAATGTCTTTCAAATACTGCTGTAGTTCTCAAAGTTAATAAAGCAGGGATCAATATAGCTAACCTGTGGTCTCACTTGCTCTCATTGCAAAAAGGAATAACCATAAATGCTGTTTACTGGTTAAGCTATCCTTATATCATGATAGAATGTGGTAACCAAAGGTCAGCAAATTTCCTACTTCATAGTGGAACTTTGGTTTATGAAAATTTCCATATCTCTTTCATAAAATGGAATCCCAAGCTTTCCATTTCTGACTTGAATAACTACTGTGTAGCATCAACCTCTCTTTATGGCTTAAACCCAATTTATTGGAATGAAGATTCCTTCAAGTCTCTTTTCAATTCTGTTGGCACTTATATCTCAACTGTTTATGCTCCCTACAAGCCTCCAATGGCTTATGTCCAGCTTGACTTGTCAAAAGACATTCCCACCACTATTCCCTTCACTGACTGCTTTGGCCAAAATTCCTCCCTTCAACTAAGGTGGGCTGGTTTGCCTCCAAATTGCCCCAAATGCAATTCCAGACATTTTTGGTATGCAGATTGCAGGCTTGAAGATACTGAAGTTAGGGAATCGAAGGAATCCAAGGAAAATGAGCTCTCAAACTCATTTCAGGACAAAAATAATGGAAGCAAAATTAACAAAGATATGGCAGAGCCTTTCATTCCATGGAATAGAGTTAATGGGAGTGCAAGAAGAATTGCAAAAAAGAGGATGGAAAAGGAAAAAGAACAGCCTAATAAAAGCAGAACTGGGACTGACAGAGCCTCTTTATTCAAAGAAAGGATGACAGATAATCAAAAATATATGCTGAAAGGAAAATCCAAAGTTGATTTTGGCATTGATTTACACTCTACTTTATCTCAAATAGCCAGAGAGTCTAGATCCAATCTCAACCATCTTCCAAGCACCTCAATTTCAAAACCAAATTGGGATTTACCAATTTGGAAGCCATCCAAGGGTACGAGAGATTCATTAACTTTGGAAATACAGAACAAGTACTCATTGAAATCAAATGAGGCAAAGGATAACAACAAAGTTTCTGAGATCAATACAGTTATGAACAGGAAAAAAAATAGTCTCACTATCAGAAACTATACTCCAGCAAATCACCAAGTTGATCCTGTTATTGCTCCAGCTCCTATTCATACACATTCTAAGCAAACCAAGCAAGTCCAGAATCAACAGCAACACCAGCAAACTCAGCACCAAGTTCAGCAGATTCCAAATGAAGATTTCTGCTAAAAATAAGTCATCCTCATCTACAACAACCTCTGAGGATATGATGAGGAGGTAATTTTTTGTTCAAATCAATTTGCTGTTTTTGCTAACCTACCTGCAGACCAAATTGAGCTATTGCATCCAAATTCTATCAATCAGCCATCTAAGTATTCTGAGACCATCATTGAGGATCAGGCTCCCCCCATTCCCAAACATTCTCCCAAGTTAACTCTCAAACAAAACACAAAGGATTCTTTCATTGATCTCATTGACCTTACCATTCCAGATAGCCCTCCCTCTCTCTCCCAAAATCATTTCTCCATTTCTGATACAGTTGCCAGGCAGTTGGCCACCATAGATTTCTCAAAGGAAGAAATGGTTGGGGAAAAGAGTGATTGTTCCATCCCAAATCAGGGAATAAACACAGATCTTACAGCAGATGATCCAAAAGGAAAAGAGGCTCCAGACAAGGGAAATTATGACATTGAGTATGTTCCTGACACACCTGAACTTTCTTCTCAAAATTCAGATTTCAACTTAAGGAAAGATGACAGCTACTTATCCAGGCAAGTTCTCAATCCAATAAGCATTAATGATACTTGCATTAATGCTAATAAAACTGTTAATGCTTATAATTTGATTAACTCTGATTCTTTTTCAAGGGATCACATCGATGAACACTCTTCGCAACTTGGGTTGACGAGCTCGGATCAGACATGAAGCTCAACAATAGTAGCAGCACCTCAAGGAATCCCGGAGTCAACCAGAACGAAGAAGATGCAGCAAAACCGAAGAATCAAACGCGATAGGAGGAGGGAAAATCCTAAAGGAGTATAAACATTCAAGTAGATCTTCGTAGTTGTGTTTGGAAAAGTGGATGAATTAAAATCCCAATGTAAATGCGTATATGCTTATTGTACATCTCGGGCGTTCACAGATATAGTGGAGAAACATGAGTTTAGAGTCACGATTTACGGATTTAGCACTTAGATCAGGAAGCTCCTTCACTTCGACTACCAAATGAGGAAGCAAGGAAGCACAACTATAGCCCAAGATCAAAATGGAAGAGCAAGTACGAGGGAGAAACGATCAGAGCCCAAGCAAACCTTCGACTCCAAACACTTCGGGAAGTGCCCTCAAGGAGAAGACCACTCGTCCACCCAATGTTAGAATAAGAGACAACACCGGTCATGTCAAAATCATCAGCGCTGCACCAAGACATCGTCAGGGCGCAACACTACCTCTTGTGGCAGCAGCAACACTTGACGAACTTATGACACGAGTGGCCTCAACAATAGAAGGAGGAACGACCCGACATCAACGAGCCAACTAAGAAGGCAACATCTCGACGACCATAATAATTCCACCTTGTGGTAATATAGGGTGATGCGCTATGACACATGTATTAGATGGAGATGCACTTACGAAAGGCACTGCGACGAGGAGATATGCCTTCAACAACTAGGTGATGGCTTCGTCAAGTACTCCTACCAGTAATTAGAAAAGAAGCCGATCATATCTCCGACATGTGGCACGTCAAACGCCCAAGGTAGACGCATTCGACACCTTAACGACAAGGATAGCAACTGAAGCACCTTCGGCAAAAAGAGAGTTCAAGATAATAGCCAGGCTATTCAACGACAAGAGTATATCTAAGGCAGATACTTCTTCAACTCAAGGGTCAAGCTACGCCAGAGATATAAGGATCCATCATCCGCACAATATGGCCGCCAGGAGGAGAGCCATGATGCTTTTACTTGACAGAGAGACCGACATGCATAGAGGGGGCAAAGGTCGAACCCAAAGCCGGAGAAATGCTAGCAACCGACTTCTTCCACGAGCTCCCCTAGAGGCAAAGGGAGGATCAAAGCCGACGAGCACAATCAAAGCCAATGGAAGGTACCTCAAGACAAGAAGACGACATAGCAGGAGGAACGTGACAATGTCCAAGCCATGTGATCGAGGGGATCAAACAAGGAAGATTGGAAGCTCGATGGAGAAGCAACTAGGCGAGGCAAGCCGATGACTTGCACGCGGACTTGCATGCAACTTGGTGAACCCAAGGATGGACGATTCAAAGAACAAGCTGCGAAGAGAACAACTCCGTAGGAGTATAGCCAAAGGAAGCGCCAAAGCCTCAAGAGACGCCTCCAAATAGCTTCAAGTATCATGAAGGGGAACAATTACCGCCGAGAAACGGGATCGAGGAAGCGAGGCCAAATGTCGAAGCATCAACGACCAGCACACCTTTAGTTAGAATGTGATGCAAAGCATGTTGTGCCATAGCTGACAAACATCGGAGGGCCCAAGTATATCAACAAGCTACCCTGGAGTACGAGCTGACGTACAAATAGGATGATATAGATCGTCAACACCATTGCACCGGGAGGAACACCGATGACATTGCCAAGGAGTAGGCGTGCAACTCGAAGGGAGGCACAAGGGGGACCTAATAGCTCTAGTAGTAATTGTAATTATGTAAGTTATGCCCCTTGTTATTCCTTCCCTCCCATAGCGTAACAGATCAAAGGAAGAGATGTCAGGCAATTTGCAGGGGTGAAGCAATCAATATCGTCAACACTCTTCGGGCAACTCGATAACGACAAGAGGACTTGACGTATGAGACGTCGATGGAGTCGAAGAAACAATATCGGATACAGAGTCGTCCTTTAGCTGCCAAGACAAAGAGTTCAAGATGAAAGATCTCTTTCAACGGCGCCACCTTCAGGCTTTTGAAAAGCGGCATGGAAGATTTCAAGTGACCAACTACACCATCAAAGCCACCAGCAATGAGAGGCTTCTAACGAACAAAGTCAACATCTACATCAAAGAGAAGCCACCGTCAAGGAGACTGAAGTATCGAGCAACTCAGAGAACGTTACCTTGCTGCTTCAAGCAGGCAACGAGTGGATGAGCTTCTAGCAAGCTCAAGGATCTAAGGCCATGGGGCCTAGTAGGTTAAATGTAGGGATGGTAACATCCACATTGGGATTAGAAGGCATTTTTAGATATTCTCGCCGAAAGGATTGCCCCAATATTGAGCTAAGCGTCAAGTATTGGGAAGGAAATGCATAGGAGTAACTAAAATTATACACGATCGTTAACAGACATCCAACATATTGAAACCACTTGGTGAGATTGATCACCTCGCTAAGAAGGAATCATTACTAGGATAATTGTTGACCATGTATAAATCTAGTACCTCCAAAAGAATAATCCAACCGAAAGAAAAGAAGCAATCTAACAAGTCCGGCCAACTTGTTATGATGGCATCAATTCGATTGGTAGGAATATTCAAGAGTTAAATAACTAAGAAAGGGGGAATCTCTAGAATATAAAAGAATAGTACATGCAAGGTACATCTAAAATAAGAATTATAGTAATCAAATAGTCTTTTGAGACAAAAGGAATTGTCATGATGATAAAACCTTGTGGTTTAGAATCGTTCTAACTAAGTAGGTAACCCATAACTATATTGAAATAAATGACAACATAATATGTGCATCCATCTTAGATGGGTATATATACTAGCTAAGGCTAGTAAATTAATGCGCTAAGTAAGAAGCGTATAACCTCTTAAGGGGAGAGAATAGATATGACGTTGTGTACAACGTCATTGAAGGGGTGCATGACCATTTTCCTTTCGAAGAAAGTGGGAGGGCTCAATCTTATGATTGAACGTACTTGCATCGAATTGACCGACCCGTAGAATAGAGTTCACTCCGGCAATGGCCGAAGCGAATGAACAGGAGGCCTTCAACGTGCAAGACTGAGTGATAGCTAACTACACCAATGAAGTGGAGCAAAACTATGGGAGCAATGCAACGACCAAGTCATCTCCAAATTACTCCACGCCGGCTCAATGGGTGGATGCGTCCTAGCCTTAGGTAAGGTGTGCCCATGTATAATAAGCTTTAATGTGTCTTATTGATAAGTTAAATATAGATTCTAATAACTGCATAGAATTTGCTGTACGTATATGTATCATAGGGAAATAAGTTAAATAACAACGGTAATGTGAGGTAGCATGTTAATTAATCCTTTGCAAGGATGCAATTCCTTCCAAGGATAGCTATATGACCTCGGGGTCCTTATAAATATAAATAGAAAATAGAATTCAGATATACTTAAGTGCATCTTAGGGATATACTTCCAAGGGTAATGCAGGACCCAAGGAAGAGAATAAGAAGCACATATAATTCTTGTGTATGATAATTAAAACCTTGTCTATGTAACAATAGGTCTAAATCAGGGTTATTGTTTAAATAATCGCGATCTAAAAGTCGTTAAATATTGCAAAGCTTAGAGTAAATATAATTGTACTATCGGAAGTAATGTATCCGATACTATGATAATGTTAATTCATAAATATTACCTTAGGGTAATTATGTTAATCACATGCATAGCCAACAAAAATCGGCTCAGGCATATCGATTTGTGTTTAGATTAATTTCATGTGTAGTTAAGATTAATCTACTCATGCAACCTATGCCAGGTATGGGTTGCATGCGTAATTACCGATGATGGGACTACTACGGTGATCTCTAGGACGTGGTGTAATGTCAATGCAGGCATGACCGCGGTTCCGCTTGGATGAGTGGAAGGTAGATTAAAAAGTCTACTTCCGTCCCATGGAAGTAGACAACCTCGAGAGATAAGAGGTCATTCAGGAATGCATTGATAGGAAAGCACCTCTAGTCAATGCCTACGGAGAGGACCCTATCCTTCACGCCCAAATACGGGAAGGACCCTATCCTCCACGTCTCAGGCAACTAAAGGTGTAGGCATGAGCGTCATATAGGCATTATAGGGCGCTGTCTCCACGACCACGATGGAAGAAGCATCCTCTTCCTACGCCGGGAGATTAGTCATGCATTCATGTAGATAGATGGGGTGATTCCCTTATAACCAACTTTACATTAATATTCTAGCGTGGTGTGAATCCAGGAGGCCAATGAGAACGAAGAACCGGCGGGGAGTCGCATCACGAGCACTTGTATAGATAGTTCTAGAGTAGTTGTGATTTCTACCATTGAAACTAATTGCTTAAATCTTGTGTAAGCTAGTAAATATGTAATTATAGATATCGTAAAATTAATGCAGGATTTCAAGTGCAACACGAATTTTGTTATAACGTGTTGCAAGGCATGAAGAGTACCTTGGAAGTGTAAATTTTGTATGAAATTGATAAACTTTGATTCTAGAATGGGACTCGCATGAGACCAACAAACCGCCCACTTAGACTTGCTTCTCATTCATCTCAGCAGATTTTCTACAATGGTGGATAGTGGGTAGCCGCACACATGCGAACTACCCATAAAAAATAAAGGGAAAATCCAATTATATCATTTAGACCCCAATAAAATACAATGCTAATAGAGATTGGGCTAGTGTACCTGCCGAAAGCTTATATGTATAACTGCATTATATGAATCGATGTTAGAGGTAATATGCCTAGAGATGCCATTAATAAATGACACTCAAATTTTGCCTCTTCTGTCATTTTTTGGGATCCTTCAAAGGATATCCATGTAATTTGAACATGCAAGTCATGTAATCTACTCTTCAAGGAATATTCGACTAAAACTCAATATAGAAAGTAAGCGGAGATTTAGAATCTTTGATTTTGGATTTTATCTCATCCTTCCATTACAGTTGTCTCGATATCTCCACTGCTTATTCTGCAGATATTTCCTAGGGTATGCCGGGCGACCCAAAAAGGATAATCTAGACAATAGTTGCTACAGTGAATTTAGTGGCAACAATACGATTTTGTTTATATTCACAATATGTATGTGAATTCAGCCCTAACCCTAATGCATGCGACAACTAGTTCTCTTTGCGGCAGCTAGTTCTCTCCACGTCGCTACTGGAGCACACATACAGGGGTTCGTTGAGCTTATCAAGCTTCTTCTACTCCATTATTCAAGCAGATGCAGATCTAGTTTGACAAGTAAGCTGCTTTTTACATTTCATTGCTCTTTACATTTCGTCAGTTTTTGTTTTACTGCATTCATCTTGTTTCCTGTGTTTCTTTATAACCCTCACCTCAGAGTTATCTTCTCTTTCTTTTTCCCACTTGCCTTCAAAGCCTCCTCTTGCTGCTTACATCGTCAATTCGAAAGCTTTAGATTCAGAAGAAAGGCACAATTTTGGATCTACTTCGCCAGTATGCATCATTTTTGCAGCAAAATGGGAACAAAGAAATGAAACTGAAGACTCTGACATAGATTCAAGTTCGAGTTCTGGTTCATGTTGGGGTTAAGATATTATTGTTTTTTTGAACTCTTGTCCTCTTTCTAACTCTTAGTTTTGTTTGTTCAGGTAGTGGAGCTCGAAACTTTGCAGAGTAATAATAGTAAAGTAATGGAATGGGAAGAAGGTGTTTTCAGGAGAAGGTTAGGAGGCAATACAGGGAAAGTGTTAAGTCGGTGGCCTAGCAAACTGAGATTATTATGGTGTTAGACCTGCACAGGGGTTGGAATGATATCATGACTGAAATGATATCACAGCAAACGGTGTTTACCAAAATATATGGTAAAGTTCTCATCATTTGATCATGTTCTTGCATCGAACTGGCAGTGTTCCAACTTATGCTGTTTTTGCTTCGTCTAATTTGTTGTTTTAAATATTGTTTGGCTAATGTTGCCAGAATGATGGAAAAGGGAATGCATACACAGAAACCTTTTACACATCAAGCGTTCCTTGTACTTGGACCATGTGACCTCGCACTTTAGGTATGGTAGTACTCTTGAGTTGCAAATACAGTTGATATGTTTTATTCAAGACCGTCTTAGAGCTTTATTTCTTACATAATGAGAAAGGGCATGCAAAGGTTGAGTCCAGACTGAACAGTAAAACAAGTTTAAATTACGTCAAGCTTCCAAGATATATCTGCAGGCAGAAACTTAAATTTGCTCTTAATTGTATTTGGTTTTTTCCAGTCCTATAGTTAATTGATGTGCATGATGTTGAGCAAATGGAGGAGTCTGTTCATGAATGCATGAGAACTTCATAGTTAGGAGCATTGAAGCATTATTTTTAAAATGGAAGTTATGAGTTTGTCTTAATTATGAACTCTATGTTTATTACGGATCTAATAATATCTAATAATGTTAGGTAATGCTTCTTCCTTTTTGTAGCAATTTGGCTTCTGAATTGCTCAATCTAACTTTGTGTGATCTGATTATTATAAAACACATGGTAAAAATGTGGGTTCAAATCCCATATGTTCACATTTCTATTGCAGTCTCAAAATCCCTTATTGCAGCATCACTAAACTTGACACATAAAGCACTATCAAATATCTTGTAAATGAGACCAGGTTGTTAAATGTATTGGTTTAACTATTTGGTATTACATAGTAGCAAATCTAAACCATTTACGTTTATCACATGGTGGTGTTACAATTAATCACCATCAATCATCATAATATAGGCACTTAAGATTACCATATCTACGTACCAAGAAAGATAGATGTGATCAAATATCATACCTATTAAGCGTTAATACAGACTGTATATTTTAAGTTGTTATAAAGACTAACTACAACAATCATGTTCTAGTACCATATCAAAAAATAGTGCTTATTTATCATGTCATGGAATTGTATTGATGAATCATAATGTGGAACCAGACATGGTTTGTAAACTTTTTGGCCCACAAACCGATACTGATTTTAAAATCTGGTTTTCACTAAAAAATCATTACAAAAAAGTCATACTGATTCAATTTTGGTGGCCTTGTGTATCACCGGGATTAAAAAACCCCGCCCTTTCGGGTTTTCGAGGAAAAACCCTAGTGATAAGCCTTCGGCAAGGGGCTTGGACAAACGGAAGGCATAAAAATCGCTCCCAAAACCCACGAATGGAAAAGTCGAAACAGATGCCGCTCGCTAACCTGTACCTGCACATCACCAACAAAACAACAAAACAAAACAAACCTCCCAGAGTGGAGGGGCTGATTACGCGCGTGCCACGTGATAAAAAGACAATAACAAAGAAGGGGGGGAGGGTGGGTTCAAAGACAATAAGGTACTGCTGAGAGAGAAGAGGAAGCGCCGATGAGAAGTCGAAGCAAAAACGCGCCTAAAATAGCGAACTCCCAACCAGAATGGGCATGCGCCGCCCATGCATGCTCGTCCCATTCTAGAATGGCGATCCGATGTCCCGGATCGATGGGATAAACTTTGATAAACTTAAATGTTGTATTAAGTAAGGTTAGTAATTACCTTGCGTTGATTAAGTTATGAAGTGATAAGTTAAGTGGATAATGAAATAGTACAGTAATGTCTTAAACATTACCTTAGAGTAATTCTAATAATGGTGTAAGTATAATAGTAATAAATTGTATGCATCAAGTTGATTGCAGGTTAAGAAGATCCCAAGGCGGGGAGACCCACGATGCTGCAGACAGCATCATTTTAAGGTGGGAAGAATGTGACGTTCCAGTACGATATACAGTCTCAAGACGTATACCGTACTGCACCGTCACGCGTACACGCCATTCCAATCGATGTGTACGCCGACGTGTAACCAAGCAAGGGTGCCCTAGGGGGCAACTTGCAAGGGTGCGCACACTTAGCAATGTGCGCACTTTAGACCTTTAACCCATTAAAGGCAGACCAAGGGTCATAGAAACCCTAAACCTAACTGATAGCCTATATAAGGTAACCAAACCCTAATTCTTCCCCTTTCGTTCACAAACCTTCCGAGCTCCAGTTCACGCGCCTGAGGAGTCAATTCCAACTCCCAAGATCTGCCCGTGCGCCCTAGCTCGTCAGATTCTCCTTCCGACTGCATCCCCAAGCAGAACAGCGACATGGACGCATTCGGATCAAGAGGAGTGAACCAGGGATCAGGTATTTAGTCGATTTAATAGCCTAAACCGTATTCCAGCCATCGAACCAATAGGTTTAGCCTATTAAATTGCCCGTAGTAGCCAAGCAGATCCCCAGACTGACCCTAACTAAAGAACCTAACTCTATGATATAGATTAGTTCGTATTCTTTAGTTCTATGATGATGTGATGGATGGATGAATTCTGTGGACTCATTGTATTGGGAAGGGGGGTAGAGACCTACAGCTTAGTAGTTTCTGCTCCTAGCTAGACCCAAGTCGTCAGTCATTCCCTTGAGTCTGAGCCTTGGGTAGGATTCCCCATGTGATGTACTGATCTTTGTCGATGCAGATATGTGATGAGCCATCCTTCGAGATGGTTATGTGATGTTGAGGAAGCTTCCGCAGCTAGGTAAGCCCTGAGGAAGACAGGGTAAATGACCCCTTCATTCTTCCCACTGGAACTCATCAAGGTTGCAGTGATACGTGGAGGGCCATGTATCAGTATGGAGCTGGTATGGGGGATGAACTCCTGTTTGTATACGGTGCGGGCACCGTATACGAGTAGGGGACGTCACAACATCAACATCACATGTCCATTACGAAGGATGGCTCACCACATATCTGCATAGACAAAGATCAGCACATCACATAGGAGTTCCTACCCAAGGCTCAGACTCGAGAGGGATGACTGACGGCTTGGGCCTCCAGAAGTCATTGCAGACAGAATTCATGGCAATGGATTTGGCTGGCAATAGAACATGACTTGGGATAGTCCACTCCATCCGCCCCTCCTGTGCACACTTTGCAGAGTAGGTTGAAAAGTGTTGGGACCTGACTGTAGCCTGCCGGATGCATAGCCAAGGGGGCTATTCCTGGGTTTCATCTCCCCAGTTCCGATGGGGCAAGTAGGGATTGCTCCCACCAGAGGTTGGCATGCTGACTCAAGGTGACTAGAGGGCCACTGCCCGTACTCGACTGAACTCCATGGAAGGTGTCCACCACCCCAAGAGTGTCGAACCCATGCAAAGCCCTCACGCAGTGGCAGAGCATTAGGTCAAGTCTACAATAGTCCCCGATAGGCTTTACTACCAGAGGGACATAAACATGAGTCAGGACATGAACCTCCTTGTAAGCCAGTCTGGCCCCTTCACCCACAACCAGGTTTGGTTCTTGTACACAGGCCGAATTTAATAGTGCATTAAAGAGGGCTATCTAGGAGCATCAACTACCAGGTTTTAGGGTCTCTACCCCCCTTCCCAATACAATGAGTCCACAGAGATCATCATCACATACATATCACAGAAGAACTAAAGAACAAGATTTAATCTAAATCACAGAGTTAGGTTCTTTAGTTAAGGCTCGATATCTAGAGAGCTAGATGGCTGCTATGGGCAAATCAATAGGCTAAACCTACTTATTCTATATCTGGGATGCGGTTTAGACTATTGAATTGACAAAATACCTGATCCCTGGCTTGCTCCTCCTGCTCTGAGCTCGACCATGCTGTTGAACTGCTAGAAGACGAAGCTAGAAAGGGAAACTGATGAGCTAGACTGCTCAGACAGAGTCTGGGAGGCGAGTTTGGCTCTTGGAGCAAGCAAAACAGAGCCCTAGAAAGCTATGGACGAAAATGGAAAGTTAGGTTTTCTATACCTTTATAGACTACGGGTTAGGGCTAGGGTTTCCCATTATCCCTTTAAGCATGTGGGATAAATGGGTGTGGCCCACTTGCCTTTATTAACTAGGTGGCATAAAATGTCCACATGGGTAAATGTGTACACATGGCTAAATGTGTACACATGGGTAAATGTGCACATGAATGAATGTGCACATAAATAAATGTACACACCTTGCACATTGCCCCCTAGGGTGCCACCTGCTTGGCTACACGTCGGCGTACACGTCAATCGGGATGGCGTGTACGCGTGACGAGGCAGTACAGTATACATCCTGGGACCGTATACTGTGCTGGAACGTCACAGCCATGTTCTTCTTTCATTAATAACAACTAAGTAAGGAAGTAGAAAAAAACATAAGAACAAAAATTTTAAGCAATAACAAAGAGAAAAAACCCAGCATAACAACTTACCTTAGTATGGGCATGGTGGGCTTCTTTGCTGGAGCTGCATAAGCTGGAATAGAAAGAAAAAATATGAAGTGGAAGCTTATATTTGCTATTGAGACAAAATGGATCATGCCAACATTTATTAAGAGCGTCCATTCACTAGTAAGAAACTTACTATAGCGATGCTCACACCAAACTTACTATAGTGATGCTCCGTGTTGCTGCAAGAAAAGAAGCTATGAAGATGCAATGGGCAAATGCCTTGGGGACATCCACGAGTTCAAACCCAGTAGCAAAACTCTGCTCCTCTCTGGCCTTGGAGGAACTCTGCTGCTCTCCAGCCTCTCTCCGGTAAACGCTGCCGCCTACCCTAAACCTAAAGAAGAAGGGAAAATTTCGAAAATGGGTATTCATGGAATATCCGACAAACATAATAACTCATGGTAAAATTTCCCCCTCTTTTTTTCTAGACCGTCCTTTTTCCTAAAAAGCCGTAGTCTTATTCAGGGAGAGAACCGGTTAACTTTTTGTTTACCCGCTTTTTTTCGATTTTGCGTGGTAGGTTGTAATGGTTCCGGGGAATTTCCCGAACGTCTAGAAACTATGTGACATGTAAATTTAATTTAATTTAATTTAGTAGTTTCTCGTCATACCACCTTGCTGAATTTTGAGACTTTTTGGCACGATGGTTCTAAGTACTCCCTATTTGGGTTGGGCTCCCATGGAAACCCTTCCAATTTTCCATGGAAACCCTTCCTATTTTCCATGGAAAATTGGAAGGGTTTCCAATTTGAAAATCGGAAGGGTTTCCTCTGAAAATGGGAAGGGTTTTCATTTTTTTTTTCAAGGCGCACGCCGCCATTAATGGTGCACGCTCATGCACGCTCATAAATATGCACGACACTCAAGAATTTAAATTTTAATTCAAATGGAAACCCTTCCTATTTTCCAAACCCATGGGAAAATAGGAAGGGTTTCCACAAATGGGGGAAAATAGGAAGGGTTTCCACGTTTCATCAAAATTTTTTTAAGGGCGCTTCTTGCGCCTTGGTCTCCGCCATTGCATCTCAAAAATTTTAAGGGCGCTTCTTGCGCTTTGCTCTCCGCCATTGCATCTCCTTATGCTAAGATGGCAATTTGATATGGTACCATCTGTTCAACCTTGCAATACTGATACCAGTCCAAGTTTTGGATTGAAGGAGGTTACGTGATCCACCCAAACCTTATTAGAACCCGCAAAGATATGTATGGTGTCACTTTATAATCTATAAGTTGTCATCAACTAGGAGATCTAAAAGATGAATGCCATAGCCATCAAAATTGCCCAACATTTACAACTACCAGAGCTACAGAGCTACCTTGTCTGCATATTCTTTTACACACATCTAGCCTGCTTGCTCTGCTCAAGCAATGTGCACAAACATACCGAGCAGGACACGTTGAACTATACAAATTTCTAGTTTTCTTTTAAAAATCTTGCGAGGTTTTCTATTTATTATAATCCCATATAGAAATGAGTTTAATGTATTGGGTGTGGATGATAAAAGAATCAAGCCATCAATTCAATTCATATTTCATTTTTTCAAGCTATACCTACAAAACCATATAAACCAAAGGCCATCTCTATGTTCATTAGAACTTTCTTGTAGTGGACTCTAATAACACATTTTAAGCTCAACGGAGATGCTCCAAGATCAATGTAGCGATATGAAGCAAGAGTCAAAACGATGATAACAATTCCATCCAAAGCTAGGCCATGTGGAAGAAATTTAAGTGAAGTTGAAGAGACTTGGTGGGAGGAAAAGAAGCTAGTCCATATTTACCTACTTTTTAGACCATCATTTTCTAGAATAGAGAATGTCGGACACCAAATAATGCAACAAGCTTAATCTATTCTACTGAATTCTATTCTATTTTGGTTGCACCTTTTACAAACCAAGGCAAAAGAGCTAACATCCATGAAAATGATTAAGATGTTTCTTCATAAATATGCACAACAAAGAATGCCATGGTGAGATGCATGAGAAAAATGATTAAGATGTTTCTTCATAAGATGCACAACAAAGAAATGCATGAGAAAAATGATTAAGATGTTTCTTCTTAAGATGCACAACAAAGAATACCATGGTGAGATGCACCATTTGCAACCCATACATCGTGGTTATATGCATGAGTGGACAATAAAGTGGCCAATGAGAGAGGTTGTAGTTCATGAGGGCTTGCATTAGGAGGGTCTAATTTGTCTTCCTTCCCCTCAGCATTAGCATAGCATTTATAGGATTCCAAAGTAAAATATTCTAACTTGTTATGGACTAATTTATACACTCATATAAAGCCGTCTTATTGGAATTACTGTATGGATTACCATAGTGCTAGGGGGCTCGTAACTATTGCAATGCTTAGCAGCACCTTTAAATGCTTGAAAATTTTACCTTGAATCTCTGGGAATTCAATGCCCCCACAAGCTTAGAAAGCTCGCGGAATGAAGTACAGCTTTTCAGATCCAATACTTCAGATGAATAATCAGCTAAAATCCATGGGAAGACTGGATACTGCGTTATGTCATTGTAGGATCTTCCTGCTAATGTGTTCAAAACCATCAAGTATTCGAAGTTACTAGTTTCACGTCGTCTCCAAGCATCCTTCGCCCGTTCAGCCATTTCAATCGCTTTCCAACGAAGTTCAGGTTATCCCCTTCCCTTCCCATAGACTTTCTGTAATTTGGTGTTGCATTCCTGCAAGATAGTAGCTTCATGGCGACATCTTTGGCAACCTTTGCAGAAGAAAAATTAAAAAATACTGGAGGTATTGAACTCCCAAAAAATATCTCAAGTGCTGTGTGCTGTAAAAGATATCTGGTTCCATGTATTGCAACAATCTGAAAAGTGAACATTCCAGGAGTATAAATATGCAAGCAGAACTTTACAATTAACTGCTGAACGATCTGCAGCCTGAAGCTCCCGAGCTGGTAGGCAAGATAGCATAGCAGAATCCATAGCAGCCACCCATCCTATCATTTCTGCCTGTGTTGTAGTTGGAAGGGGCTCAATTGCCCATTAGTATTATCACCTGCCAGTATTTTAATAATACTTAACAATTAGCCTTTAGACCATATGAGGATTTTTATTGGCTATAAAAAATAGAATAGCAGCAGCTTTAAAGGCACACAAAGCATTTCCAAGTCTCATTGCAGTCCCTTCCTTACAAGCTATGCAACAGTGCCTTAAACCACTTACCCAAAATCATCTTCATATGGGAGGCCTCAATCTTGAGAGAAAACCAGTTATTTACCTTCATGGAATCCCCCTCCAACAAATAACAATCAGTTTGCAGCAATTCAATCCATTGAGATAGTTGGCCAGAAATTCTTCTAGGGTCCTGTATTTTTACATATGTACATTGCAGCAGACTGAAAGGTGAGCTCTTTGAGCCAAATCTTTGCGTTTGTGTTCAAAATGCTTTATCAGTGAGATTATGCAAAACTTCTGTAAATAAGGTGGCTTTTCGAGCACAGATATTCTCCCTCCAACGGGGCATCGTACATTTCTGCTGATTAAGATGCACTTTAATGGCAATCCATGCCAGCCTTTGCAACTAGGCCAAGTTATTCCACACTATAGATTTTTGTGGCTTTGGTAATTAAAGCAGTGAAATGCAGCCTTAAGAGGCTGCAAAAAAACCATAAGGCCTAATCCCAGTGCATAAGTCCTCATACCTAAAACAGAAAATTCCCAATGATGACAGTCCCGTGTGATTTTTGAAAGAAATCTACAATAGTTACCTATTTGTGTAAAGGGCTCTTCTCTCTTGTGCTTGGAGGAAGCATGAGCGAGCACGGCTATGGCGTTTACCTGCAAAGATGGCGACCTCCATCAAAAACATATTGCATAAGCAAAAGGATCCAGACGCCTTACCATTTCCTCAGGAATTTTGTGGTACACATGCACCCGACCTTGGTAGAATATGGTGAGCGGAGCAGTGCGAACTCCGGCGCTTCCCATTCTTTTCATGTACGGTGCAAATAAAAGGATTGCCCTGGCAAAAGTTGGACCTCCAAATTTTGGAATTTCTGCCTTGAGGGCAAAGATGGCATTGTCAACATGTTTGACGCCCAAGGAAGACATGGATCATAGCTATAACTCGGGGCAAAATATTCATGGATCATAGCTATAACTCGGGGCAAAATATTGAGTTTGATAAGGGTCATATATGAGCAGGATACCTTTGAACAGAAACTTGAGCTCCGTTGCTCATGGGCGATGTCATTTGCATCCAGTCCACTCTTGTACTGATTTTCAACCAGATTTCTCCAAATGTTGAAGAAATTCCTGTATCTGAAATCGACGAGAGATTAAAGATACCTCCCAGCTCGGCTCAGCATCCGGCTCTCCAGAACTACAGACCGAGGGAAACAAGGATCAAAGGCATAGATGAAAATAAGAGGACCAATGAATAGCATCGAAGGATCAAAGGCCGAGGGATCAAAGGATCAAAGGATCCAAGGAAAGAAGGAAGTACAGATGAAATGCCGATGAAAGCCAGAGCATAACCCCCAGCCGTCCGCCTGTGGACCAAGAAATCCAAGAAAAATATTGCTGCCGTCCGCCTCTGGACCTCTCCGGAACCTTTCCCTCTGGACCTCTCCGGAACCTTTCAAGCACTGAAAGCTCTGAAAACACAGCTTTGCAAATAGAAGTACATGAGAAAAGGCCGAAGAAGAAGCCTCAGCAGCGCCATAGCCTCTCTCAGCAAGGATCCTCTCCAGCCATAGCATACCAGGAAGGCAAGTCTGCACGCCGCCCCGCCATCCTCTCGGCCGTCCTTGCACAGAGCAAAAATCTTCTAATTCCAACCATTAGAAAAAAATACACAATATTCAGCCGCATCCCCCTTTTCCCGCCAAACCACTGCCAAAATCATAGGAAAAGAAAATTTGGAAACCTTAATAGAGACAAAGATAAACAAACCCATCTCGCACCACACGTCGAGATTAAGCAAGATACTATGACTCGGAAGTTTTAATAATATTTCCATGGGGACGTGACATATATTTCTAATCTAAGAATGTTTTTGTCGTTGAATATAGATGGCTGAGATGTATATGTCTAATCTAAGAATGTTTTTGGCGTGGAATATAGATGGCTGAGATGTTGGAAGCCGATGACATTCGTGGATCCAAGGGCCAGAATTCGTTGAAGGAAACACAAAAGGCGCCAAAAAAACCCATGCCCTAAAAACCGGGGAAGCGAAGGTTTTGGCGATGTCGCACCAGCTTGATGAGCAGGGCAACCGGCTCTACAGAATCCGGCAAACTCTTATGCAGATGCTTCGCGATAGAGGTTATCTTGTTGCAGATGTTGAGCTCGCCCTAACCAGAGAACAGTTTAGGCAGAGGTTTGGCGACGAGCCCAAGAGAGAGGACCTGGTCATCAGCAAGGAAAAACGAGACGATCCTCGTGATAAGGTAATCCATATAGAACCTTAGCACCATGTTCTGTGCAAAGGAAAAAAATCTTGTGAGCTTTATATGAGGGAAAATCACTGGAGTTTTCCTTCCCGCTGCACGTCTTCTTGTTTTGTAGATTTTTGTCTTCTTTCCTGAGGATCCGAAGATTGGGGTGAAAGCAATCAAGACTTATGTGGAAAGAATGAAGGCTGAGAGTGTCTCTCGTGCAATTCTTGTGGCACAAACAATAGTTACGCCAATGGCAAAAACTGGAATTACGGAAGCTGCAGCAAAGTCTTACCATTTCGAAACTTTCCAGGTTCTACTTCTGCATTCCTTGAAATGATTCAACATCTGCATTTCTTGAAATGATTCAACATCTGCATTTCTTGAAATGATTCAACATACCATCTGGCTAACTTTAGTTTGGAATCTGGCTAACTTTAGTTTCGAATTGGCCAAATCTGTAACACGGTGTTGTTATGACAGGAGGCAGAACTTCTTGTTAATATTAAAAATCATGTGCTGGTGCCAGAACATCTCATACTGACAGCTCAAGAGAAGAAAGCTCTTCTTGAAAGATACACTGTGAAGGAGACACAGGTTAGTTCTGGTTATGGATCTCTGGCATATGTTCACCATTCTGATTAATCTTCTCTGCAGCTTCCAAGAATGCAGGAAAAAGATCCTGTCTCAAGGTACTATGGATTTAAACGTGGGCAAGTTGTGAAAGTAGTCAGACGAAGCGAGACTGCGGGGAGATACGTCACATATCGGTTTGTTGTGTGAAAAGCATACATGAATTTCAAATTAATGACTGAACCCTAATACCATGTCTGTCTTGAAGAGAAATAGGCTCCCATTTTGCTGTTTACTAACTAATACCACGTCTTACTTGAAGAGAAGTATACTCCCGTTTTGCTGTTTACTTATTCACTCGCATTTTTCTGCTTATGATATGAAAGCCTTTTTAATGTTGTAAGCACATACACCATGTCTATGTCACTCTATTGTATACCTTCCAATGATGATGTTTCGTCTATGTTGCACATGGAGCTATTAACAACTCTTTGCTTCAAGCATTGCCAATGGAGCAACAAGTTTGTTTTCAGGTGTATTCCTTACTTACACTTATAGTTAGTATATGCATAACCCACACTTTTGCTAGTTGTAGCTAATACATGGAACATAGCTTATGTAACATAACTTTTGAAACCGGGTTAAGTTCCATGCCGGGACTTTGAAGACCAGCTTTGGAAATGTCCTCCCTAAGGAACCCTTATTGAACCATAGGACAAAACATTTTCAGCAATGATGCGACTTGCCTATAGCCTATGACCACTATATAAGACGACTTGTTATGCAATAAAATTTCAACTCAAAATTATTTTTTGATGTTATAGAAAAGCATGCAAATCCCCTCAGTCATATAAGCCTCTTGCACCTCTTCAAATAAGCATGCCGCTCATCTTGACCATCTTGTGATGATAAGAATGTTATCAATGTTAGCGATCCGGCCAATAGCCATGTAAACACCAAAAAACAAATTAAAAGTGGAAACAACCTCAATCTCCCTGCCTGTAGAATTCCAAAAATCTAATATGGAGCTGATGCAAGCAAATGATTTCCTCCCCTCCTTGTAAACTTATCGAAAAGCACAGAAATGTGCATAGAGCCCACCCACTTGTAACTTATCAAAAAGCTTCATTTATAAATACAAAAAGTTCGACCCCTTGCATGCAACTTACAATGGCTCATCCTTACGATGGCATAACCATAAGCAAAAGATGAAAAGATCATTCCCTGACTAAGAGTTCTACGTTTCGATTCGGAAGGCTCCTCGGTCATGAAAATTCCTTACAAAACATTTTGGACAATCATCAAGAAGGTAATGATATTGCTGGGGCTAGATTAATGAAATAACAAGGTGCTGCGCACGGAGGGTTGCCCTCTGTGACCCGAGAGTGAAATGGCTTAAATCACACTTCAAAGTCATGTTTTCGAGCATATACTGACATATACTTGGAATATGCCACAAACCCACATGGATGAGGGTTTTCCCCTTAGGGGCAACCCAAAAAACTGGACACATGGATGAGGGTTTTCCCCTGCTAAAATATGATACATGGGACAGTGCAAGCTCCCTCCAAGCAGAAAGCTAGTACCCTGCAAGTGAGTTTGTAAAGTAAAGTACAATGAAGAAGTAAAGATCGACGTGTTCAAAGCTCGACTTGTTGCTAAGGGATACTCATAAGTGCCAGGTATTGATTTTCATGAAACATTTTCCCCCTGTTGCAAAGCTAAGTTGAGTTAAGTTCATTATTGCATAGTAGCTGAACATGGTCTTGGTATCAAGCAGATGGATGTCAAGATTGCTTTTCTTAATTTAAAATTAGAAGAGGAAGTGTACATGAGGTAGGCACCTAGTTTCATCTCAGCAGGGCAAGAGCAAGTTGTTTACAAACTTCAGAAAGCCATTTAAGGTTTAAAACAGTCTTGTCGTCAATGGTACAAAACCATCCATATATTTCTCTTCAAAAAAAGATTCACAAGGAGCCAATCAGATTGGAATATGTACTAAGTCTTCTCTCAATTTGTAATATTGGCCGAACAACCAAATATATAAAATGAACTATTCTGTTCATATTTGCTAAAGATTTATAAAGCCATAGTGTACCCATCATATGCTAGGCATATGCCGGCATATACCTGGATATGGCCACAAACCCACATAAACGAGGGTTTGCCCCCCTAGGGGCAACCTAAAAAAGACTACATTATATATGTTGCGAAAACTGCCACTAACTATATAGCTTCACCAAAGCGTGATGATAAATGAAATATCATGATTTCTAGACCATATTGAATGTTTATTCGACTACAAAAGAGACCAATGTATGCAATGAATAGCAGTGTTTTTGAGTTATGCGGGATGCACAGATTCTTACTTGTTACTAGTCTTTATCATGGGCTGGAGCAAGTTGGAGGTTCAATTTTTCCAACGCATAGCGGGGGTCTCCACCACATATGCCAAAGAATATGTGGCATTTAACATCGGGTCCAAAAGTTACAAGACAAAAATAAGATGTAAGATATGTCCACATGAATAAATTTCTAACATTTGTCAACACCAGCCCTAAAACCTTGGCTACTAAAATCTATAGTGCCTTTATAGCTTGTTGAATCAATGACCATATTGCATGGTAATACTACCAAGGAATTAATTAGCAGATACAACTGTCACCTAACACTAATAATCCTTTTTAATTGGACACTTCATATGGCCATCTCACTCGATCTATCCATGCCAAGTAATAAACAGAACATTTTTGTATCCACATTTATCTTTGTTAAAATTGGAAAATTTCAGTAGCATCAACTCAATGAGTTTATCCATGCCAAGCAACAAACCATAATCCACCATTATCTCAGTTAAGATTGGAAACAATTAACAGCGTATATTGCTCAATAACAAAAATGTTGATCCTTTTTCCATTATCTGATCAACTACAAAAACACTTGCCGCCCGGATATAGGAGAACTTACAAAGATACACAAAACGAAAGGTGATCTGATGTCAAAATAAGAGCATGAAGCTTTTCACATGTTTCAAAGACATCTTGTACTTTTGTTGTATTTTGATGCCACGTTGGGGACATCAAAGCCACATGCAATACCATCCAATTCGTTAACACTAGATCACTACATGCAGGATAACCAAAGCAAGAGAGATCTGAAGTGCGTAAATAGGGCAGCTGCACGTTGCTTCTCTTCTGTCGCAGAGACAATTAAACTGAACTCCTTCCATGCATGCTCAAAGAGGCCGCCTTCATTTTTCAATTCCATTAAAAAATGTCTTATCTAACCCCAAAATTTACTTGCAAGGTATGAGAAAACTAAATCATTAAACGTCCAGCAAATTGAAAAATATCCATGTTTTCCTTTTTTTCAAGATGAAACAATACACAGTTGAAAAGTTGATGGCTCTCAAGACAATGACCAAAACTTCCAAATCGTTTTTTCATTATTTGTTAAACACATTGCACTAAAAGTGCTGCACTTATGTTGCAAAACCCAATTCCAATCCAAAAAGTGTTGTTGTTCAAGGTAAACAAGCCTTATATCACCAAAGCTTGAAAGTTTTAACCCCGACAATTGTTGATCTGGAATATTATATAGCAAAAGCTACAAAGCTTATTCAAAGCTTATTCAAAGCTTTGCAAATTTCCACAAAAAAAACCACAGAAGCTTGTAAAATTAGCAAACAGGGCTGTCAAGTGATTTTTCATAGGATATCTTATAAGTAAAAAGGGATGGAACATGTATAATCCACTAACAAAGGACGTGTTTATTTCTAGAAGTGCAGATTTTGTAGAGAGTGCATCATAGTATGATGAGGAGCAATATGGATGCATCAAACTAGTACAACATCTATTTGCCCACATTAATATTCTGATAAAGATGAGCATGGATACTTATCTTCAGATTCAGATTCTTCCATTAGTTCACTGGATGGAGGTAGAGTACACTTTGATGATGACATTGACATCCTTCACGCTACTCCCGGTCCCCTCATGATCATTCAACCTTGGAGAATCCATCATTAGATGCTGCTTATGACTCTGCCTTGCAGGAAACTATCTTTTCTTGAAAAGATCAGGAAGGATTCAAGCCAAGCTCAAACTTGCATCGAAGCCAAGTGCAGGTGATTATGCATTTAAGACAGAAATCATAGACATTAAAGATCATGTCACATTTAAAGAAGCGACTTCCAACCCACTTTGGGTTGTGAAGCAACGAAGGGATGAATATGGAATGCTTATGAAGCAAAATACTTAGCAAATTTGGTTTGAACCTGCAGATCAAAACATAATTGGGAACAAATGGGTTTTCAAATCCAAGCACAATTCGATGGAAGCATAGCTAGACACAAGATCGGGCTTGTAACTAGAGGATATGCCCGTGAGTTTGGCATAAAGTATCTAGATGTTTTGCTCCTGTGACAAGAATGATAAGAATTAGGTCGTCATTTGTGTTACCCGCCATCAATTTAAGTTTCAAAAGTGCATTTCTCAATGATGAGTTGCGGAAACCATATAGACCAAACTGCAAACTTTGTGAAAAAAGTGTGCACACTTACGGTGCCAACTTAACAAAAGTCTATATGAGCTTAAGCACACCCCAAGATGGCACGAAACCAGCCATGACACTAAGAAAATGAAAGCGCTCTTTCGGATGGACCTTTTAAAATGTAAAATGATTGGCGTTTCATATAAATGGACACATAGTTTCTGGTCAAACTATAATTGTTTGCTAAACGTGGTTAAGCGTGATTGTTTGCTAGGCTGGCGTGTTTTGTTTGCCTTCTAGGCTTTGTTGCCTTTTTAGAGTATGCTTTGCAACAAGACTTGATTTGAATGGTCATTCACGATAAAGAACGAAAAACAGGAGGAACAAGGATACTTATATACTCTTGTGTTGCTAAATTATCTACTAACCATTCGTTGCCACGATTGCTTTCTAATTTGGAAAGTGAAGTTCAAACGAGCTTAATTCGATTAGCGCCGTCTTTTCTCGCGGGCAAAGTACTTGATCATAAATCAACGGCTTTGTACTCAAATTTGGCTTCAAAAGATCCGGCGATTTTTGGTCTTTATTACAAGCTGCCATGATCTCAAAACACCATCTATGTCAGTACCACAGAAAACCAAATATGCAATAGTAGCATCAATTTAGGGCATGAACGACAATTAGATGGCAAGGATGAGGTCTACCTACGGCGTATATACCTTGGCTATGGGGCCAGCATTGATGAGCAAGAACTTGAACTCTACCCATATACGCCACCGATCCAAAGGTCTCACAAGCTACCTTCCAGGCATGCGCAAAGAGGGTTGCCCTCCGCTGCCTCGAGGGTGTGTTTGCATATTCTTTAATGCATAGTGCTTCATTGAAATTTGCAATTCCTCGTCACTCATCACTCAAATAGCTTTGAATGCATTCCTCTGCAGTTTTTTTTCATCATTGCTTAGGAGGACCAAGCTCCAGTTAGCCGGTTTCTAAAGTGGCTGCCCAGCAACAGCGGCCACCGCCAGTTTACACCCAATAGTAAGTTTGGAGCAGTCATTGACATATTTCGAGTATATACTGGCATATACCTGGAATATGCCATAAACCCACATGGACGAGGGCTTGCCCCCTAGGGGCAACCTAAAAAAACCCGAGCATAAGAACTCAATATGTGTGTTTTTTTATCAAGCTCTAGGTACCCACATCATAAATAATTCTATATGATAATGATTGCCTTGAATTCTCGGTTCTAAGTACTGCAGTCGACCATGAAATTGTAGGACCACCCCAACTTTCCCATAGTTTTCTCTAGAGTTGGACAACCTTGCATTAAGCAAAAAGAAAGCCGTGTCTCAAATATTCAACAATTATTCTTTACAAACATTGTGCTAAACAATTATTCAACATATTATTAATTTTGTCCACTTACATAATCAATTGTTAACGAAAACGGAACACCATAGGTCAATGTTGTATATTTGCTTCTATATATTTTCGAAATAAGTATAACCAGGTGGACACTAAATTTTGTCATAAGCACATGACTACAAAGTGTAGATATTTAGGCAAGGCTTTACTATTAGCATTTTGCATCCCCAACCATAATATAATCTACGAAAATGGAACCAACATATGTAAGGCGACCATAACAAAATCTCTTAAATGAGTTGTCCAATGTGACTATGATTCTGATTTATCCCTTATTGCCAAAAAAACTCATTTTTTTCAAATTTATCATAGAAATGTGTATCATACAATGCGCTATTATGTTTGTAGGAAAAACTTGTAAGCCTCATTGAGATTATAGTTATTATAATAATGCAGGAAAAGGGACATCTAGATGGCATATGTTCAAGGGCATACGGCTTTTACTTAAGATTATTTTTATTCGACACTGGGGACAGTCATCGCATGAAGATTATCGTATTCACCAAGAATAACATCCCTGTCAGGCATTTGTGCAAATAATTGAACGTCCACTGCTCCTCGTAATTTAACATACCATGACAATACACTTCCCTTTTTTCATTTTTGTTATATATCAAGTGTCTCTATGAGCTTCTCATATACAGAGAGGCTGCATAGTCAGATAACAAAAACTTTACTTCTCTGCACTTATCAAACTTATCTCCATCTTTATCCTGCAACTTTCTCTTACTTGGTATGAAAAATCAGACACAGTGACAAAAATCATAAACTGAAAGCTACTAAATAATAGATGTATCTATCTCCATGTTTTAAAGAATATTTGAAAACCAAACTCGTTTTTCTTCATAAGTTCTCTGTATATTTTTATCTTTGAGAAGCAACGAAGACCACAAAAAACATAAGAGGAAAATTGAACCCTAAAAGCTATCAATTTATATGCAACTAGTGCAATGACTTGGAATATGATTTCCACATCTTCATCTCATGTTCAAGTGGTACATTTCACAATCTGTCATAAGCTACAAGCAATAAATCCATGATAAGCAATAAAAGAAAACATGTTCTTTAATAGACCAGGATATCCATAGAAAGAAACCATTATCACTTTCTAAAATTCTAGATCTAGTTATGCTAACAAAAGAAATCGTTTACCATATTTGCCTGTTAATCCGGTCAAAATATCAGCAATATAGGCGCTTGATAAAAGGAAAAATCTGCATGCCCATTCAGTCAATACATCAGCAACATAGGCGCATGATAAAAGGCTTAACTTGTCTAAACTTAGTTTTCCAACTGGTTTCTAAACAACGACTCAAGATCTGAATATCTTAAGTGCGTTCAAATTCTAAACAGAAAAAAAGAATTACTTGTAAAAATTGCATTAGGAAGGGCTTTTACCAAATGACTTGTGGGATATTAGCACAAAAAGGGCAGGGCCATTAAACAATAGCTGGTTTCTATGCGAGGACTGGGCGCTGGAAAACTTGCATCTACAACTCCCCTGCTTATCATTTTTACATACTTATAATCGCGGGAAATTCTAGCATTTGAAGAGTAGAATCATGGTTCAGAAGGAAATCTAAATCTAAAAACTTTTAAGCACAAAATCTGAGCACTTTCTTTGATCAAACTGAAACTTTGAAAATAAGAACGATACCTGATTAATTAAATATCTACGAAATGTGCTAAAGAAGCCAACAAGTTAACAATTACTTCAATTGCTCCAAATAGCTCCTGTTAACAAAATAAATGCTGAAGTAAGATAAAAAAGGCAAGAAAACAAACATACAAAGCAGAATATAGACAAAAAATCATGGAAAGCTTCTCACTTACTGGCTGATCAGACCCATGGCAATCCAAATCTTTCCATGCGACGCAGAAATGCTTGGAGAACAGTAATCATGAATTTGAATCCTTATATGCAAGTATCGCCAAAGCTTTACAACTAGAATGTTGTACCAGAGGAAAAAAGTGCTCCAAAAAGCTTTGTTTTCCAAAAAGCTTGTGCATAACATGTAAGCAAATGTGAAAACCAGAAAAATAATAGAAATTACTGCATGCAGACAGAAAATCACCAAATTCAAACTTTGTTTTTGCAAATGTCTCATAGAAAAGAGTTTCTTTGCTGTAGAGTTAAACATAAAACGTGTAAATTTGAACAAACGGAAAGCATTTGCTACCTGATATCAGGTGAAGCTGTTGATTTGCCCAAAGAAAGAAGTTGTAGTGGCTGAAGCAGCTTCACACATATTTAAACATGAAGAAATTAAACGAAGAAATGGAGTCGTCGAAAGCATTGAGAAATCTGGTATCTGATGTCGGATGAAGTTGGTACTGCCTAAGATCTTTGGGATTCAGTTTGCTCTCTCCATTGTGAAACCCTGCAATTCCTAGTCTAGCAATTTTAAAGTAGGATCGAGTGCAAACGACTTCTCTCATAGCTAAAGATGGCCGCTTCTGCTGATGGGCGTTGGGCGTTTCTAAGATTGCATACTTGTGTATGTAGAATGAAAGACAGCCTAGATAGATTGACTCCACATAGAAAATGAGTTGTCATGAATGTACATCTATTGCATGTGATTCAAAATCAAACGAAGTTGTTACCAGAACTGCCTAAGTAGCAATCCAAACCTAGGATCAGTTTCTTGTCTTTGATCTATTTTAGATAAACATAAGAAGTTAAACAGTGCTTTCTGTTCTGTATAGAACTTGGGGTTGTTCAGATATCCAATAATAGTTGAAATTGTGATGGAATTTTAGACAATGTAGATCCCATAAGCATGGGTCACTTTGAACCACAACCTGTCTCATAGTTTACATTTTCATGGCATAGCATGTTCTATGCAAGTTAGGCTGGTTGCGGTTGACGAGAAAATCTTGCTAAAATCATGGAACTACATTGTTCTTAGAGAAGTTATCTCGGGCTTTCCATAGTTCCCATATACACGTTCTTGGTCCATTTTCCGCAGGAGACATGATGCATGAATCATACCCTGTCGCCATTACATACTTTGCATTTCTGTAGAGTTTGCATGCATTTCACAAGAGCGGTCCCTATTCTTGCATCTAAATGTAAACCTCTGTCCTTTATTCGAGTATAAATCTGCCTTTCTTCAGGAAGTGCTGCATGACCTGCGCATCCAGAAAGAAGATCCATTAAAGTGGCGTTGTCAGGGATTCTATTTTACTGCTGCATGGTCAACAAGAGGCTTGGAATTGGAGCTGTAGAATGTGGAAAACACATTCATTTCTGTCGTTGTTACTCTAGACCATATAGTGATGTACTGCTCTGATTTGACTGGGTGAAGTTGACTGGGGGATCTTTGAGGCTCGACTGGGGGAAGAAGTTGTATTGGTGTCTTGAGAGATCTGGTTTAGAAAATACATGTGTTTGTGGACAGTGGCATCATTGGCAATTCTTCTTTCTGCTATCTCCAGTGCCATGCTAGCTAGCTGAGGCCTCTTCATTTTTATGCATGCAGTTGTAAACTGCATTCAACATCTTTAATCAACTTAAGCAAGCTGTGAGACCAACTCCGAGATGAGAGAGACAACCAAGTTATTAAATTCAATTGTTCAAAGGGATGATATAGATAGAATAACGATATTTCAGGATGATATTAAACAAGTCGGGTAATCTAAAGAATGACCATGGAAAATAGAACTACTTCTTAACTCTGAGAAGAATCGAGTAGCTGATGTTTACGAAGGGATAGATTATAAGAAAAGCGGCATAATCATGTGTCAGAACCATATTATTAAATTTCATCTGCTCTGCTGCCTGCTGAGATGCCATGCAAGCTAGAACTAATAGCCAAAGTAAAATGTGTCAGTCAAGCATAACTCTGATGAAACCTTGATAATGTTGTCTAACAATGATCAAACACTTGTTGCTTTTTTTCTTTTGCAGGATTAATGCAGGTATTCATACAGCACTATAAACCTATAAAGAGGGTATGCACCTCGTAGTCAAATAACATAAACTAATTACTAAAACAAGATTGCACGTAAGGAGAGTGAGATGACAGAAAGAGAGGCTTACGTGTTTTTGAGTCACTCCCTGTGACAATATGCCCCTCCTCCTTCAAGCGCTGGGAAACAAATCTTAACATGCATATCACCAACAAAATCAGACCACTTAACTTCAATAAGATCTAAGATCGCTTCTGCTTATTCCTGCATGGCTAAAGAGCTGATTGTTGACCATAAATCCCCAAGGGAAAAGAATGTGAGCTGGCTGCAGATTCCTAATAAAGGAACCGCCCTAATCGGGCATCCAATCCACCAACCAAAGTGGTATTTGATCTAGATAAATGTTGGATTTATTAAATGGAGTGTGTTGTCCTCTGAAATGAGCATTTCACGGGCACATCTTAAGAGAGAATAAAGCAGTGCCTTTAACAACAAGATAGTTGTGTCATTTCACGCAATTCACATCCACATTGAAACAAGTCAAAATATTTGATAAATCCAACACTGTCTTTTTTGTATATACAGGCAAGGTAGTTTCACCATTGCACATCTTGAAAGCTCTTCTATAATTGGGCAAAGTGGAGAAAACATATGCACTAAGACGACACATACTGGAGAGGCGCATCTAAGACCAAGTATATTCACCGTATATCTACATCCTCATGAAACAATAATAAGAGCTGAGGGACGTCAGTACATATTGCATAGAGTGTCAATACGATAGTGTGCAAGCCACATATGGAAAGCAATCTCTATGTGGAGCATGATAATACTGACATTAGCACTTTTCGATACTTTAGTGTACAAGTGTCAGTTGTGTTTTGATAATGTGCAGCCTGCACATTCACACTCCATTCCTAGGTGCCTCACCGTTCAGTCATGTCCTAAATGATCATTATGTTTTGAATGCATGCCTGAATCTCAAGAGGATGGCCATGAATTCCCATGCATGGATCTATCATGCAGGATCCATCTGTAACTAGTAATGATGGGAACATGTCAAAACCATCTGCCAAACATAGCTTCAAAATCATTTTCCTTCCTGTTTGCACGTCCGTTCTTTCTTGCAGAGACAGATCCCCTGTATTTTTCCCATAAGCTCTCAAGAGAATTATCCATCAGAGGCCTGTAGGGAAAGTTATCAATCAAAGTTCTTCCAGCTTATCAAAAATACCATCACGTTATCTGAATCTATTGGTGCTACCCTGCCAATTGCTGCTTCGCCAAAATCAGAATCTAGGATATCTTCTGTTCCACTGGCAGAATCTCCTTGGTAGATTCAAAATGGCTGAAGAACCCAGGTTGGTTTTGGGAGTCCATTCCAGATGCCGACATAGAAATGAAATATAAGATATTAAAAATACATTATCTATGCATATCAAAACATGGCTCTATGCAGACTCTATATGGTCCTGTTATCTTCCACACTCCGAGCCAAGCCTTCTTGTCTAATTGACGTGTATCAAATGCGTCTATGTGCGTGAAGCAATTGAAGGCTTGTAGCACATTTAAAATTATGGTATGAGTAAGAAGCATGTTTAAAGGACAAGGTTTTAAACTGATTACCTGGCTATTCGATGAGAATATATGTTCATTTCCATTGCTATATTAAGGATTCGTCTGCTTCCGCTGGTGTTTCTTAGGAGCAGAATAACCACAAATCCAGTGAGCAACCATTTGGCTATTGCATCTAATTCTTCTCAAACTATGGTCGTGCCGGTTACCCAGTTTCCACACCGCCGCCGAGCGATACTGGCCACCGCCAATTTACAGGGTCGAGCCAGTTTTTAGCAGTCACCAGCATATGCTAGGCATATGCCGGCATATACCTGAATATGCCCACATACCCACATAAATGAGGGTTTGCCCCCCTAGGGGCAACCCAAAAATTTAGGACAATTATCAGGAAATATTTTGGGGCTAGATTAATGAAAGGAAATGAAGAATCAGCAAGCTGGGGACATCCTTGGATAAAAATCCCAGTTAATCTGGCTCGCTGCTCCTAGTCAAATCTTTGTTTCTCTGTTTTTGGATAATACCAGCAAATCTTGAACGTATTTGTTATGGTCATAACATTGTTATGACTATAACAATTGTTACTGGATATAGTAGTTTAGAACGAACGGCTGAGATTAAAACCTAGGGCAAAAGGACGACTATGATGTTAAGATAATAAGAACACTGATAACATAGAATTAAATGCAATTATGTGCCAGTCTCTTAGAAGTGGGATGTTGCCATATTGTTGAGTATATATTTTTGGATATATGGGACCATAGACACCCATCCAACAGTTTGGAGCAAATATTAATATGGTTTTCTAATTCATGGCCCAGAATTGTCCATTTTTTGCTATAGGAAAAGCATGGAAATTCAATTGGGAGGTTGCGACCTTCTGCCAGAACTAAGAAATCTTTTAAGCTCCTTCAAAGCAGCCAAAGAAGAAGAAGAAGATGGGGATTCAGCCTCCCGTTCAGCCTTGCCTGATTCGGAAGACGAAGAGCCCGATTCCATAATACTTATCACAATCTCAAAGACGCTGGCATTTTGAGGCAGGGAATTTTGTTCCAGGCTCTGATTTGCGTTTATGCGGCACTGCAGAAGGGGCACATAGAATGCGAATGAAACCTGTGTGGAAACTATGGCCACAAGCGGGCAATCGGCGCCCTGCTTGGCCCTCTTCAAATTCCGAAATACAAACTGCACACTCTACAACTAGATCTGCCTTATAATATGTGAATACTGGCAGGCAATTGAGTAAATGTTTAGCCGGTGTATCTAAAAATCCCAGATGCTTCCAGACTTAAAAATTTCAAGGGAGTAAAAACATGGAGCAGGGAATTCACTGCAATAAATGATGAGTAAACAGAGAAAACACTACCTGATCTTAAATTCTTGTTCCAGTGGAGGCGGCGTTCTACTACAGTCTTTGTGGTGCAACTTGCTGCATAATCCCCACAAAATATCTTTCTATTTTGTTTAATGCTTTGCTCTACACTTATCGATTCTGCACAAATCGAACTACTTAGAGCATGAATCTGCCTTCATTTAGACACTTTTTGCAATCCGACAACGAGGATCTGGACCGCGCCAAGAATTCCTAAAAAACAGAGCATAGAGCATAGCTATATTGTGAGAACAGTGCCGCAGGTCCTAAAAAAGGCGGCGGAGGAGGAATCCTTGAAGCTATGTGTCTAATTAAGATGTCGTGACAGGTTACAGCATTGGACGTGCCAACAAAATATGAAGATAGATTGTGTTGCAGAAAAATTCAGCAGGAACAAAAACAAAAATGAAAAATGCAAGACTGCATTATATATGTCTAGAACGTGGTTGGTGCATTGGTGAGGCCGAAGGTACAACAGTGAATTCGTAGTGGCCATAGTGAGTCTGAAAAGCTGATTTATGGATATCCTCCTCCTTGATTCTTATTTGATGATATTCTGATCGAAGATTGATCTTGGAGAAATATTTTGCCCCTTGCAGTTGATCCATAAGATCATCGGCTCGCGGTAACGCATACCGATTCTTAATAGTATGCTTATTCAACTGGCGGTAATCAATGCACATGCGAAGTGTATCCATCCTTCTTCTTGACAAATCGTATCGGCGCACCAAAAGGGAAAACACTAGGGCGAATGAACTCTAGCTTAAGAAGATCATGCAACTGCTTCTTAAGCTCTGCCAATTTGGGTGTGCTCATACGGTACGGGGCCTTACTAGTGGACTTTGTACCCGGCGCAAGTGCAATCTCGCACTCTACCCCCTAAAAGGTGGTAGCCTCCGAATCTCGTTAGGAAAAAAGTCATGAAACTCATGAAGTAGGCTAGCAATAGCTAGAGTCAAGTCTCGAATGGTTTCCTCTTTCTGGGCATCGGTTTCGACTAAGGCAAGTCGAACAATACAAGCAACTTGGTCCTTCCGGACAGCCTTGTCCAACTGTGACAATGACATGCTCTGCATAATGGGTTGAACCTGATTACTTTTTAGGGTGACACGAGCCCCGTTAGCTGCATTGAAAGTGACATCACGCTTCTCACAGTCAATATTAGCTTTTGTAGCTGCCAAGAACTCCATATCGACAATTAAACTATACTTGCCAATATTCATAGCGCCTAGAGCAACTGGTGCTCCTGGTAGCTGGATATTCAAATTAACCCGGCGACCCTGTGTGTGGCATAGCTCCACTTGCTAAGGTGACGGGACGAGGTTTGGATTTCAAGGTTGCAAGGTTCATTGACTCAGGCAGTCTGGGTGACACAAAGTTGTGCATACCGCCAGTATCCATTAAGATGACAAAGGGTTTGGTATCAATATGGCCAATGGTGGATATGACAGATGGTTGGCTGTCAGCTTTACCAGTTTCTATAGCTGCAAAAATGTGAGACTCACCTTCTAGATAATTGTTAGTCCTGTGCCTCCTGGTACAGGACTATTCATGCATACAACGGACCAAGTCAAGGCCAAAGATTCACAGCCAGGCACGGGTCAGTCGTCAAATGCCCAGCAAAAGACCAAACAGCAGACCACACAGTCAAAGCCCGCGTCTGCTACCAAGAGGCGGCGTTCAGACAAGTGACGGCCCGTCACCGCCCGCGTCAGCGTCAGCGTGATTTCAGGCACTTCAAGAGGCACCGCCAGCATTCCTGCAAATCAGGCCTCCTTCCAGGAGTCGGCACCGAGATCAGTCAGAGTGTCTATATTGGGCCAAAGGCCATTGTACTATATATATGAGTAGAGCTAGCACATGAGTTTTAGATGAGTTTTGAGTCTTGTCTCACATTAGTTTTCTCTCGATTGCGAGAGCTCATGTATCTTCATTGACATCAAAGAAGTTGTTCTCATTATTGTGATCTCATTGTTCTCTTTTTGTTCTGTTCTCTTTTTCTTGTTCTTTTCTTGCAAATCCCGCGTGACATAGCTCCCGGATTCTCCTGTTAGATCCAAGGGTCCTCACAGAGGGCTGTCTTGCAGGAGTTCCCGAACCCAGACCCCAAACACTGTCGCCGCTGCCGGGTCTGATCTTTCTTCCATCATGTCGGCTCGAGATTTCACTCATGAAGAACTTCTCTGCCAAACGGCGGCTCGCCTGGAGCGCCATCAACGATGCGAGGCTGTTCGGGATATGTATGATTCTGCCTATGACATTGAGGGTGGTCGTATCCGCTCCCGCGCTCAGTCGGCCCCTCCTACCCCTCGTGCTCATTCTCGACCAGGGTCTCCCCCTGTGTGTCGGCATTGTTCTCAACCTCAATCTCCACAGCATACCCATGTTCAGCCCACGCCTCACTATTTCCAGACTCCTGACAGCACCTATATCAATATCCCGTCAGGTCACAGCCCTCTTCCATCACAACCTTCTTCACCTCCTGGTGGGATGGGCTATCATCATGTTTCTTTTGGCCCTACCCACGTTCACGACTTTCAGTCTTCTCCATCTTTTCAGCATGCTCTTCCTGTTTACCAAACCACTGATCTCAAGCCTAATGAGGAAGGCTCCCAAGGCCCTTCCCCACCAGATGCTGCTTTCGCTGGACCACATGTTTTTTCAGTTCCCCCTCTTTGCTCTCACTCTCAGAATGTTCCACCTCTCTATGCTTCTGCATATCCTCCACCAAATCCACCTGTCTATGCACCTGTTCCACCTTCATCTCCCAATCATAATTTGAAGCTGACTTATCCAACCTTTGGTAACACTAAAGGCAAACCTCTGGATCAGAGTGCTCAAGCCCACATGGAGGAATTTGAAGCCTTGGCCATTCTGAATGGTCATGCGCAGCCACAACTCAAATTTCATATCTTTTCGACCACGCTACGAGGCGCCCCTCATCAGTGGTTAATGGCCAATAAAAGTCACTGGAAACAGAGTTGGCAAGAAATGAAAACTGCCTTTCTGTCTCATTATGGCACCACGGACGATGATCAGTTACTCCTCAAGCAACTCAATGACCTTCAACAAGAGCCCACGGAGTCAGCCAGGAATTTTGCGGACCGTCTTCACATTCTTGTCAGTAAACTCCATGAATACCCCACGCAAAGCCAGATCCTCGTCTGATTTCTGCAGGGCCTTCCTCCTGCCATTCGACTCATGACAGAATACCTGCGTCCCAAATCTCTGGAGCAGGCCATTGAATTAGTCAATCACTCGGTCAATGTTTCCTCTAGGGGTGTTGCTCTCCAGGAACTTCCTTTCATGCCCCCCGTCATGGTTCCCCAGAACTCTGTTCAGCCTCAGCAAGCAAATCCACAACGCGCTCACATCTGGTGTACTATTTGTAAATATCAAGGTCATCTGACAAATGAATGCAACTCCTCCAATGGACCTCCTCATTGTAAACGATGCAATATGTGCAATCACGCCACGGAAGACTGCACTCGTTCTCATCCTACACCTTTTCGCAATAAAATGGTCTCTCAAGTCCAGACCACGCCTCAACAACAAACGTCATATCAGCCTCAGCACTATCAAACTCAGCAACCTCAGCAATATCAACAAATGCAGCAGCAGCCACGGGGACAAGGTAATCGTCCTCCCTTTGATCCTTCAAAGGCTCAATGTTATCATTGTCATGAATGGGGTCACACCACCACGGCGTGTCCTCAACTTCCTCAAGTTCAAGTCCAGCTCCCAGGTTCCACTCAGCCTGCTTCTGTACGCCTCACGGCTTATCAACTGTGGGTGGCCAACGGTAAACAAGGCCCCCGTCCTGTTCTGAGGAAGCCACCACGGCCGCCTCAACAACAGCGCCCTCAGCAAATTGCATCTACCTCCAATCCTATGGATCAACAAGCTCAAAAAGAGATTTATCAGGCTCTCAACCCTCCCGTCCAGCCGTCCAATTGGGTTGGTCTAGTCACACGTCACACACGGGCTTCACGCCCTTTGACCATCGTTCCTCATGACACGCAACCTGCTTTTGCTGTGGAAACAGTCCCTCATGAAGATGACAAAAAAGTTCACTTCGCGCCTGATCTTGACAAACTCATGCCTAATGTCATGCCTAAAGTGAGACAAAGTATTCTGAAACTCATGCAGGCTGTGGAAGGAAGAACCTTGGCAAATGTTCACGCCACCACTCGGGCTCAGCAGCGTCAGGCAGTGCCGTCATCATCCACCAGCGCACGCTCTCAGACATATCCAAATATTGCTGCTGAGGTCGAGCTTCTCAAAAGTCTCCGCTTCTTTACCACAGACTCCGGCTCCACTAGACCCTGCGGACCCTTTTTCACATGTTCCTTTGGAACTTCAGGAAGAACTCGCCAAGATCAAGATTCCTTTGAGCCTGGCCACCATTTTGAAACTCTGTCCGGCTCTCAAAGATCAGTTACCTCTTCCCACGGTACTGGTTAGAGCTGTTGCAACTTCAACACCCACGGTGCATGCCACGGTGGGCAATCAGCACATCAATCATGTCCAAATTGATGGTGGTAGTGCCGTCAATCTCATTACTGATAAACTCAGGAAACAATTGGGCATCAAACAATTATACCGTGCCCCTTATGACATCAAGTTGGCAAATGGTCATATCACGCGTCCTCAAGGTGTCACTCCTCTTCTCCATATCAGCATTGGTGATCTCAAATTCCCCTTGGAATTTGGTGTTTGGAAAGCTGGAGAAGATCCTGGTGACTATGAAATGCTGGTTGGAAGACCTTTTCTCCGACAGGCAAAAAGTATTCATTACTGGGCCACGGACCAACTTGTCATCACCGATGGCCATCTCAATGCCACAATGGATCTGGAAACTGGCCAATTGATCTCTGTCGAAAATGCTGAACCTTCCATCTCCGACACTGACTCTGAAGAAGCACAAAATATTTATCATGTTCAAGCTCCTCCAGTAGTCTCCCTCTCTCTCATCTTACCACTCGAAAGTATGCTGATCCTTGGGGTGACATGACGCTCGATCAGGACCAGGCTGTGGCGGCTCTTTTGGACCCTTACCTGGCTTCCTGCAATCGCATTCAACATCTTGATCATTTTTCTGACCCACTTTCTTCTTCAGAGACAGTCGATGTTCATGCCGTCATGCAGCAACCCTCACTTTCCGCTCCCCTTCACTGACCAGGTTCTTGAAGAAGTTGCTGGTCATGAGATGTACTCTTTCATGGATGGTTTCTCAGGGTACAATCGGGTGTAAATTCTATACTGGTGATCAAAAACGCGACAAAGACTCCCAAGACCTAAAGCACTTGATCCCGGCCAAATTTTGTGTCACGCAATTAATGCTGGCAGTTCCCACGCCATAACCGTACGCCATAGCCATAAGCCATAGCTTTTAGTCGAACTTTCTCGCGCCATAGTCATAGCTTTTAGTCTGGGAATTTCTCGCGCCATAGCCATACCGAAAGCCAAATGGAAAGCATAAGAATGGCCGAAGCAGTGACAGTAGAAGATTTTGTGGAAATGCATGGATTGTCGGATGATGGACTAATTCCGGCTCTAAAAATGAAATATTTGGAGAAAAAAATCACCAAAGAAGATTGGCTATCAGTTTGGAGAGAGGAGATAAATTCCAGACACAGTATAAAAATCTCGCTGGTACAGCCACATCTGAAAGAACAATTACAAACATTGATAAAGAAGCTTTATCAGAGTGAGGGATTATGCAATAATGAGGTCAGAAAACAGATAGCCTATGCTTTTGCATGGGAAAATTGCATATCTGCACAAAAAAATCCTGAAAAGCACAAGGTAAATTGGGCTGCTGCTGGAGCTCAAATTATGAAATACAGGAGGTGTAGGAAGCCTGAATCATTGGAACCAAAAAATACAGAGAAGAAGACGGTAGAAGCTCAAGAGGAAAAGAAGTTGGCAGTGGAATCTTTTATTTTGAGCACAAACATTGTACAGAATATAGAACTGATCGAGAATGAGATCACCAGAATTTCTAGTGAGAGAGAAGCTTGTGCATTGGAGTTGAATGACATCCTTGTCACATTGGCAGCAGAGGATCTCTCAAACCAGGCTTTAAGTGGCAATGTGGCGTAAGCAAAACAATAATATTGAGCAAATGAAAAAAGAATTAGAACTCAAAAAATCTTTGCAGGTAACTCCAGAGTTAGAAAAAGACATTGCTGAGCTTGAAACAAGTATTATGCTTGAGACCTATGCAGCAAAAAAAATGGCAAGTTACAGGAAGGTCAATCCAAACACAGCATCAAGAAGGGATGAATTGCAAGGTGAACTTCACATGAAGGATGCTAACCTCTCAATACTGAGATCAAACCTCAAAAACTTGGAAGAACTGAAAGGTATGAAATTTTCACCAATTAGAGTCAATGCAGTTAGTAGAGACTTACCTGTGCTATTTGAGGACGCTTGTGCTGCATGTGGATTAGCATTCTCCAAAGAATTACAAAAGTTATCAAGAAAACTAAAATGTGATCATGAGTATCATTTAATGTGCACAGCTTTGTTGGCTAAAGGTAAATGCATTGTTTGCACTTCATCTATCAGTTCTGCTTTATTTTTAGAGCTTGGTATGACAGTGCCTGTGGATGAGACAGTGCTTGAAAATACAGGATCACCTTCCATTGTACATGATAGGATATCAACTTTTGGAAATCTTGCTCTGCTACCCTCAACTTCAAGATCTCCTTATAAGATTGGAGCAAATAATGTTATACTAACAGATGATGAGGGTGAAGCTGCTACAGAAAACCTTGGGAAGGTTGTTGAGGGGAAAGGAAATTCAGAGTCACATCAAGAGAGTGACACAGAGATAGAAGTGGTGAAGGAACATTCGAAGAAAAGAAAATTTTCACCCAAATCAAAAGTGCAGGTTCCAAAGAAACGTAAAAGCAAAGATAAAGCAAGGTGAAAGGAGAAGCACCTAAGAGGACTTATCCATTCGTAAGCAAGAAGAATCGAAAGATGCATTAGAGGCTGATGAGAATACAAGTGTAGAGTTGCAAAGAAACAACAGATGAAGCACTTGTAGCACTTAATAATGCTGCCACTTGGGAAAGCATCATCACGACAGGTCAATCTGCTGCCACTGCTGCTCTTGAAGTAGAAGATCAGGGTCCAACTCCAAAAGAAGGTATTCTATTTCAAGCTATACTTGATGCTCTGAATGACAAAAATGATTCTGTCTCAATCAAGAGTCTGTTACATGAAAATTAGCTGGCCTTGATTCCATGCAGGGACAATTGGAGATAATTCCATATCAATGAAAGGCAGTGTTGTAGCCATTAGAAGGTATTTGAGTGTTCATTGTAGCCATTTGAGTGTTATTAATAAAAAAAAATTAAATTGCTTTGCAATGGTTGTTTGAATTTGTTTTGTTCTAATGTAGGTCTGCACGAAATTCAAACAAATTTGATAATGAAAAAGAGAAATCAAACATCATCAATAAAGTGAAGAAAAGGAGAGCAGAAAAGGAAAGTGAAACTATAGTTCAACCAACTATAGTTGAGCCAAATATAGTTGAGACATTTGAAACAAGTGTTGAGCCAGCTTTTGTTCCACAAAAGATAGTTTCAGAGGCAAATATAGTACAGCCAACAATGGTTCAACATTGTGTTGATACAGTTGCCAAGACATTTGAAACAAGTGTTGAGCCAGCAAGTTTGCCAGCAAGTGTTGAGCCAGCAGGTTCAACAAGTAAAGCAGCACATAGCAGAGATATCATGGTGAGTAGAAAGCTATTGATTATGGACCTCAATGGTGTTTTGGTTAAAACATATTCAAAGTCTGAAAAACTTGAAATACGCCCACACATTATAGAGTATACAAAAAACAAGATAGTTTTATTCAGACCTGGTGTTACAGAATTTTTAAACAAGGTAAGTGTTTACTATGACTTGGCTATATGGTCATCTATGACTGGTTTCAATACAAAGGAGGTGTTACAGAAGTTGTGTCCATTACTTATACACATGTTTGTTTTTATTTGGGGACAAGAGTTTTGTGACAAAATGCCTTTCACGCACCCGGACATGTTGACAAACCAAAGGTTCATGAAACCTTTGGAAAAGGTGTCTTGCCAGCTTCCTCAATACACCGAAAAGATGTATTTTGGTTGATGACTCGGTTTTATAAAACATTCTTGTCTCCACCTTATACAACCAAGTATTGCAAAGAAGCATGAGGATTGAAGAATTTAAGTCAAGTTCAAGTTTGCTAGTGGATTCCATTTTTCCATTGTTGTATCAACTTGCAATGGATGATAACTGGAAGACAATATTGAAGGGAATACAACTTGTGGATTTCTTTGATACGGAGGCCGTGGAAATTCTTGAGAGGTTGGATGCAAAAAATGTTAATGGCCCTCCGTGTTTCTTTTGATCTCTATTACTCTACATTTGTGAAGTGGTCGATCGAACAGCAGATAGCAAGTTCATCGAACAATTCTGCCTTTGCAACACCGAAACAAGTTGTAAATAGTTAGGTGAAACACATTTTAAATTGTCAACCGACAAATTTACCCATTTTGTTGTTCATGTAGGTCGGCCAATTTTGTATACATTTTTGATATATCCTTTGATCTGATATACTTATTAAGTTATCAATGAATATTTTTATCTTCTTTGCACAATTGATGATTAGAAACTGTTATCAACTTGAAGGCAGGCTGCTCATTATTTGTTGGCATGTCTGCTCATCCATACTATACAGGTTGTCTTTCACCAAAGTCATGTCAAATTTGCAAATCCTAACGAGGTGGGTCGTATTAATCGTGGGGCCGCTGGTTTGTCTAAAAAGAAGTTGAAAACTTAATTCTCCTTCCAATTGTTTGTAATAGTAGCCGTAAAATATGACCTCACCAATTCCAAAAACATTGCCCCAAAATTATCTTCATAATCATCTAGTAATGTGTTCTTTGTCTCAATACATTTCAGGACATAAAAGTCTACACCCTCAGCATTGCCTTCTTCTGCATTCACTGCAAAATTGTCCCCTACTTCTACATTAGAGCTGATCAGATCATGGTCACCATCATCTTCACTATCAGTCTCCTCGTCTTCAGACACAACCTCATTGTCAGGAATTTCCTGCAGTTCTGCTCTTTTTGGGACCAACTCATTTGTCTCCCAACCTCCTATACGAGATTTAGTGCTACAGGAGTCCCATTTCCCTTGCTGGCAAGACATGCAAAAACATGACAAAGGTCTATGTGCAAGCTTCAAAGGATTTTCTCTATCAAAAGGCCTGATGCAATGAATTTTAGTTGTCCCTTTGAGGGTCTGAGCATCATACCTTTCTGATCTATCTATACTATGAGGGTCAATTTCCCAAAAGTACCTGCAGGCAACAATTAATCAAGTGCTGTAAGTGCTTAACTGCTGTAAGTGCTGTAAGTGTTGTACAGGTAAGTAAACATTCCAATAACAAACAAAAAAAAAAAGTTCAAAATGTTATATTTGTACATAAATGGCCTTCAAAATGTATAAAACTAGTAAAGTATCACCAAACATGCATAAAAATCATGAACAATAATTAGACTAAAATACAGGTCTAAGTGCTTCAAGTGCTTCAAGTGCTACAAGTGCAAGATTTACCTTGTATATCGAATCAGATGAGTCATTGGTAAAGAATTCATTTAGAAATCGAATCCATCTCGCAAAGACACCGGAGTTTTTTCTCCCATTATACTTCAGCTTGTTCCTTTGTGAGAAATCTTTTACCACTTTGCTCCTTGGCCATCATGCTCACCTTTTCCATGAAATGGGCAAAGAAATTCCAAATAATCTCCTTCCCAAGATCTCTGCATACCATCTACCCAAGAAATAGAATGGTCTTGCAGACTTAAATTGAGATGAAGAACCATCCGACCATACATAATGCTTGGAATATTGAATACCATTTAACTCCAACCAAGTGGCATGTTTTAAGAGGCAATGTTGTACAAATTGATGTCATGAGACTTCTCATCCGAAATATAGAAGTGACACTCTTTATAATTTCTCTGTTATCATCTTTTTTTGCTTCATATCTTTTCTTTTTCTTCTTGATGTCATTGCCATCCACCTGTTGTTTCCTTCCAAACCCGTAAGTGATATGAACTAAAATGGATACCGGGTCAAGCAGCCAATGACATGATTGCGCTTCTGCTGAACTTTGAAACCATAGTTTTCTCGCAAAGTCAATTACGTAAACTATTGTGTCTTCTCCAAAACTTGCCAAACATTGTCTGAATTGTTTTGTTTGCCAATGAGCCTTTGTAGTTGTGTGGCACAAATGTCGCCATTGTTTTTCTTGCATGTTCCCGAAATTCAAAAGGGGTACCAGCCTTGTAGGCCAATCTTGTAACTTTAGTTGGTTTCTTCTTAGGGTTTCTCTTAGAAACAAACTTCTTCTTTAAAGCAAGAGAATCAACAAATTAGTATAAATGACGTGATCCTTCTAACACAAACTCAACACTAACTTTTTCAAATACTTTCCAATCCACCGTGTGTTCTAATGATTTACTTGTTTCCCTTGGACACTTTGGAACTCAGATAAAGTGGAATAGAGAAAGTACTGTAAGAGGATATTGAAGCTAGATATCATAGAAATGAAAAGTTAAACAATATATATGACATATGTTATCTAGATATCATAGAAATGAAAAGTTAAACAATATATATGAGCTATGTTAATAACTTACCTCTTGAGACCACATTTCTTGCAGGTGTCCGCATCAAACATGCATGTTTGTGCCATTCATCCGCTTCTACTTTGGGGCATACCACATTTCTCCAATACTCACTTGTAGATTTGAAAATATTGTCCTTAGCATTGCATGTTGGACCTGGACCACATACCCCCGTGATTCGCATTTGCAATCTTTGTGCACACCATAAGGATCAGACCTCATGTTATTAATTGCCTGCATGACAAAATCAAGGTGCATGTGGTACTGACAGCAGCAAGTCTCCCTTTCTTGCAATCTCCTAATATAGCTTGGTTTAAGCTTCTCAAAGGTTTGCTGGCATATATTGATCTCGTGGATACTCTTTCCCGAATTGAAGATAAAACCGCAAACCGATCATAAATACGATTCAAAGAACAATATCATGCAAAATACGTAAAAAAAGAGGCGTAATGTGCTTACTTGTGTCACCTCCAAAGAAATGAATAGGATGGTCAATCTTTTCACCTATTTCACTAACATGTTTTCTCACATGTTTTTATATGGTGAGATCCTAGTATTCTCATCCCAAAAATTCTTTATCTTACCTATTTTTGCTTCATCCGAAAGTGCATCGATCTTTTTCTCCTCCTCAAACATTGACCGTGGACCTCGCTTCAAATTCTGCATACACACGCCTCTCGAAATGCTCTTGCTACAGTTCTTCTTGAATAGATAGAAGCCTTGCTATTGCTGATTGATTCACTTCCTTTGTTGAAGATGCACCATTTGCGTGTACTCCTTTTTGCTTGAAGAACATCGAGATTTCTATCATATTTTTGAGCTTGAAAAGTCTCTTTCACATTCAAAATTAAATCCCTCATAAGGGCATTTTCTTTTGATCTGCTACATCAACATCGAGTGGAAGATGTTTAATCTTCTTGAAGAATCTCGATGCTAACTTCCCTTTGTCCACATTTGAGGCAAAAGTATTTGTAATTTCATTGAAATAATCTTCCAAATTCTTCTCACAATTCCTGTAATCTTCTTTCACTCAAAACACCACAATCTTTGGTATTGGAAGGAGGATTGTTTTCCTTCTCTCTCTCTCTTCCCTTTCTCGGGATTTTCTTCTATTTTTAGCTTGAATTTGCAAGAAAATCCTTCTTCTAGTTGAATCGATGCTTTCGGGGAGCTTTCCATTGAAATTCACGGGACAGATTTCACGACTTCAATTACAATTCCAAATTGAAAATTCAATTGAAACAATGCAAAATTTGTTCGAATTGTATGAATTGGTATTGCAATTCTCTAATTGCAATTCAATTCTGATTTCTCCGCCAACCACTAAAGGAAACTCCAACCATCCTCCCCGCCAACGGAGTTCCCGCGTCTTTGGAGATCCTAGTCACTGATCCCTGCCATTCCGGAATTGCATATACTATTCTTGGTGCATGCCAATTCTGTTTTAATTCGGTTGGACGTCACACGACTAAGGAGGTACTAAGCGCTTTCAGCACATAAAGCACATGTCCGGACAGTGCTTTTTGATCACCAGTATAGAATTTACACCCAATCAGATTTCTATCAAGCAAGAAGATCAACTGAAAACTACCTTCACCACCCCCTGGGGCACTTTTGCTTACAAGGTGGTCTCTTTTGGTCTCTCAAACTCTCCTTCAACCTTCCAGCGCATTATGCTCTCTGTCTTTCAAGACTTTATGAAGGACAAACCTTTTCTTCAGATCTTTCAAGATGATTTTTCAGCCTACAGCTCCATGGATGATCATTTGGAAAAATTGGAACTTGTCTTTAAAAAATGTGATGAATCAGGCCCCGGTACTTGTTCCTCCACGTTCATATTGACGTCTCTGCCTTTGCAATTGGTGCTGTTCTCTCTCAGGCCTATGATGAAACCACGGATAAACCAATCCGCTATGCCAGCCGAAAACTCAATCCTGCTGAGCGCAACTACTCTGCCACGGAACGGGAAGCTTTGGGCTTAGTTTTCTGTGTCCAACGTTTCCGACATTATTTGTTGGGAAGCCAGATCAAGTTCTTTGTTGATCATCAAGCTCTTCTTTACTTGATCAACAAAGCCACGCCCACGGGAAGAATTGCTCGTTGGGTCCTTCTTCTCCAAGAATTCGCTCCCTTCGAAATTGTTCATAAGGCAGGCAAGTCTCATGTGGTGCCTGATTATCTTTCACGCATCCACACGGATGATACGTCCACGGGTGTTTCTGACGCCTTTCCAGACGCTCAATTGTTCCTGGTCACGGCCACGCCCCATTGGTTTCATCACTTTCAGCAATATCTTCTCACTGGTGCTCTTCCTCCTGCCGATCCGACGCTCTCTCCAGACAAGCTTCGCTCCCGCCACCGTCAGTTTCTCAGAGAGGTCCGTGACTATACCATGGTTGCAGGCCACTTGTACAAACGAGGCAAAGACATGGTTCTCCGTCGTTGTGTCCTCCCTCACGAGGTGCCCGATATTGTTCGACAGGCCCACGATGGGCTTGGTGGTGGTCATTTTAGTGGTGAGGCCACGGCACGCAAAATTCTTTTGGCAGGATACTTCTGGCCCACGCTCTTCAAAGATGCCCACGCTTATGCTCGCACGTGTGACGTCTGTCAGCGTGTGGGAAAGCCCACGACCCGTGACGCTCTTTCATTGACGCCGGTCGCCACGCCACATCCCTTCAGCAAATGGGGAATGGATTTTGTGGGACCCATGGACCCACCAGCGCGGCACACCCGTGCCCGCTATATTCTGGTCATTACGGATTATGCTACCAAATGGGCACAAGCTTGTGCACTTCCAGACAACACTGCTGCCAGCACAGCCAAGGTCCTCTACACGCACATCATCACGCGTTTTGGTTGTCCCAACTTGTTAGTGATCGTGGCGTGCATTTTGTCAATCATACCTTCAAGGCGCTGACGGATTATCTTCACATCCAACACCGGAAGAGTACACCCTATTATCCTCAAGGAAATGGCTTGGCTGAAAGTACCAACAAAACTCTCATCACTCTTCTCAAAAAAATTTGTGACGCTTCTCGCACAGATTGGCAAGACAAGTTGCCTACTGTTCTTTGGGCTTACAACACTAGTTTCAAAATCGCTATTGGTCACACTCCTTTCAAACTGGTTTATGGTCAAGAAGCTCTCATGCCTTTTGAATATATTCTTCCAACTCTCCGTTTTCAACTTGCAGCAGCCCATAATCCACCTGCTGCGCTAAAGGAAAGGGTTTATCAATTGGAACAGTTGGATGAACTTCGTCGCGATGCTTACATTCGTGTTCTTCACGGACAACAGTTGCAGAAATCATTGCATGACAAACGACTTAAGACAAAAACATTCAAAGAAGGAGAATTGGTTCTTCTTTATGATTCACGTTACAAAAATTTTCCGGGCAAGTTAAAGTTTCGATGGCTTGGTCCTTATCAAATTGATCAAGTGGTGCAACCCAGTGTTTTCAAGCCTGACCGAACTAGATGGCACTCCATTACCTACTCTAGTTAATGGCTTTCGCCTTAAACAATTTCATACAGACGATACAGATAGTTCTACTCAAGATGCACAAAAAAATTCTGAAACCACAGATAGTGACTAACAGCGGTATATTTATATTACTAGAGGCAAATTTACAAAATGTGAGCCGAAGCTCACTATTTTCCGCTATGAGCCGAAGCTCTATTTACAAAATCCTAAAGAGAAAACCCCTCTACTCCGGGTTTGGAGCAGAGGTGATGCGCAGAATGTGGTAGTAATTCTGCTCCGGATCCCAGCGCAGGTGAATCACCACCTCCATCCCGTTGGTATGGGGATCGGGATGCTCAGCCATCCCTGCACACCACCCATCCATGGGAATGCCACGGTTGTGGCACCTCCACAGGTCCAAGCAGTCCATCTTACATGTTATCCACTCCAGGCAGTTCGAGGGCATGGTGCACTTGTCGTGAAGTCCTGCAGCAGACATACTGAGCGCCATCGGGTGTCTCAGCTTCACCCACTGTTCGTCTTATATAGCCACCCGCGGACCTCCCTGTCGACGTGGACCAATCAGAAAATTCGCCAACGTGTTAGCAATGCAAGGTTCTTTCTAATTCCAGAATCTTTTCTCCCGCCGCATATCTAGCCATGGTACCTTCTGACACCTTCGTTTTAATGATATCCCACTTCGAGTTGCCAGCATTAAATGACCTTCCTTCTTTTCACGCCTGTCGAACATTAATGGGTGTCCTTTCGCCAGCTGTCACATCAGATCATTCCCTTACGTCTCATCGCCACCGTTCACTGCTTCTCCCTTTACTGTTTGGGGACTTAGCCAAAATTTTGCCTCTCAATCGCCTCCTTCGCATCTGTCGCCATCTAGCATCATCCACGGTTGCCGGTTCATCGTGCCCCGTCGCCAACACTTGTGCCCCCTAGAACCTTTTCGCCTATCTGCGTTTTCGTCTTCCGCTCTCCGCTCTCCGCCTTCGCACCACAGTTCTTCTTGTTCCTTTCCGACGCTCCTCGCCATGGCTGCACCCAAATTTCCTACACTTCAAGCTTCTACTCCAAGGGATCCGGCTCCTTTCGAGTCTGTGTCTTTCTTGACGCCCACCTTTCGCGAAGCCCTCGTTGGCCCGAGTCGTGAAGTCGCGGAACGCCAGAAGCTTTATGAATTCTCACAGATGGACCTCCCGGCCCCAAATCCGGAGCAATTGAAGCAGTTCATCGCTCACATCATCAACAGCCCGGAAGGATATGCTACTGTGGTCGATGGCACCACCATCTTGCTTACTCAGCCCCTGATTTCTGAGGTATTCCGTATTCCTTTGCAAACACCTTCTTTATCTTGGGCTGCCTTACAGGACATAGATGTCACTCAGTTCGGCGCTCCTTCTTATCAAGCCAACATGCATCGCCTCACCAATATTGCAAAGTCCCACGACACCTTTGTCAAGTTTTTGTGGCGCAAATTGCTTGGGTATTCTATCAAGAACACCCATATCAATAAGCCGTTCTATAATATGGTGATCACAGCCATCCGCTCCAATCACCATATTGATTGGCCACAGCTTTTGTTCTACCGCCTCCTTCATGAAGTCGACCGCATTCGGGCTGCCCCCTCCTCTGTCTTTGAAGCCTCAGTGGGTGGCCATCTTCAAGCTCTCATCCGTCATTATCTTCCTGTTCCTGTGTCCCCTTCCAATTCTCATGCCTCCACTCAGCAATCTCTGCATTCAATTCCTCAAAACCAACAGGCTGCACCTTCACGCCATACTTCTCCTGGTCAAGTTCAACACCAAGCCCCACATGTTACTGTTTCTTCTTCCTCCACAGAAACCACGCCCTCCACTTCTCGTCATGTCTCTCAGACGTCACAAACACGGCCACAACAGGGCCCTGCACCTCCACATCCTCGCCAGCTTTTGTATCAATATCAGCAGAATGTTCAAGCTGCTGCTCTCAAGTTGCAAGAATCCCAGGATGTTCTTATGCATGGGGTTCAAGCGTATCTAGACACCTCGGACGCGCTTCACAGAGACCTTCAAGCTGCTAACACGCAAGTTCACAATCTGGAGGACAAGCTTCAAGAAAAGCACGAGGCTCTTTTACAGGCCCGTGAGGATCTAAAGACTGCCAACAATCAGAACAGCCTGCTTGCTGATCAACAGGCTCAATTGCAAACTACCATTCAGGAGTTATTGGAGCAAGTCAAGGCCAGGGAGACTCTCTTGGTTGACAAGGATAAAGACATTGCTAAGCTTGACACACTGTACACAGAGCTTTCTCAGTCTTACACCACTCAAGCCCATGACATTACAGCGCGTGATGCTCAAATAGCCTCTTTAGAAGCTCAGCTTTCCACGCTTACCTCTCAGCTCACGCCTCTCCAAGATCAAACAGAAGATCATTGATGATGCCGAGATTGCCACGCTCCGACTCCATACTCCTGGGCAATCCTCTTCACATGCCATGCTTCCTCAGAAACGGGTCCGTGATCAGTCACGTCTTCTGTTAGAAAAGGAAAACCGGATCCGCGATCTTGAACATCAGCTCCAGCAAGCTGTCCAATCTGCCGAAGAGGCCCAAACTAAACAAGAGGGCTACATTAATATAGCTCTCCACCAGTCTGTGGATTTCGCTATTCCTTCCAGTTACCTTGATTATGTGGTTGCCCGACGCCACCTCTTTCTTTTCAAGTGGTATGCGGCCAATGGTCAGGTTGATGCCCACATGCGCACTGAGGATTTTCTCCGGATTTGACCAGACCTCTCAGTTGAAGACAAAGGCTTACTCTGTGCCCTCTTAGTCTTCGACCTCATTCACTGTGAGGACCCTGATTTAATCACCTTCAGGATTGTTCAGCCGATGGCGTACATCTTTCATGACTTCTATCTGGCTGATACACAGGACAAATTTCGTGATGGGCCACATCAGAACTTTCACGGTGACTCACAGGCTCACTGGTTGTTATTAGATAACAACCCGCATCTTAAAGATCATGATCGGACTCACACTCTTCATCAGGAGTACATGCCCGAGCTTGCTCAGCATTTACCTCTCTGGCAAGCTGAAACGCTGGAACAGGTGCGAAAGAATCTTGGGCATCCTGAGGATCTTCCGTTTGCCCAAGTTTACATGCAGCATTTGGCAGGCTACAATCAATTGCGTGCCCTTCTGGATAGCAAGACAATAGCCACGGGATGGGATAGTCCTCCTGTCTATACTCAGCTCTCTACTTCTGAGTGGGATCAGTGGTGCAAAGCTCTTAATCCCGACCTTGTACGTGAATTCAGGGAGCAGGCTCAGCAGCCCGCGCCCACGGGCATGGCTCCCTCTCCATATGCTTCACTGGGTGTCCCTCCACGCCCCAGGTTTCTCACCTCCGACCGGGCGTCTTCCCTTTTGGGCCGAAGGTCCCGGGCGGGCCATCTTTGGTGGACTCCTCCCCAGATCTCGACGGATCTTCGGTGGGATCCCCGTTTTGTCAGACGCTCTGAGTGGGAAGATGGTGCCACCTTGGATCACACTGCAAATTGGATCTATATTGCTAATGAGCGTGGTTGGCAACGGCCCGCTGATGCTATTCATGGCCTTGATACCTTCTTGCAGAATGCCGCCACCTCACCAGACCCTTCAGTTCACCGTCAAGCTGGCTTCTGTGCTGCTCTCAAATGCATCCTGGTAAGCTCCCTAAATCGGCACGTCCCATCTTTTATTGCAACCCGAATGCCAACGTCAGTGCCTTTGGTCTTCAGACCTGTCTTCTCATGGAGTGCCAGTTCGTTCCTTCGGAAGCCCATGCTGCCCTGGAAGACATGGTGCGCTCTAAATTTCTCATTGATGCAGATCCTGCCCTTGGGCTCAACACTCCTGACACTCTTCAAACACGCACGGACCTAATTGACACTTACCATAATGGCGCCCGTCCTCATTCCCGTGAGGATCACTTTCAAACTGTTGGATTCCCGCCCTCGGAAACACTTCCTCCATTTCTTCACCCGAAAGTGTCGTTTGGTGGGGGAGTTAGTCCCAATGGCCTCCCCGGTACGGGACTATTCATGCATACAACGGACCAAGTCAAGGCCAAAGATTCACAGCCAGGCACGGGTCAGTCGTCAAAGGCCCAGCAAAAGACCAAACAGCAGATCACGCAGTCAAAGCCCGCGTCTGCTACCAAGAGGCGGCGTTCAGACAAGTGACGGCCCGCCACGCCAGCGTCGGCGTCAGTGTGATTTCGAGCACTTCAAGAGGCACCGCCGGCATTCCTGCAAATCGGGCCTCCTTCCGTGAGCTCGGGCACCGAGATCGTCGAGTGTCTATATTGGGCCAAAGGCCATTGTACTATATATATGAGTAGAGCTAGCACATGAGTTTTAGATGAGTTTTGAGTCTTGTCTCACGTCAGTTTTCTCTCGATTGCGAGAGCTCATGTATCTTCATTGACATCAAGGAAGTTGTTCTCATTATTGTGATCTCATTGTTCTCTTTTTGTTCTGTTCTCTTTTTCTTGTTCTTTTCTTGCAAATCTCGCGTGACATAGCTCCCGGATTCTCCTGTTAGATCCAAGGGTCCTCACAGAGGGCTGTCTTGCAGGAGTTCCCGAACCCAGACCCCAAACAATAATCTAGTGCTTCCTCGTCAGCAAGGGCCGGTACGTCACAAATAGGTGTACATTCTTCCCAACTACTTCAGCGAAGGCTGCTTGTACCGCTTGGGTTACGTACAAACATTCCTACATACGGTGCCCGGCTCGAAAGCATCGAAAACAAGCTTTGTCCTGCCTCAGCTGGTCACGAGCCTCCCTTGGAATAGGTTGGAGAATTTGCTGTATCAGGCCAACAACACTGCTTGGCTTATCTGGCATGTTGAATCTCACCTTCTTTTCTATTTTCTGGAATTGTGGTTGTTGAGAAGGACTCGGACTCAGAGAGCGGGCCCTGTATGGCACATATGGCTTGCCTGGAGCAAAACTAGAAGGACGCGGGTAAGATGGCTTTTGGGTGTCCTCCTCCAAACTGAGGGCTTTTGCCTCTGCCTCCGCACCATTTTTCGCAAGGCTGGTGATAACCTCAATATAGCCTTTTACGGCATGACGTTCATTGATTTCTGGTACATACAGGCGCAGACACATCAACTCATCAGTATAGGCGTCCAACCAAGATTCAGCATCCATTCCTGAGCGAGAAGTACCTGAGAACTGCGCTAACTTGCGATTTTTCCATATACTTGTTATAGTTGAGTCCACTGTCTTCTGATAATCTTTCTGCTTGGATTTTGTACGGGCACGATCAGAAGCACTGGAGGCTGAAGAGTCAGATGAGTCGGATGAGTCTGAACCGCCATCTGATGACGAGGAACTACGGGTACATTTGGTGCGAGTTGGCATGACTGGTGCATGGTTTGGAGCTTGTGCAGGCGTTGGCGGTTGAGGGATCATTCTAAAATTAGGCTCTAAGACGGTTCTAGGGAATTAAAAATCACCTCAATCAGAGCTTTAATTGCGGAGATATGGTCAAATAAAGTTTAGCTTCTATCTATAGATGTCTCCACGAGCCTTTTTCACAAACACTTGCCTTTTATACCAAGGTAATCCTTGCCTTTAATTAGACACTTGGTTATTGTGCTATATACTTTTTATATCAAAGTAGTCATTGCCTTTAATTAGACATTGGTTATTGTCTTACATATTCTAAACGAGGTGCACCCTAGACTACCTCAGTCGTTGGATTTGTCCATCCTACATCTTAGATCGTATGTTGGGGCCTCTAGATGCCTTTTATTTCGATTATGATCATTTATGACTGGGGCGCCTATAATTTTGAAATATGGAATACAAGTTCGCCTAAGGTTTTGAAATATGAAATATTGCAACTCATCTCTATACGAGTTAGCCAAAGTTTTAGATTTTGAGATACGGAGACTCGAACCTCTACCAAAATAATTCAATATCCTAAAACCAGGAAACTAACGTGCTTTTGTACTTTATTGTATCTAGTTTTTTTTGTTTTTTTTTTTAATAATAACCTATTAAATTGTTTTAGGGGCATGGTCTATGGTCTCAGGGATAGTGATTTATGTATGTATATTAAATCCCCCTGGAACCCCTTGTTATTGTGCTTTATATTCATGGAAAAGAGTGACATCAATACTTGGATTACCTGACGACATGAATTACGAAATGGTCCATTTGCACAGATGCCTGCCAGGTAGACTGGATGTCTTTGAAGCAACTTTCTGCAACTTTGGAGCAACTTTGGAGCAAACTGGCTATCAACTTTGGAGCATTCCTATCAAGCACTCCTCTCTAGAGGCCCTGCCCACGAACCTTCCTGGTTGCTTTTAATAATTCACGTCAACAATCGTTTTTGATTCTCCTAGCAATTACAGTGAACAGATAGCAATTACAGTGAACAGATCTTCAGGATCCTATTTTGAAGGTCTATCCTTTTGCAGCATAGAACCGATCTGTTTTCCATGAACATCAAAGTAATAACCCTTTTGCCTGAATAGGCCCATCAAATTGCTTAGAGTTTGAGTTGAATATTCACTTACAGAATGGGAGGCATGCCTTATTATCTAGAGGAATCAATCATTCCTGGGTCTTCCAGATGATGTTGCCATGCTGTGCCTTGCCCGTGTTCCCCTCAAGAAATTTCTAACTATGGAGCTTGTGTCTAACCAGACAAGAATTGAGGCAGCAGCTTTACGTGCATCCTTCACCACCAGCTGTTATCCGAAGATGTTCAGAATACCGGATGTTCAGAATATCAGATGGCAGATGGGTTAGTCTTCCTCCTATGCCTGGAGGACCTAAGAACGGCTTCAACTATGCTGTGATTGCTATTGGAAACTCGGCCCTAAAAACAAAATTCTAGAAGAACTACGGCCATGAAGAACTAAGCAGCTCTTTGCTGTTGGAAACTCGGCCATGAACTCGGCTATGAACTATTGAAAACTCGGCCCTAAAAACAAAATTCTGGAAGAACTACGGCCATGAAGAACCCTATTTTTTTTTTCTTTCTTCTCCGAAGCCTAGAACCCCCATGCATCATCATGAAACTTTGTGCATCATCTAGAAACCCCGGCATCGTGAGATCTCAAAACCCTAAAATTTTTCTTTCACAGATTTTTCCTAGCCTCGGTATAAATTTATACCGTCAAAACCATCTGCCATGTTTTAGCCAGATGATTATCATGTTATATCTGCGCCCTGTCACGTTATAACCAACAATAAATATCCGTCTCATAAAATTTCCTTGTTTTACATTGTATTGGATTTATAGCAAAACGTATTTAAAGAGAACTTGTAGTATAAATTTATACCGTGGCTTCCTTTGTAAAATAATTCCGGTCTAAATTTATACTGCTCCCGCCCTTTTCATGAGGGGCGATGGTATAAACTTATACTGCTTAAGCTCGAAAGCGGTATAAATTTATACTACTCGAGTTCAATTTATAAATTTATACCACTCGAGTTCACAGGCAGTATAAATTTATACCACTCGCTTGAACTCACATGGTATAAATTTATACCGCTTAAGCTCATCCTGTATAAATTTATACCACTTGAGCTCCTACCGTTTGATACACTGCCTCCAAAGCTCCCGTATGGTATAAATTTATACCATCCAATAACGTGGGAAAAATCAAAGCCTATGAACTAAAGCTAAAAAATGTGAAGCCATATTGTATGGTTACCTAGCCATCATTTGGCGGGTCGGAAACACATTTTAGGGCTCAAATGACAACATCTGTGTTGGGTGAAACTGCCAAAAATTTTGTTATAGATGATGATGAAGTTTCATTAGTAGACAGTGCTGAGGAACATCCCTTTTGATGGTGGGGCAGAGGACACGAATAGCTCTGGTGATCATGATCTGAACGAGTCAGAGGATGAGATGCATCACGAATTGCTACAAAATATAAGTTTGTCTAATAAGGCATATATGTAATTAGGTTAAAGCTTCAGGGCTCGAGCAAAGTCAATACGTGTCGCAATTTTGACTGTCTTGTTCATAATTTTGTAAAGAATCCGAACACTTTGGATGAGATACCTTTTTGTTGGTCCAGTGCACTTGTTGTTTTCTTCAATGTCTAGTTTTTGGAGTCCTTGAAATTTCTACTAATTTTTTAAACCAAATTAGGGGGCTGAAACGTGGTAACGAACATTTTTTCATGGCATCTAAGCTCAATTACCCCCTCAAAAAGGTCACCTAAAATGTCAAAATTGTCACATTTGTCACGCACAGACCGCGAAAATGGACCTTTTTGAGGGAATTTTAGGGAATCTTTTAAAGATTCCTTTTAAAGTGCGTTTCGAGCAAATAAGTGCGTTTCAATTTAAACTTTGTTATTAATGATAATTGTCTTCGAAAACATGCAAGATTACACATGGACAACTCAAGCAAATCAAGTTTGGTTTGCATTCCTGTTTGAGAGCCAATGGCAAACTGCCGTGTGGCAACCATTCTAGCCAAGAATGGAATGTCACTCCACCATTCTGGCATGACCTGTTTGCATCCAGTTCGTTGCAGCCGGAAGGGATTTTACTCAAGACCAATGAAGCAGCCATAGCCGTCTTTGCTGAAAACGGAAGACCAATGGAGCAGCCATAGCCGTCTTTGCGGAAGCTTTGCTGAAGATTTGGTGGAGCCTCGCCGAAGATGTCTTTCCTGGATGCCTCAGCTTTGGCTTCATGGACGCCGTAGCACTGTATCAACCTCAGATCTAAAAGATGATTGGATAAAACCTTAAAAGAACAATAAATTAACTCTGTTCCACATAACAACACACGTCCAAATTAAGCAAGATAGCATGGCTCCCAAAGTTCTAATAATATTTCTTCTTCGAAACAGGCAAGACCATGGGGACGTGACATATAATGTCTAAATCTAAGAATGTTTTTGGCGTGGAATATAGATGGCTGAGATGTTGGAAGCCGATGACATTCGTGGATCCAAGGGCCAGAATTCGTTGAAGGAAACACAAAAGGCGCCAAAAAAACCCATGCCCTAAAAACCGGGGAAGCGAAGGTTTTGGCGATGTCGCACCAGCTTGATGAGCAGGGCAACCGGCTCTACAGAATCCGGCAAACTCTTATGCAGATGCTTCGCGATAGAGGTTATCTTGTTGCAGATGTTGAGCTCGCCCTAACCAGAGAACAGTTTAGGCAGAGGTTTGGCGACGAGCCCAAGAGAGAGGACCTGGTCATCAGCAAGGAAAAACGAGACGATCCTCGTGATAAGGTAATCCATATAGAACCTTAGCACCATGTTCTGTGCAAAAAAAAAAACAATCTTGTGAGCTTTATAACTTATGAGGGAAAATCACTGGAGTTTTCCTTCCCGCTGCACGTCTTCTTGTTTTGTAGATTTTTGTCTTCTTTCCTGAGGATCCGAAGGTTGGGAAGAAAGCAATCAAGACTTATGTGGAAAGAATGAAGGCTGAGAGTGTCCATCGTGCAATTCTTGTGGCACAAACAATACTTACGCCAATGGCAAAAACTGGAATTACGGAAGCTGCAGCAAAGTCTTACCATTTCGAAACTTTCCAGGTTCTATGCATTCCTTGAAATGATTCAACATCTGCATTCCTTGAAACGATTCAACATACCATCTGGCTAACTTTAGTTTGGAATCTGGCTAACTTTAGTTTAGAGTTGGCCAAATCTGTAACACGGTGTTGTTATGACAGGAGGCAGAACTTCTTGTTAATATTAAAAATCATGTGCTGGTGCCAGAACATCTCATACTGACAGCTCAAGAGAAGAAAGCTCTTCTTGAAAGATACACTGTGAAGGAAACACAGGTTAGTTCTGGTTATGGATCTCTGGCATATGTTCACCATTCTGATTAATCTTCTCTGCAGCTTCCAAGAATGCAGGAAAAAGATCCTGTCTCAAGGTACTATGGATTTAAACGTGGGCAAGTTGTGAAAGTAGTCAGAGGAAGCGAGACTGCGGGGAGATACGTCACATATCGGTTTGTTGTGTGAATAGCATACATGAATTTCAAATTAATGACTGAACCCTAATACCATGTCTGTCTTGAAGAGAAATAGACTCCCATTTTGCTGTTTACTAACTAATACCACGTCTTACTTGAAGAGAAGTATACTCCCGTTTTGCTGTTTACTTAGCAAACATTATGCTTATTTTCACTGGCATTGTTCTGCTTATGATATGAAAGCCTTTTTAATGTTGTAAGCACATACACCATGTCTATGTCACTCTATTGTATACCTTCCAATGATGATGTTTCGTCTATGTTGCACATGGAGCTATTAACAAACTCTTTGCTTCAAGCATTGCCAATGGAGCAACAAGTTTGTTTTCAGGTGTATTCCTTACTTACACTTATAGTTAGTATATGCATAACCCACACTTTTGCTAGTTGTAGCTAATACATGAAACATAGCTTATGTAACATAACTTTTGAAACCTGGTTAAGTTCCATGCCGGGACTTTGAAGACCAGCTTTGGAAATGTCCTCCCTAAGGAACCCTTATTGAACCATAGGACAAAACATTTTCAGCAATGACTCGAGTTGCCTATAGCCTATGACCACTATATAAGACGACTTGTTATGCAATAAAGTTGCAACTCAAAATTATTTTTTGATGTTATAGAAAAGCATGCAAATCCCCTCAGTCATATAAGCCTCTTGCACCTCTTCAAATAAGCATGCCGCTCATCTTGACCATCTTGTGATGATAAGAATGTTATCAATGTTAGTGATCCGGCCAATAGCTAGATGTTGGGCTCTAAAGTGAGCGACATGTAAACACCAAAAAACAAATTAAAAGTGGAAACAACCTCAATCTCCCTGCCTGTAGAATTCCAAAAATCTAATATGGAATTGATGCAAGCAAATGATTTCCTCCCCTCCTTGTAAACTTATCGAAAAGCACAGAAATGTGCATAGAGCCCACTCACTTGTAACTTATCAAAAAGCTTCATTTATAAATACAAAAAATTTATCGCGGCGGCTTGGCCGCCGCGAACATTTCTCTTTTTCGACTTGCATGCAACTTACAATGGCTCATCCTTACGATGGCATAACCATAAGCAAAGGATGAAAAGATCATTCCCTGACTAAGAGTTCTACGTTTCGATTCGGAAGGCTCCTCAGTCATGAAAATTCCTTACAAAACATTTTGGACAATCATCAAGAAGGTAATGATATTGCTGGGGCTAGATTAATGAAATAAAAATTTAGGACAATCATCAGGAAATATTGTGGGGCTAGATTGCGTCGAAATATTTTTACCCCGGTTATTGTGATTCCATCGCAAGATATTCCTTGCCGCAGAATCACGAGCCCGGGGAAACGGGGTCCGTTCTGGTGACCCCGTAACCGTACACTGACAACGCCACGTGCAGCTTCTGATGCATCCCAGCCGTCGGTCAGCCTGGTCTATCCTGGCCGTCGGTTTCGAAACCTTCCGGCGGAATCACCACGGGTAGAAACCGTCGGATAGAATCACAACTCTTATATTCCACTAGAAGGAATCACGACCTTAGGAAACCACGCCGAATCACTAAATCCTGATTCCACCGAAGGAATCACCATGACCCGACGCGGATGGAATCACATTCTCGTGTTATCCAACGTGGGCGGAATCACCACAGGCTGCAGCGCAGGTGTGGAGCATAACCGGATTCTCCTGGATTACGCTCGCGCTAAGCTCATTGCGGCCGGTTCTCGTGTTTTCCTAAAAATTTGGGGGCTGCGATGCCCGAAATGTCCGTCCAAAGGCCTCAAGAGGATGTTGATTGCAAAGATGCGTAAAGCCATAGAGTGCTTAATCGGATTTATGCAAATGATGCCATGGAAAACGCCCCCGAGAATCCCTAAACATGGCGTAAATTCCCAACCGAAATTCGATCGCGGTGATGGTCTGTGGTACCGCCAATTCGACAACTGTGATCGAAGTTACTCCAAGAAGTGGGATTTGGAAATCCACAGGTTATCCAAGCACAACATGTAGCCAAGAAGAAGAGGGATTTTCAATTGGTGCGTACCGCAATGAGTGTAGATGAGGATTACCCGTGGCAAACACAACTGAGACGGATTTTGGCAAGGGCCAGCGCAGGGCGAAGCCATGGCGAGGGAGCAAATAGAGCATGGGATTCTCAAACGGCAAACAAGACCGCTTGGGTCATTCAAACAGTCGAGATAAGGCGGATGGTGGAGGAGAGTTTGGAGGATCGAAGAGGGCAAAGAATAAGAAATAACATTGCTAGAAGGTTCAATGTTACTGTTGAAGAGTTGAGGGCCGACATGTCTTTGGCTAGAGAGCAGGAACAGGTCGACCGAGATGATTTCAGTATGGAAGCTGCACAAGCAGAGGGGGAATTTCCATCCCCCCCTCCCAAAAAAGCATGCAAGCTCCCGGTCCCGGTCAGCAGGCTTCCGAAAACACCCAGGAAAAAGAGGGGTGCAAATAAAACAGAAGATTGCATAGCTCCTAATCACATTGTTTTTGAGACGTCCAGCTACATTCAGGGTCTGCGCGATGCTATTCAAACAGCAGGTCTTCCCGACCCCTCTACTTCGTCGGAAGAGGAGGGGACAATTATTGAGATTCCCATGATGCATAGACTGGAGGCCACATTTTTTTATTCTGTTTTTGCTTACCAAACAGGCCTTGTTTCCAGGAATTGGACCTGTAATTTTACATTCAAGTATCCACTAACAATCTGCAAAGACAAAGAATTGAGTAGGGAAAAAATCGGCCAAGATCTCGAATTTCGGATCTATGCCAATTTTGCCCGTGTTTTCATGACAAGGTTTGCTCGTGTAGAAGACGATGTGGACTACAGAATAAACGAGGAATGCGTTGGTGCCTATCTTCTGTAAGTTCAAAGCTGATTTTTCGTTTGGTTTGACAATATCATTCACTGACTGTAGAATGCCCTTCACAGAGCCTTAATTCATGCCATCCCCCAGAATAAGAGGTGCCAGCATGTTTTCATCCATCCCGCGGCCTTCGGCCTCTTCTTGCAAAACTCTTTGGAGGGTCAGTCAGGTGCCTATGAAATTTTCAGTAATCTAATCCCACCCAAACCTTTTAGCAGGCAGAATTGGCGGATGCAAAATGTCGGTTTCAACTACTTCCCAGTTATGAGCAGGTATACAATTCGATTTCGAGTTAACAGGTAGGCAATTCGATTTCATAAACTTGTTTTGCAGCAAACCACCGAGCCTCGTTTATATTGGTATCCAACGAAGAGAGGCAAGCCGAGGCTTCAAACCCGTGCCACCGCGTGGGTGCTTGCATCTAGATTCAATGGCGCCCATGCACTCCAACTTAAGATCTTTCGCGACTATGTAAGATGAATTTTACAGCTTTCCTATCGAATTTGCCTTCCCTGATTGCTATGTTTGCGCTCAGTTTCATAGCAGACATTATGAAGAGATGGAATTTTGAATCCTCGAGCCTGCACAATGCCCCCTGTGTCCCCTTGAATGTGCCCCAGCAGGAGAACACCCAGGATTGTGGGATATACACAATTTGTTTTGTGAAGAGGTTCTTGTTGGACATTTGCAACTCGAAAGATCATTCTGTGAGTGTTATGTATGCAATTTTTACTTAATTTTGTGATGTTTCATTCTAAACCGCCCGCTTGCAGGTCATTGACACATCCAAATGGTTTGGGCGGAGGGAAATCGACATGACAAGGTCGACATTTGCTGTCATGCTACAGAAGTTATTTGACTGCGTCCAGCAAAGGAAAAGCACATTTCATCTACCCCAGGGAGATTGGACCGAGGAGGGTGGCTTGGTTACCCGTCTGAGGAAAAATGGCCCATGATTTCAACCTTGCTATTGAACAGAGAACGAAAATTCCCAGCTTTGCTGGTTTTATTTCCACAGGAATCCATACCACTGTATATGATCTGATGAAGTTTTTTGAATTTGAAAGATTTTGGAGCGGGAACTTTTTTGAATTTGAATTTGGAACCATCATTCAATTAAATTGGGATTATGTCTATTCCAAAATCGCGCCGTATAAGCATTTTATTGACCATTATATTGAATTAACCACACTTTTGCACTGTGTTCATTTTCGGGCTAGGAAGATGCATTTTACGTTAAAATGCAAAGGCATTCAAATATCCGATGCAAATGACCCATATTATGACAGAATGTTGGCAATAGAAAAAGCAGGAAATTGCTTATTAATTCGCACATTCACGGACGACAACGAAATCTAAACATTGAAATTGTAATGCTTTACGAATAAATAACAGCAAGCAAGTAGCTACAAAACAGAGATTTTCGTGGTTCAAATCGCGCGTGGCGCGATTTGCTTGGCATAAATAACGCATTATAATAGAACATAAACTTAAAAAACTAATCCGATTCATCGTCGTCAGGCGCTGCAGGCGGTCCTGAGATCCTGTCGATCATGAACAAACCATGCTCTGGATTCCATATAAGATGGATTACAACATCAAAGGGATCAGGATAGAAGCGGGCCGATTCATAGCAAACGACATCAAGCCAGTCCTAAAGTTCTATTTCTAGCTCGCGGCACCTGCGCAGAGGTCCGCATGGTTCATCTTGCGTAATAGAATGTGCCATAATAACAAGCGTATATGGAGACCGGGGCGCCGATGGTTTGCCAATTTCATGCATACTTTTTATACACACCTAAATTATTGACAAGATATACATACAAATTATTGCAAGTATAGCAAACCATACACATAATATAAAAAACAATACGCATACGTAACCAATAATGCTGATATAAGAACACAATATATATTCAAAACCTTTAGTAAAGTATATTTCATATTCAAAACTTTTTGGAAAGTGTATTTCACGTATACATATATATCAAAAAGTTCCCTTTCTAGAACGATTTTCTCAAGGTCCCCGTCAATTTCCCTGTCCGATCAAGGTTCGGTATAGTGTTTGTATCTCTTCGACCGTTTTCCCGCTATTTCTGCGGGACACTAACAAAGCGGCGGCAGAAGTCATCTTTGTCAAAATCTTGAGGATAATAGGGTGGCGGATTCAATGACTGTGACTGATTGAAGCAACACTTTAGAGCGTCATCATCCACCATGATCATGCCTTCCTTATCCTCAACACCTAGGGCATCCATCATGTTGCGCAAGCATTTCACAAATATCTTTTTACCTGTCGGTTCTTTAGGGTTTGTGAATGAATCACATTTGCTTTGATCCCAGATGGACGCCCAATTTCTATTTAGCTCAGGCACTACTTTCAAAACATCCTGTATATTTCTATGCTCCATAGATGACCAAATTGCACAACGAAACAGACTGAAGGCCTGGTCCAACATCTCCTTCAGATAAGGGCGCGGGTAAACATATTTGGTACGTGTCTCAAATGGTTGTTGCGCATACCATGACTTTTCAAACGTTGCTTTAGGTAACGTTCTACATAGCACACATTTGTAGCATGGCCAAAAGAACGTCTGAAAAAGGTATGTATATTTGGATATTCAAAAAAAATGAATATATCATAACATCTGCGTGATGTTGTGAATTTTGAATTCTGTGATGTTCTTTAGCCAGTCATATCAACCCCATGAAACTACACATTAATGAAAATATGTAGTTTCTTGGGGTTGGTCATACTGGCTGGAGGGCATCAAAGGATTCAATGTTTTCGACATTGCATATAAAAAAACATAATAAACTAATGACATAAAAGTATAGTGCAAAAAATGCGTCAGGCGCGAGTTTGTATTCATATTCCAAAAAAGTGTATGTACATTTCTTCTTCTACAAAAATGCGCCAGGCGCGAATTCTTTCTATCTCTACAATCTGTCACATAGGCCCACTTCATCGGCCCAATACCGCAAAAAGTCCCACCTGAACCACTGTGATATGACAGGATCCTCATCTTCCCTGCGAATGTCGAGTCTCCAAACCAGAGTGTTGTATCGATCCTTGATACTATAAATCAAATCCTCGTACTTATTTGTCGGCATGAGCCTTACTAAGAGCATGAGGAGCCGCATATATCCAGAGATGCGATGGAAGTGTTCCCATGGCCCCTGATACAGACTGTCTAATGGAATCTCCAACTCTCTTTGAACGTTTTGAACAACACAATCAAGTAATATCTTGTACAGGGTCCAGAGTTGATGGTCGTCCAGTGTATTTGAACTAGAACCATCCAGTGTAGGATCAGCCAGTGTCCATGCATAAGGAAAATCCATGGCACTAGAACGAGAGAAATTAAGTAATTAGCAAATGATATATTACTCTCCCCATAAAACGATTCTGAACATACATAATTCAAAACGCCAGCGGTAGCGTTTGTTTTGTTTTTTCACGAGATCTATTTCGCGACGCCGCCGGCGCGATTTTGTATAGAACCGTATGAAATAGAAAAGCCAAACTAAAAACGCGCCTGGCGCGCTTTGATTAACCTAGTGGAAAATCGGAAACCAAAAATAGAAATGCGCCAAGCGCGATTTCTCCCATTCTAACATATTATTCTAACAGAATGCATAATGCAGAATACATTATTTTAGTTCAATATTTAGTTCATTGTTTTAGTTCATTATTTAAGAGCTAGTGAAATAGAATAAGAGCAGATAGAGGAAGAGCTAGTGAAATAGAATAAGAGCAGATACAACAAAATCATATAAGCATAGATCATAGAGCAGATAGATCATAGATCATAGAGCAGATAGATCATAGAGCAGATAGATCATAGATCATAGATCATAGATCATAGAGCAAGATCATAGAGCAGATAGATCATAGATCATTATTTACTTCATTATTTTAGATCATTAATTAGAACAGATAGAGGAAGAGCTAGTGAAATAGAATAAGAGCAGATCATATAGGCAAGATCACAGAACAAGATCATAGAGCAGGATCTATATATGAAGGTGGTAGGGCAGTTTAGGACTGATGCATGTAAAAGTAAATAACATGCTTTATGTAAAATAACTACTTTATGTAAATAACAGGAAATACTAACCCGAGAATTAAGCCTTTGCCTTCGAGCCGAAACCAAAAGATCGAAAACCAAAGTTGATTTGATTCGAGAAGCCTTAAGAAGCCGAGAAAAAGCAATAGCAGCTAATTTGGAGAAAAAGCAATAGCAATGAGAAGAAGCTTTAACACAAAAAACCAAAGTTATTCAAAGTCAGAGAGATTGTAGAGAGCCGAAAAGCCAAAAAAGCCAGAGACATTGTATAGAGCCTACAAACCTTTGAGCCGAAAACACCTTTGAGCCGAAAACCCTAAAGCAGATGATTGTAGAAGCCGAAAAGCTCGAAAAGCCGAGTTTAAAGCATATAGAAGCCGAGTTTAAAGTAGATAGAAGCCGAAAAGTCGAGATTGATGCAGATAGAAGCCGAGAAGCAGATAGAATTCGGGATTGAAGCAAATTGAAGCAGATTGAAGTGCCTAGATAGCCAGATTGAAGCAGATAGATAGCCCGAAAAGCTCGAAAGCAGATAGCCGAAAAGCTCGAAAGCAGATAGGTCGAAAGCGCAGTTCGAAAAGCACCAGATCGAAAGCGCAGCAGAAGAGAAGATCGAAAGAGAAGATCGAAAGCGCACCAGAAGATTGAAGCAGATTGAAGCAGATTGAAGCGCCTAGATTGCATGCAGAGATTGAAGCGCCAGAAATTGTGGAGCCGAAAAGCTCGAAAGCGCCAGAAAAGCACCAGAAGAGCAGATAGGTCGAAAGCGCAGTTCGAAAAGCACCAGAAGAGAAGATCGAAAGAGAGACAGAAAAGCTGGAAAAGTTGGAAAGGGATTGTAAACTGGAAATAATAACTGCTTTAAAAAATTCGTACCGCGCCATAATAACTGCCGCGAAAATTTATTACAAGGGTTATAAGTTATAAGATTTAAGGTTAATAGTTTTAAGGTCTATAAGTTAAGGTTATTAGTTAAGGTTAATATTTTTAAGTTCATAAATAAGGTTATAAGTTTAAAAGTTTATGAATTTGAATTTAGAAGTTTTAAGTTTTAGAAGTTTTAAGGTTATATTTATTGTTTTAGTATTTATGTGGAGACCTTGATATTATTATGAAACCTCGGGGGAGGGGGGGTCTTGGACGTTAGTCTTGTAGAGCTAGCATGAGATAGATAGATAGGGTTCTTAACGTCCACGAAAATCAATTGGCAATTTATTATCAAAGGCATTACAACATTGAAACAAGTAGAATCCTTAATTAAATATAGCATAGGTTTTTCTTTTCTTGCCCCTTATATGCCTCCCTCCCCCCCCTCAAGGTTAGAAGTTTTAACCTTAAAACTTCTAACCTTAAAAGTGCTAACCTATAATAAGCTTTAAAGTTGTTTCTAAGGTTACAACATTTAAGGTTATTATAAGTTAATATATTATAGGTTAACTTATTATTATTATTCATTCATGTCGTACTAATAATTTGTGGCATTGGGAAACTAGGAGACTTCTTTATGCTGTAATGGTGAAACCCGTAGTCCTATACTGGGTGCCCAAGATGGGGACTGGCTATCCAAGCAAAGTCAAGGGCATCCATTGAAAAAGTGCGTAAGAGATATTTGATGGAAGAACTTGGAGTAAAGTCTCAAACGCCTTCTCAGATTATGCTAGCGTAAGCGGGATTGCTTCCTTTAGAGATTGAAGTCCTTTGTTGTACAATCACATATATCAATCGTGGTGAAAAGCTTCTCAAAAAGACCGCCTCCCCTCAGGTAAGCTATCTTATGCTCTCGAGAGCAAAGGGTGGTACTACCAAGTATGCAAGTGGGCTGAAAGTTGGCATCTTAGCGGCCCGTCATGGCCTTCTTCAAGAAAATTGAAAGAGGTAAGGGAAAAAGTCACAGGGGGTGTATTGAACTTGCTGTGGGCGGATACTAGTGTGAAACAACAATTTTATAGGGCTGAAATATGTGACCTGCCTACTTATGTGGAGCAGCCATATTTGACATCTAACATTAGTAGACGCAGTCGAGTTATGATCTCTCAGCTACGCACTTCTTCTCATCATTTGCATGTGGAAACGGGTCGTTGGTATGGCACACCACGACATCAAAGGTACTGTCCCAGTTGCCTGGATCCTAAGATAGAAACTGAACCGCACACTTTCTTAGAATGCCCAGCATATGAGAGCATTAGAACCAATTTTGATATAGACTGCACAAGCTTGAAAGATCTCTGGAATGTCCCATACAATAAACTCAGCTCATACATCAAGATGGTGTGGAAAGAAAGAGCAGAAATTATGGAATTATATGACAACATGAGCACCCTTGAGGCAAGTGGTGCCTTTAAATAGTTCATAAATAAAACTCTCGATGTACTTTGTCGCCAGTTGGACCTGAGGGTCTTTAATGGCGTGATTAATATATTATTATTATTATTATTATTATAGATTAAGTTATTATAGGTTATTAAGGTTATTATTAAGGTTAACTTTCATTTAAGAACATGTTAGGGAGATGTTATTTGGATATGCTAACTTACTATAGGTTTTTATGCATTTTAGGTCAATGGCATGCAAAATGCTAAATCCCCCAAGGCCCCCAATGATGGTGATCAAGGCAAGGAAAAATCCCCAACTAATGAAGATGACAAAGATGATGGGAAAAGAAAGGAAAAGACCAGAAATGAAAAGGATGAAGATGACAAAGATGATGGTAAAGGAAAGGAAAAGACCTCAAATGAAAAGGATGATGCCAAAGGAAAGGAAATTGTACTTTATACTCGGGTCGATTGGAAAAACAAAAGGTCAAGATCCCGCATGCATGCAACAGAGAGGCAAGAGGGAGAAGGGATTATTGTTCTAGCAGATCCTATCAATGCAAAGGAATGATGAAAGATTAGGGAGGACAGGTTAGGTGTGGCAATCTCAAAAATTATATGACAATTAGAAGGAAAAGGGTTCGTGGCAAACAAGAATGCCTAGCTTGTGTGAAGCAACTAGAGGTTCCAACTATTGTTGCATGGCCTAGGGACAAAGATTCAACCGGAGGGGAACTACACGCTTCCTATAGATGTAGAACCATTGTCAATAATGTTCACACAAATGTAGCAAGAGGCCACTTCCAACTTTCAAACATTATCCCACCAAAAGATGCAAGTCGATTATGATTGTTCTCCTGAAGCTATGATGAAGGTTAGAGGAGGTGAATGTTGTTGGGCTTCTTGTGCTAGAATGTTCACAATAGAGGAGTTGGTGGGAGCAAGAGCTACATATCGTGAACATAAGTGTGATAGCGGGAGGAGGAATTTCATGTACACCATATTTGGCTATGCAATTCGTGATGAAAGATCAAAGAAGAAAAGATTCCCATTGAATGGAAAGTGGATATGTTCAAAAGCATGGATGGCTATACATAGAATTCCAACCTCTTCTTGGCACAACCGCAAAAGAGACATGAAAATGGTAGTAAAATTGCATTGCATGGGAACACCGGCCCGGTAAGGCCTACCTCAAGAACTATAGTCAAAAGGAAATATTTGAAAGATATGTGGATTTCAATGCAGAAAACATGCCACATAAGAGTAAGAAGGATGAACAGGGTAGAGTTATTGTTGAAAAGAGATTGCCATCCCATTGTACCCAGAAGAGCATATTAGAGGAAATAAATGCATTGCTTCGAGAACTTGGAGTGGCCTCTATATCCCAGCCCAGTTTTAGTAGGCTATGGAATAAGCATTTCAAGCATGTGACCATAGCAACTTCAAACAACTTTGCCAAGTGCAATTTATGTGCTAAGTTGAAGGAGACACTAGATAAGACCTGCAACCAAGTCTAAGGGCAAAGATAAGGGAACATATGAAGGACCATATGACAGATCAACTATCATGTAGATCAACTTATTGGATGTGGAGGACCTTATCTGCAATGGAACCTAATAACTATCTATGTATTATACATGATAAAATGGACCAACAGAAGACTTGTCTTCCACAATTCAAGTACATTCCTAAGTCATGTGGAAGATCATACCCTTTGCAGATTTCAATGACTGGGGCAATATTGCATGGGCAGTCTCAGACCTATTATGGCCATTTCAGTTTAGAGTTGTGGAGTGATGGTCCAGATTTTCACATTGGGAGTATCATGAGGTGTTTAAGAAACTATGAGAAGGGTTACAATGGTCACCTACAGGATCCTACAGCTAGCCAGGCACTACATAGTGCATTGTTGGATGGAACCCCTAATAGTATTGAAAAGTTTAGCAAGGCAAGATTTAGGAGGAATGGACCTAATGAACATGTTGGAGCTTCAACATCTCGCTAAACCTCGAGATCTGCCCAAAAGCTCCTCTTGCAACTAGATAATTGTCTTTGGTCAAAATAAGAACAGTGGATGTTTTCTTTCCTATGCTACTTAACAGCCGTGGGTATTTTTGAAAGAGTCAATTTGGGGTTCCTAATGCCCTGACATACTCATGAGGATGTGGATGCATTGTTTGGAAAATATAGTCATGTATTGAGACAATGAGACAGTTACCAACTTTCCAGGCTATTGGAAATATTTCATGGATGTACAAATCCATCTCCTATAGGATCTATCATAGAAGAAGTGCCTGATTGGAAGAGTTTTGTGGATGGTTATGCTCTCGACATGGAAGGTCATTCTAGACCTCTTCAATTCACTTTTTGGGTGAGAGAAGGAATTCCAATCATGCAATGGAAAATGAGACCTTCAGAGGAGGAGAAGTGGAGAGGTGGGGCAGAAATTTGCACGAGGGGATGCAAATGGCAAGCCTATGATACCTCCCCGGTCAACCAAAAGCTCTAAAACCAACTCAAGAAGTCAAGCAATTAGGATTGACTAAGGATGGCATCAATGACTACATCAAGCATTGGCAAACTAATTCGAGATGAGACTAATCGTGCATTGATAGATTATTGGAAGAAGGTGATCAACTTGTTGGATGAGGTAGACACATCCTCGGAAGAGCTTTGAAAGAAGGGTGGTTCCCTAAAAGTAAGTGGAAAACATTAGCTGGTGCTTGTGAAGATGATGGTACCATTAGTAGCATTGTGAAGGCATATGCTCCTCCTCAATCGATAAACACTATGTTGGTCCTAAGAAGGATAGGCCAAAATATCTAGGCATGGATTGTTATGAACCTTCTATTGACGTGGAGTGCCACCAATTTGTAGTAGTAAAACCAAAGAGATCTAGAGACCTATCCAAAGTGGTTGGGATACACTATCTCGGATATTTGCAAAGAAGAAGGTGATGTTAACTTCAATAAGGTGCGCGTGGAATGGTGGTGTCCAGTACATTAGTTGAGTAATGTCACCGATAAAGAAAGATATTCAGATTGTTGGACAAAGAGGTGGAGGAGAAATCCAAGTGATCCTGATCTTTGGCTAGACATTGAAACCGTATTGTACTCGTGGACTCCAAAAACTATTCCTAGTAAAACAGCGAGAGTTACAATACCTCAGGATGTAAGGAATAAGGTTCTCATATCCTTGGGGATGCTAGTGGAAAAATGAAAAACATGTTACTATGTATCTTTTTTACAGTTAATAAAAGTTGTGTACTACTTGAGTTCCATGATATATGCTTTTGTAATTTGAAGTTAAGGTGTGAGTTTATATTCCCGTGTGTGATTATATGTTAACGTCTATTCTAGTCTAAGGGCAACAAAGTTACTAAAAAAGTGAATTTAACAAAGTTACTAAGAAAGTGCAATATAAAATTTATCCCAAAATTAAGACATAATCCCAATTTAATTGAATGATGGTTTTGGGTTGCATGCTCGATTCCGCTCCGGGGAATCACACCACGCTGATTCCATTACGTGGAATCACACCACGGTGATTCCAATCCGTGGAATCACACCACCATGGTCATTCCATTCCGTGGAATCACACTTTCGTGATTCAACTCCGTGGAATCACTCGTACGTTATTCCATTCCGTGGAATCACACTTCCGTTATTCTTTTCCGTGGAATCACAAGTCTGTGGTTCCATTCCGACGAATCATCATTGCGCGAGTCGGTGACGTGGAGCGACGTACGTAATAAATGCCAAGCCGCCGCCATCTATTGCCCTCACTACTAGGATTTGTGCCAGACTGAGCTGACGCGACGTTGACGAATGCCAGGGTGCCACGTTGGCCCCTACACTGACAGCGAATTTAGTCCAGCTCGGTCGGTGATTCCGTCGGGCGGAATTTCGTAGCCCCGACGGACAGGCCTTCACTGCAAGGATTCGTGTCAAACTGAAGTGACGCGACGTCGACGAATGTCAGGGTGCCACGTTGGCCCCTAGACTGATAGCGAATTTAGTCCTAGTCGGTGATTCCGTCGGGCGGAATTTCTTAGAGCCCCGACGGACAAGCTTCTGGCGCTTTCAATTCAATCATATGTTTTGGTTTTGGTGCTTAGCTCCAGCTCCGGCGCTTCGATCCGATTGTTAGGCACCATATCCTTGCGATAGTTCCTGTGGTTTCCTGTGGTTCAGTAAGGAATTTCTGCTTCTTTCCCGTGGTTCGGTAAGGAATTTTTTTGTCTGCTCTTCGCCTGCTCTAACATCAGTTGCCGGCTTCTAGGAATGGCAGACTGCCCCCCAATTGTTATAGAGGACGGGTTTCTCATGATTGACCTTCGTTTCTTGGATAATTTCCACAGCTGCAGGCTCGAGAGCCTGCAGGATCGTCGTCGAAGTCGGTCGCTGCAAAAGGTGCCGCCGGTTTCCCTCGCCATACCGAGGCAAGAGGGCTGCGATTGCGTGAGGGTGCCTTTGAGGAAATCCAATGGCTCGAAAATTCGAGTTAAAGTATCTAGGGGTTCCAGAATTCCTGGTCACGAAGAATGTGACGGTGATTGGGCCAAGAATTTGTTTGCATTTCTTCATTCAACTGGTAAGCCTACTGCATGCGGATGTCCAGATCCATCGAAGGCTTCCAAGAACGCGTTTGAGTACGATGAACTAGAAGATGACGACTTCGTGTTTCCCGTTGCCTGCTGCAAAGACCCATCAACCGGTCGAACTAACTGGACCAGCGTCAAGGTTAGCCAACTGCGCCTCTTGCTTCACGATTTTTCTTTTATGCTGGATGTAACTAATTGCATGTTTGATCCAGAGGAAGCGTTCCCACACCTCCACTGGCTAGCTGCTGATAACAAATGAAGCAGACACTGTCTTTTTTTTGGCAGTTTCCTTTTGAGCATCCATACATGTCTGAGAATCACTGTCTGTTAAACCCTGGTGTTTCTTTTTTTGGTTGAACCCTGCTCTTAAACCCTGTCCGTTAAACACTACTGTTTTTTTTTTTGTGCGACGCTTATTTATAAATATGAATCGAGATTATGGCTGTTCAATGTGCAAGTGTTAGTGCCTCCAGTATCATGCATTAAAGCATCTCATGGAATGCATGCATGCTTCCATGTTTCTGGTTGTGATTCCATACGCAGGTATTTATACGTTTAGTATTTTATACAGATAGTATTCAAACGTATACTCCTTTGCAGATTGTGTGTTTGCACTCATAGTATTTATACGTATAGTATTTTGCACAGACTATTTATACGTCGAGTATTCATTTACTATCATTGACACAAATACTGTCATAACAGGGTATTTATACACAGAGTATTTCTACACAGGGTATTTATACACAGAGTATTTATACACAGAGTATTTATACTTAGGGTATTTTCTACACATGGTATTTATACGTTTAGTATTTTATACAGATAGTATAGTATTCAAACGTATATTTATACGTTTAGTATTTTATACAGATAGGATAGTATTCAAACGTATAGTAATTTGCAGATTGTGTGTTTGTACTCATAGTATTTATACGTATAGTATTTTGCACAGAGTATTTATACGTCGAGTATTTATTTACTATCATTTACACATATACTGTCATAACAGGGTTTTTATACACAGAGTATTTCTACACAGGGTATTTATACACAGAGTATACATAAGAGTATTCATACATTCTGTGATTGTGCATGGAGTGTTTATACGTTGTGTATTTGGACACAAAGTATCTATATACATAGTATTCTGTGCATTGAGTATTCATCTTCAACCTTTGATTCTGTACATTGAGTATCTATGCAAAACATATCATATCATAAACTCATGTTGTGCAAGACTCAATCAAAAATTACAATATGTACATTCACAATATGCATAGAATTTGAAGCCAACTGAAGAGATTGCACATCAATTAACTTAAATCTGTATTCTCATAAGAAGGCGTGCAGCAAGGTAGCTACCAGGAAATCAAAAATCAACAGAACTGTCTGAACAGAAACCAAAAAAAGGACGGTCCTCCATCATTGATAGTCGCGAGCTAAGCAGCCAAAGAAGAAGAAGAAGATGGGGATTCGGCCTCCCGTTCAGCCTTGCCTGATTCGAAAGACGAAGAGCCCGATTCCACAATACTTATCACAACCTCAAAGACGTTGGCATTTTGAGGCAGGGGATTTTGTTCCAGGCTCTGATTTGGGACAGATTGCGTTTCTGCGGCACTGCAGAAGGGGCACGTAGAATGCGAATGAAACCTGTGTGGAAACTATGGCCACAAGCGGGCAATCAGCGCCCTGCTTGGCCCTCTTCAAATTCTGAAATACAAACTGCACACTCTACAACTAGATCTGCCTTATAATATGTGAATACTGGCAGGCAATTGAGTAAATGTTTATCCAGTGCATCTAAAAATCCCAGATGTTTCCAGACTTAAACATTTCAAGGGAGTATAGGCTAAAAACATGGAGCAGGGAATTCACTGCAATAAATGATGAGTAAATAGAGAAAACACTACCTGATCTTAAATTCTTGTTCCAGTGGAGGCGCCATTCTACTACAGTCTTTGTGGTGCAACTTGTTGCATAATCCCCACAAAATATCTTTCCCTTTTGTTTCATGCTTTGCTCTACACTTATCGATTCTGCACAAATCGAACTACTTAGAGCATGAATCTGCCTTCATTTAAACGCTTTCTGCAATTGGACAGCGAGGATCTAGACCGCGCCAAGAATTCCTAAAAAACAGAGCATATAGCTATATTGTGAGAACAGTGCCGCAGGCCCTGAAAAAGGCGGCGGAGGAGGAATCCTTGAAGCTACGTGTCTAATTAAGATGTCGCGACAGGTTACACCATTGGACGTGGCAACAAAATATGAAGATAGATTGCGGTGCAGAAAAATTCAGCAGGAACAAAAACAAAAATGAAAAATGCAAGACTGCATTATATATGTCTAGAACGTGGTCGGTGCATTGGTGAGGCTGAAGGCACAACAGTGAATTCGTAGTGGCCATAGTGAGTCTGAAAAGCTGATTTATGGATATCCTCGTCCTTGATTCTTATTTGATGATATCCGAATCGAAGATTGGTCTTGGAGAAATATTTTGCCCCCTTGCAGTTGATCCATAAGATCATCGGCTCGCGGTACGCATATCGATTCTTAATAGTATGCTTATTCAACTGGCGGTAATCAATGCACATGCGAAGTGTGTCCATCCTTCTTCTTTTAACAAATAGTATCGGCACACCAAAAGGGAGAAGTGAAGGACTGTGAACGGACTATGGAAGGGATAATAGATTATATAAAGTACTGGGAGAAATCCTTAGCAGATAAACACATAGCACCAGAGAGAAGAGCGTGCAATGAAGCACTTGTAAATTATTGGAATGAAGTTCATATACTTTTAGGGAGTTTGGACACAAGTAGTAGCGTCCTTCGAGAGGGTTGGCTACCTCAAAGTCGATGGAGGCTCGACCATGGTCAATTCCAACCTGATCAGCAGCCGATCCACTTGATGACAGAGGAATCTGAAGAGGAGGTGGAAGAGGATGAAGAGTACTATGTTGGACCTAGAAAAGAGCGTCCCAAGTATTATGGACTTGCTCCATATGATCCTAAGATGGATTTGAAGGATGGCCAATATTTGATCGTCAGGCCATCAGATGAAGATACTTATCCTATTTGGTTAGGGTATACCATCTCGAGTGTTTGTCGGGAAGCTAATAATCCTAATAGAAACAAGATGCGTGTGGAGTGGTGGCGTCCAGTAAGTCGAAAAGGAGTCATTACTAAAAAAGAGCGCTACAAAGATTGTTTTAATAAGCAATGAAGTATGATGCAAGTGATCCGGCCCAATGGGTGGAAATAAAATCCGTGTTGATGTCATGGAACTCCAGAAAGGGCAAGGTGGATCCGAGAAAGGGGTGCATGAAGATTTCAATCTCTGTGAAGGATAAAGTTCTGAAGTCACTAGAGAAAATAGCCGAACAAGCAAAATAAAGTACGAGAGTTCATGAGTATCTTATGATGTGAATCTTACTTTCATTGTATAAATCCTACTTTCAGTGCATTTTCATTGTCTTCGTGCTTTCATTGTAATCTTACTTTCAGTATATGAGTATCTTACTCTACTTGAATGTGAAATACTGGCTTGTGATTATCTACTTGAGTTACATCTACTTGAATGTGGAATACTGGCTTGTGATAAGTGTTAACTTGTAATTTGAGACCTGTTAGAATTAAGGCTGATAATAAAAAGTATTTATATGCAATTCCACATTGTTAAAATTGGAGTTGTCACTATTTGTAAATTTCAAAATGATGGAATAATTTCAAATAATGAAATCGTGGTTTAGATAGTAAAATTGGCATTCTCTCTCTTGGATTTCTTTCATCTTAAAGGACTCATCCTCTTCCCCAAGCTAACGAGCCAACATCTTCAGTGACTGCTCCACATCAGCACTAGCACCAAGTACATCCGGGTCCACCACCACAACTACCGGAGACTTCCCCTTCTCCGCAGACTTCCCTATGCCATCCGTGCCAGCAAGGGTCTCCAACACAGTTCTTGTGACGTCCCCTACTCATATACGATGCCCACACCGTATACAAACAGGAGTTCATCCCACATACCAGCTCCATACTGATACAGGGCCCTCCACATATCACTGTGACCGTCTGGAGTCCACATTGGGAAGAATGAAGGGGTCATTTTACCCCGTCTCCCTCAGGGCCTACAACATACACGTCAGTAACATAACATCATATATCCACCTCGAAGGGTGGCACATCAACATCTGCATAGACAAAGATCAGCGCAATACAAAGGGAGCTCCTACCCAGGCTCAGACTCCAGGGGATGACTGACAAGCTTGGGTCTCCAGAGTTCATTGCAGACAGAATCATGACAATGGATTGGGCTGGCATAAGAACATGGCATTGGGTTGTCCACTCCATCCGCCCCTCCTGTGCACACTTTGCAGAGTAGATTGAAAAGTGTTGGGACCTGACTGTAGCCCGCCGGATGCATAGCCAAAGGGGCTACTCCTGGGTTGTATCTCCCCAGTTCTGATGGGGCAGGTAGGGATCACTCCCCCCAGAGATCTCCATGCTGACTCAAGGCGACTAGAGGGCCACTGCCCTTATTCGACTGAACCCACTGGAAAGTGAACACCACTCCACGGGTGTCGAGCCCATGCCTTGCACGCACTCAGTGGCAAACCATTAGACCTAGTCACAATGATCCCCGGTAGGCCTTACACACCAGAGGGATCGTTCAAGAGTCGGAACACGAACCTCCTTCTTAGCCAGTCTGGCCCCTTCACCCACAACCAGGTGTGGTTCTTGTACACAGGCCGAAATCTAGTAATGCACTACGAGGGACTAGCTAGGAGCATCAACTACTAAGCTTTAAGTCTCTACCCCCCTTCCCAATACAATGAGTTCACAGAATACATCCTTCCATCACATCATCATAAAGAAATAAGAACTAATCTACATCATAGAGTTAAGTTCTTTAGTTAGGGTCAATCTCGGGATCATACTGGAACGTCACATTCTCCCCACCTTGAATTGATGTTGTCCGCAGCATCGTGGGTCTCCCCACCTTGGAATCTTCGTAAGCTGCAATCAACTTCATGCATATGACATACTATCATTATATTTATACATTTATTAAGGATTACCTCAAGATAATATTTATAGAACATCATTATACTATTATTCAATCAAGCTTATGAATTCGCATGTCATTACAACAATTACTTATAATGTTTCAGTTTATCATTATGTATACAATTATTCTCTGAGGTACTCTTCATTCCTTGCAACACATCCTCCCACATACCTTGCTTGTTCCAGACATAGTTTCGTAGCATGTCTTCCAATGTTCTGCTGGTACGCTCCGTTTGCCCATCCGTCTGGGGATGATAGGCCGTGCTCATGGATAGCTTTCTCCCAATCGTTGTGAAGAGGTCCTGCCAGAAGGCACTGATGAACTTCGGATCTCTGTCGGAAATAATCTCCCTTGGCATGCCATGGAGCCTGAATATCTCTTTGGTGAAGAGCTTTGCCGTGTCCATAGCTGTGTCCGTGGTCCTGCAAGGCACAAAATGGGCCATCTTCGACAACTTGTCGACCACGACCATCAAGGCATCCTTACCCCTTACTGTCCTTGGGAGCCCTGTTATGAAGTCCATGCTGACGACCTCCCACTTAGCGTTTGGCACCGCTAATGGTTCCAATGCACCTGGAATTCGAAGCTGTTCTGCCTTCGTTTGCTGACATAGCTGGCATTCCTTGATATGGCGAGCTACCTGCTTCTTCATTCCTGGCCAATAGTAGCTGCTACGCACTTTGAAGTATGTCTTCATGAATCCTGCGTGGCCAGCTATTGGGCTGTTGTGGGTGTCGTGGAGGATCAATTTTCTTACTCCATTTGATTCCGGCACGCACAACTTGTTCTTATGGTATAGAAGGTTACCTTCCTTCTTAAAATTTTTGAAGGTTTCCCTCTCTTTATCCGTTCTCGCTTCCTTGCACAAGCTTGCCCATACTTCCTTGAAGTCTACGCCCGTTGGCAAGGTTTCTTCGATCTTTTTCCCGAAATCGCTGAAGAGTGTCGAGATTGCGTTGCAGTGCACTCTAGTTGTCAGCGGATGCCTTGAAAGTGCATCGGCTACCACATTAAGCTTCCCGGGTTTGTAGACTATATCAAAGTCGTACTCCTCAAGAAACTCCATCCACCTTCGCTACCTCAGATTAAGATGTGGTTGCGTGAATACATATTGGAGGCTCTGGTGATCCGTGTCCAACTGGAACTTCCTCCCTAAGAGGTAATGCCTCCAAATTCTCAACGCCCTGACAACTGCTAGCAACTCCTGGTCGTGCGTTGGGTAGCGCATTTTGGTGTCGTTCATCTTTCTTGAATCGTACGCTATTACCTGCTCTTCTTGCATGAGCACTGCATCTGTGGCTATCTTGCTTGCGTCCGTCGCCACTAGCTTGTCCTTCTCCGGGTCTGGCAGGGTTAAGACGGGGGCGGTTGTCAAAGCTTCCTTCAACAATTCAAATCCCGCTTGGGCTTTCTTGAGCCAATGGTCTGCCCAACTTTTTACTTTCTCCGCCTTCGTCAAGTCCGTTACTGGGGCTTCTATCTTTGCGAAGTTCTTCACGAACTTTCTATAATACCCTGCTAGGCCAAGGAAACTTCTGACCTCATGGACATTCTTTGGTGCCGGCCATTGAATTACTGCTTCAATCTTGGCGGGATCCGTCGAGATTCCTTCTGCTGAAATCACATGACCGAGGTATTCCACTTTCTCTGTTGCGAAGTGACACTTCGACAACTTGGCATACAACTGATGCCTCTTCAGCTTCTCGAGCACTTTCCTTACGTGTTGTACATGCTCCTCAATGGATCTGCTATACACCAGAATATCGTCGAAGAACACTATCACGAAGGTGTCCAAGAATTCTCTGAAGATGTCGTTCATGAGTCTCATGAACGTAGCTGGGGCATTGGATAGCCCAAATGGCATTACGGTGAACTTGTAATGCCCGTACCTGGTCCTGAAAGCTGTCTTGTGGATGTCTTCTTCCTGATTTGGTGATAACCTGACCTTAGGTCGATCTTGGAGAAAACCTTTGCCCCTTGGAGCTGATCCATCAAGTCGACCGATCTGGGGAGTGCATACTTGTTCTTGATGGTGTGCTTGTTCAATTGCCTGTAATCTATTCACATCCTCAAGCTGCCATCCTTCTTCTTGATGAATAGGATGGGTGCCCCAAACGGTGAGATGCTAGGTCTGATGAAGCCTAGGTCGAGCAATTCTTGTAACTGCTTCTTTAGCTCTATCAGTTCCTGTGTCGTCATTCTATATGGAGCCTTGCTTGTCGGCTTGGTCCCTGGCTCGAGTGCTATCTCACACTCTACTTCCCTGTAAGGAGGAAGCTGCTCGATCTCATCTGGAAAGAGGTCATGGAACTCCGTGATCAAGTTGGCTATTTGCTTGGGCAAATTGCTGAGCACTTTGTCTTCCTTGCTTTCCTCCAACTCGGGTTCTTCAATCTCAAGTTTGAAGATGTATGCCACCCGCTCGCTCTTTATAGACTTGAGCAGCTTCTTAACAGACATACACTGCATGATGGGAGCAACTTCTTTACCTGTGATCTCAATGACTTTGCCGTCGTGCGTTGTGAGGGTCACCTTCTGCTTTCCACAGTCAATTATGGCTCCTGCTGGCCCAAGGTACTCCATTCCTATTATCAGGTCGTACTTGCCAATGCCCATTACTTCTGCTCCCATCGGGATATTTATTCCCGGCAAGTCAATGTTGAAATTGATCCTTTTTCCTGCCGTATGTCTTACTGCTCCGCTTGCCAAGATTACGGGCCTTGGTTTGGACTTTAAGGGTTTCAATTTCAACATTTCAACCATTCTTGGGGATGCAAAGTTGTGGCTACTTCCGGAGTCTATCAGGACTATGAAAGACTTGGCCTTTGCCTTCCCTACTGTGAAAATTACCTTACACTGGCTCTCTGCCTGTTCTGTATCTATAGCAGCGAAAATATGGCACTCACCCTGAATGTAATCGCGCGCTGCCTTGCCGTCGTCGTCTGACGGAGTGTCCCATCCACCCAACTCTGCTAACGTTGAGCTCATAACAAATGGGCAGTTCACCGTTCGGTGGCCCGGCTGGAAACATCTGAAGCAGAGCTGCTTCTCCATGCATTCCTGCCTCTTTTCCTTGGGCATCACCTGTAAGAAGGACCACAGTAGTTGGACCCTTCCTGCTTGTCCTTGAAGGACACCTGTTTTCTTTCCTGCTGTTTCCCCTGGTTGCCATTATATGGGGACTTTGCTGGACTTGGGCTGGCTGCCCTAGGACTGTAGCTCCCTGATGCTTTGCCTCTATCCTGGTAGTAAGGTTGTTTCTGTGCACTGTTCTGAGGCCCCGATCCTTGCAAACTAATTGCTTTGGATTCTGCCTCGGATACTGACTTGGGGTCTATTGCCCTTACTAGTTTCCAGATCTCTTCGTTCAGCCCCTCGATGTAGCTTTCCACTGCATACTTTTCACTCAACTTCGGCACATACAGCCTTAGTCTCATGAACTCTTCAGTGTACTTTTGCACCGTCTTGTACCCTTGCCGCAATCTGTAAAACTGCTGCATCATGTTTGACTTGTGTTCCCGAGGAACATAGTGGCGCTTGAAGGCTTTTGAGAACTTCTTAAATCGGCACCCATTTCTGCTCAAGCCATGGGCCTTGGCATAGCCCTTCCACCAGATGCATGCTGCTCCCTTCAAGTTGGCTGTTGCCACCCTGCCTTTGTCTTTGTCCTTCATGCCATAGGCGTTACCGTACTCGCTCATTTCGTCGAGCCATGCTTCTGCCTCTAGGCCTGATCTGTTCTCGCCCGAGAACTGTTCAAGTTTCCGGGCCTTCCATATGTTGCCCAGTGCCGAGTCTACCTTCTTCTGGTAATCCAGGGCCTTAGCATCCTTCGGTCGGCCGTCTCTGGTGTCCGGCACTTGCTCTGCCTCTTTCTCGGACTCCGAGTCCGAGGCCGAGCTTGAGTCGGAGGTTTCCGTGCTGGGGGACCTCCTTCTCTTGCTCCTTTTCTTGTCTTTTCCCGACTTTCGGGGTGTTGTTTGCGGCCCCGATGATGCTTGTGCCGCTAGTAGGGCCTTTATCTGGTCCAGCTCTGTTCGCATCTGCGACATCTCCTCTTCTGGGGTCATGGGACCATATGCTTCGAACAGGTTCCTTGGGATGCGTTGTCTGTCCGGGGTCCCTTCATCTCTGTCGAGCCTCCTGTTTTGCTCGACCGTTCTCTGTTCCCTATCTGCATTACAGTTGGTCATCACTTTATGGTTAGCTTTACTCACTTTATTGTACTCATGTATTTGCCGTTTTATTTATGGAATCAAATACACTCAACAAAATTTCTAAATATTAGCACAAAATGTTTTTATTATATAATAATTTCAAGTACAAGTCCTCCGGGATCAAGATTCTTAAATTATTCTTGATATCGCCGGTAGGATGGGTTATCCTCTAAAAATTTCTTGACTTGGGCCGTTCCTACTGAGCGTCCCAAGTTTCTGAGGAAATTGGTTGACGTCCCGCCTTGCAAGGCTGCCACCAGATCCTCTGCTCTGCGGTCAGAAGTGTAGGCCACTGTTACTGCCAATCTTCCCTGCCGTCGGTAGGGCACGGCGAAGTCGAAGATGTCCAATGCCATGGCTCTCTTGACTAAGACAGCATAGTCGACATTTGAAGCTATTCGACCATGCATGCCAAAGCCAGAGAGTGCTATAAGCATAAACACTCCTTCTTCGCCACGGGGGCTGAATTTGCGGTGTATCACCGCTATTCTCCCGTCCATCAGCAGGGGCAGGTAGTACCTCAACGACCTGTCATTGTGTGTCGCTGTTGATTCACCACTTGCTTGGCTTCCAGCTCGATGCCGTCCCGCGTATTCATCGACTTCTACCTCCGTGATTTCCCGGTAGTCTCTAATTGTTGATGTTACACGCCTGATGTCGATTCCTGCCCCCCTTGCACGAGGCGGTGTCGACGAGCTCGGCATCAATATGCTTGTGGTCTTGCCTCTGATCCCCATCCGTTCCTGAATGGCGAGGAACTCTTCTTCAGATAGCAATTTTCGAGCTTCCATGATCTGCCTTATGTTGCTGTAGGCCTGGATATCTGAAGTCGACTCCCCTGTATAGGTGTCGGCTTCTCTTACTTGAAGTGGGAAGTCTGAGACTCCCTGGACGATGAAGTCGTCCAAGTTCGGTTGCTGTCGTAGTTGGTGCAGCAACTCATCAATCCTGAACTCTCTCTCCCTGCATTCGGGGAGGTTCTGGATATCACTGAGGAGTAGGTACTCCTCACCGTTGATGATGATGGAGGCTAGGCTTGTAATGCCTAGCCCTAGCGGGGGAGCGACTCTGGGTGTCTGGCGGCTCCGCTCGAAGTTGCGTAGCTCCTCTTCGGCTTGCCGTCTTTCTTCCTCTGGGCTGAGCTCCATGTACTCTTCCTCTTCCGATTCTTCTTCTTCTTCTTCTCTTCCTTCCTGCTCTTGCTGGTATTGCAAAAGCATCTGGTGTGCAGCTGAGGAAGCGATGGGGTCCACCTCCATGGGAGGAATAAAGGTTTCCCCCAATGGGTTTTCAGCACGGTGAGTGAAGAATATAGCCAAGGCGGTGGTGTAGGAAAAGTATTTGGTCCTGTTGACAGTCAGAACCATGGGTTCGGGCATTCTCTGGGCCTTGTTGGTTAAATATTTGGCGATGTTTGGAACATCGCTCAAGGCCGCTTGAAGGGATGGCCGGGGAACAAAATATCCCACAAAGGGGGGAAGCTGCACTAGGGACTGATCTACCCTAGCTTGAAACTCGGCTAGCACTCTCCTATACGCGGGCGTTGCATGTAGGGTTGCTTGGACGTCAATCTCTTTCTGGAAGAGTTGGAAGATGGTGTTGACGTCAGCTTCAGCTGCGTGTGCACTGGCGATGTACCATCTTCTGAAGTCACTAGTTGCCATTGCTCTAGAGTGGAGGTGATTAGCAAACAGATGTAGGAGCGCCTATGGGAGATGGGAAATCGCCTCAAAGGTCAGGAGCAATCTTGTAGATTGTCAAGTGGGAAATGAGGTCCTATTTATAGATATGGGCAAAACCCTAATTCTTGGGTGACTTTGAAACCTATGGGAGTTGGGCAATTCTGACCTATTTGGGGGTCCAAATGAGGATTTGAAGACTACTTTTGGTGTTTGAGCATGCTAAGATTAGCTAATGAACCTATTGCAACAAACTGGAGGTCATTTGGATGTGGCATGGTGGAGAAAATGCTGAGAGGTCTCACACGTTGCGCCCAGACCAATAATGAAAAGTTCATTTTTGCTCCTGGCGCGACGTGTGAGACATTGACTCAAATTGGGCTAACTTGTCTAATTTGGTTGATGTAAGGGTGTAATTCTACCAGACTCATCGAATTAGGCAGAATTCACCCCTTATTTGGTCAATTTGGAGCAGTTTTGGGCACTTTTGGGCATGGTCTCACACGTTGCGCCCAGGCCAAAAATGGAAAATCCATTTTGAATCCTGGCGCGACGTGTGAGACATCTCTCCTTTTTGATCCAAAAGTCATTTCTAACTAAAACAAAAGCCAGGAATCACTATCTTGACTCAATTAAGCAAGAAATACACATCATTCTATCACAAAAACATTTTATATTAACAAAAATTTATGTACAAAAAGTGTCTAAGGTCTATCTCCCTTGATGAAGCTAGCAAGATGCATATCTTGCTTCATCAAGGTGACCCTCTTTGCATGGACTGTGCAAGCAGTTGAATCTTCAAAGTGTTGCACCAATTTTTGTTCTGTTGCTTCCTGTAGGGCCAGCAACATCTCGTCCGTCACCCGCATCTCTGTATTGTACTCTTGGATGACTTCACGTACCAAGCGGGCGAACGGTGCTCGTGGGATCAAGAAGCCGAAGCTTCTCTGAAAATGCCTGATCTCTCTCAGGGCTTTCTTTTCACTGGCCTCCTTAGTGGCCCTCTTCTTGGCTGGCTTCCTCGGAGGCTTGGGCTTCTCTGAGGGTGGCTTCAGTGTCTTGGGAGGTACTCCACCTTCCACGACCCGTACCCTGTTCTCTTGGTAGTATGCATTGTATGCCTCCCACTTAGCCAAGTACTTGTTGTAGTCCCGCAACTTCTTCTGATAGACTTTATGGGGGTCTATCACATAAGATTCCTGCTTTCGATTCGGGGAGCCTTTTTCTTGTCTAAGGTCGGGTTGGGTGGCTTCTCTTCGTCAGTGCTGGCTGGCTCGTCCTCGGGATTTCTTGAGGGCCCGCATCCCTCGTTATTCGGGTTGTAATTGTCGTCTTCAGAATCATCCGAGGAAGATGGGGGCTGGTCTGCATCTCGCTCTTGAATGACGACCTTTGTGCGTGGGGTCACCTTCGTTTTCCTTGAGGTCGGTGCCACGCCTTTCCCTTTGAGCTTCTTCTGGAACTCTGCCTCCTTGGCTTCTAGTTCCTCCCTCTTCCTCTTCTTTTCCTCCCGCTTCTTTTCCCGGCGGCGCTCTTTGGCTTCCTGCTTCTTAATCCAGGCCGCCAATTCTTCTTCTTCTGCCGGGTCGAGGGTCGGCTCTCTCCGTTCTTCTGCCTCCTGTTCTTGTATTTCCCGCTCTATTTCTTCATAAACGTCCTTGGTCTTCTCATCCATGGAAACTGGTGACGTGGCATCCTCACGGACCTTGCTTCTCCTTTCCCGTTCCGCTCCTTCCTCTTCCTCTTCGATTATCTCTGTTCCTGCTTCTGAGTGTCTTCTTCTGGGATGCTCTCTTTGCTCGAAGATGATCGACCTCCCCTCGCGACGAGCCTCTCCCGAAGCATCTGTTGTATTAGGCTAGGATCGCTGGCGCTAGTGGATTCGCCTGGGTAGGGTTTCCTAGCAGTCTGTTTGGTTCTCGCCATATTCGACAGCTCGTCAATCCGATATCAGCGCCCAAAGATCGCCTTAGCAAGGGGGAGCGATTTTCTAAGGAAGGAACGTGGAAATGGGGAGGTCCTAGGTCTATTTATAGATGGCCAATTTTAGGTCAAATTTCAAACTACCCTTTTGGGTCACTAAAAACACTTATTAACCTATTAAATGGCTAAATTTAGACCTTTTTACTCTCATGGTCTCACACGTTGCGCCCAGATCAATAATGAAAAGTTCATTTTTGCTCCTGGCGCGACGTGTGAGACATGTGAAATTTTGATGCTAAATTTTATACATTCTAAGCTTGTTTTTAGCAATTTAACATGCTAATTTAGCTAAGTTCAGGCTTGGAATTGGCATTACCATGTTATTTTTATAAGATTCATCATTTTTCATGAAGTTTTGGGTGCAATGTCTCACACGTTGCGCCCAGGCTAGAAATGAACTTTTCATTATTGCTCCTGGCGCGACGTGTGAGACCATCCTACTTTTGAAGGGTTTGGCTCACTCTTTTTAGTCTTTTTATGCTCTAATTAACTTAACTGTTACTAGCTTAGCATATACTACAAAAATGAGAAAAAAATTTCCCATTTTTCGAGGCTTGAGGATCCTATCAAGTTAGTACTACTGGGAGCATGGCCAGTGCTTTGCTCTTGATCTCCAAGAACATAGCTCTGATACCAGTGTGACGTCCCCTACTCATATACGATGCCCACACCGTATACAAACAGGAGTTCATCCCCCATACCAGCTCCATACTGATACAGGGCCCTCCACATATCACTGTGACCGTCTGGAGTCCACAGTGGGAAGAATGAAGGGGTCATTTTACCCCGTCTCCCTCAGGGCCTACCTAGCTGCGGAAGCGTAAACATACACGTCAGTAACATAACATCATATATCCACCTCGAAGGGTGGCACATCAACATCTGCATAGACAAAGATGAGCGCAATACAAAGGGAGCTCCTACCCAGGCTCAGACTCCAGGGGATGACTGACAAGCTTGGGTCTCCAGAGTTCATTGCAGACAGAATCATGACAATGGATTGGGCTGGCATAAGAACATGGCATTGGGTTGTCCACTCCATCCGCCCCTCCTGTGCACACTTTGCAGAGTAGGTTGAAAAGTGTTGGGACCTGACTGTAGCCCGCCGGATGCATAGCCAAAGGGGCTACTCCTGGGTTGCATCTCCCCAGTTCCGATGGGGCAGGTAGGGATCACTCCCCCCAGAGATCTCCATGCTGACTCAAGGCGACTAGAGGGCCACTGCCCTTATTCGACTGAACCCACTGGAAAGTGAACACCACTCCACGGGTGTCGAGCCCATGCCTTGCCCGCACTCAGTGGCAAACCATTAGACCTAGTCACAATGATCCCCGGTAGGCCTTACACACCAGAGGGATCGTTCAAGAGTCGGAACACGAACCTCCTTCTTAGCTAGTCTGGCCCCTTCACCCACAACCAGGTGTGGTTCTTGTACACAGGCCGAAATCTAGTAATGCACTAAGAGGGACTAGCTAGGAGCATCAACTACTAAGCTTTAAGTCTCTACCCCCCTTCCCAATACAATGAGTTCACAGAATACATCCTTTCATCACATCATCATAAAGAAATAAGAACTAATCTACATCATAGAGTTAAGTTCTTTAGTTAGGGTCAATCTCGGGATCTGCTTGGCTACTGAGGGTAATTTAATAGGCTAAACCTATTGGTTCAATGGCTGGAATAAGGTTTAGGCTATTAAATCGACCAAATACCTGATCCCTGGTTCACTCCTCTTGATTCGAAGGCGTCCATGTCTCTGTTCTGCTTCGGAATGCGGTCGGAAGGAGAATCTGACAAGCTGGGGCGCACGGGCAGATCTCGGGAGTTGGATTTGACTCCTCAGGCGCGCGAATCAGAGCTCGGAAGGTCTGTGGGCGAAAAGGGGAAAGTTAGGGTTTGGTGCCTTATGTAGGCTATCAGTTAGGTTTAGGGTTTCCATGACCCTTGGTCTGCCTTTAATGGGTTAAAGGTCTAAAAGTGCGCACATTGCTAAGTGTGCGCACCATTGCAAGTTGCCCCCTAGGGCGCCCTTGCTTGGGTACACGTCGGCGTACACGTCGATTGGAACGGCGTGTACGCGTGGCGGTGCAGTACGGTATACGTCACAAAGCATCAGAGTACACGGAACAAGTATTGCCTCCCACGAGGCTATATACATGAAAGCCACGTATACAGATAACAAGACGACAACACAGATAACTATAGACACACATATGCTCCGCCAACTATCAAACAACATGCACAAGCTTCCACGTGTTAGTAACATGCATAAGAGTTATCCGATAGTGTCAACATGAAGCAATGACTGATGGACTGCAAGGACACACATATGGAATCCACCACACGCACCATTGCATCTACCAGGCAGACACACCTCGCCATATCCAGGCAGTACGTTGTCTAGAACCCCCGTGCTGGTGGATCCAAAGTAAGGCAGAAACTGCAAACATCTCAAGAACCAAAGTTACTAGGCTGTTGGTTAGACCCGACACCGTCCCATACCGGTGACAGATTTTGCCTCACTAGCAGCTATGGTTCTTTGCCAGATAAGCCACGCTTATCTACGTGGATGTGATGCATAAAACTCCCTTGAAGAAGCATCTCCGCATTTCTTCATTCTCTGCAACTACTCTTGCAGAGCGGGGTATCACTATGATACTTAAAGTAGGCTTCAAGTGCTAGTCTCACCAGTACACTAGAGTCTATTTCTTTGGATGGTACAGAAGGGATTATGGCTGTACGAACCGGTCTGCTATCATAAAGCTGGCCAGGAGCCTTGCCACAGTCAGCACCAAGCTTACACATCGTGAATAGAAAAGAACAACTAGGTTTAGGAGTGAACAACCGGATTTATGAGTGAACAATCGGGAAGCTCACCCAGCTACAGTATTCTAATCAGAGACCTCTTGTTAATATTAAAAATCATGTGATGGTGCCAGAACATCTCATACTGACAGCTCAAGAGAAGAAAGCTCTTCTTGAAAGATACACTGTGAAGGAAACACAGGTTAGTTCTGGTTATGGATCTCTGGCATATGTTCACCATTCTGATTAATCTTCTCTGCAGCTTCCAAGAATGCAGGAAAATGATCCTGTTTCAAGGTACTATGGATTGAAACGTGGGCAAGTTGTGAAAGTAGTCAGAGGAAGCGAGACTGCGGGGAGATACGTCACATATCGGTTTGTTGTGTGAATAGCATACATGAATTTCAAATTAACGACTGAACCCTAATACCATGTCTACCTTGAAGAGAAATAGACTCCCTTTTTGCTGTTTACTAACTTGAAGAGAAGTATACTCCCGTTTTGCTGTTTACTTAGCAAACATTATGCTTATTTTTAGTGTCATTCTTCTGCCTATGATATGAAAGCATCTTTAATGTTGTAAGCACATACACCATGTCTATGTCACTCTATTGTATACCTTCCAACGATGTTGTTTCGTCTATGTTGCACATGAGCTATTAACAAACTCTTTGCTTCAAGCATTGCCAATGGAGCAACATGCTTGTTTCCAGTTTTATTCATTACCTCCCCACTACCTACACTTATAATGTATGCATAACCCACAATTTTGTTAGTGGTAGCTAATACATGAAACATATATAGATTATGAAACATAACTTTTGAAACCTCGTTGAGTTTCCCTGCTCGGAATGTGACCAGCTTTGAAACGTCCTCTGTAAGGAACCTTTGATTGAACTATAGGACAAAACATTTTGAGCACTATGTGAGGCGACTTGCCTATGAGCACTATATGATGCTGACTTTCCCAAATTCTTTATGATAGCATATGATGGAATAGAAAAGCAAACATATCCCCTCAATGGTAAAAGCCTCATGTTTTTACTCAAAATCATTTTTTGATGGTATATGATGGAATGGACAAGGGTCTAAGTTAGATATTGGGGTACAAAAGCACCCGTCCGGACGCTCTGCTTTTCGTGCTTGATCTGCTGTGCTTGGGGGTGCTTGGAGAGCGGGAACACGATGATCTGTTTTTAGCAAATTGCTTCCGGATCGATGACATGGCTGCTCCGAAAATCAAATTCGGTTCCGAAATGATCTGGCGCGGTTTGTTTTGAGATGGCGGGGTCTGTTTCTTGAATTCTTTTGTTGCGGGAATGATCATTCAGCTTGTACCTCTGAAACGAACTGTTCTTTGTAGATCACGGTTTCTCTGTACATACTGCAAAATTCTCTGTACATCACGATCCTCAATGGATCAATCAGTTTCTGATTTGGATGAGGAAAAGAGACTCAAAGTTTTCCGGGAAATTCAAGCCGAGAGAAGAAGGCAATCAAGACAAATAAAAAAGAAAAGGGAGAGAGAAAGAAAAACTTGCACCACGAAATTGAACGAGGCCTGAGTGCGAGAAGGCTTCAAGAATTGTCCAAAAAAATGGACGATTATTTCAACGAAATCACAAAGCCTTTGAAAGAAGGGGATAAAGCAATGGTGGTGCACAGATTTGTGAAGAGAGTGAAGGCGAAATTGCCACTGGAAGTGGATTTTGTTGATCATGATCAAAGCAAGATCATGAAGAATGTGATTAAAAATGTTCAGGAGACACTCAATGAACAAAAGAAATTAAGGAAGACAGATGTATTGCAAGCAAGAAAGTCTACTTTGCAAATGGTATCTTCATCAGCAAAATCCATCAACCAATCTGTTGTCGCACGTCTCCTTCATATATCTAGAAAATCTATTGTTGCTGCAACCAGAAGAAGAATAATGGCAGACCAAGAATGTGGTCCGTGGTCAATGTTTTCAAGGAAAAAGAGGTGTGATGCATTGAGTGACGAGGTTAGGAATTGTGTTTACAAGTTCTGGACAGAAAACACACGAGTTTCACCATACAGGAAGCATGTGAGAAAGTTTGTTACAGCAGATGGCGATAAAATTGATCATCCAATACAACTGCTTGAAATATCTCAGGTGATTTCCACCTTAGTATGTTTCTTCTGTTGCATATATCTGTTTCTATATAGATCTTCTTTGTTTGCAGTTGCAATTTTACATGAACTTCAAGAAGGAATATAATGACATTAAGATTACCCAGCGCACATTTGAATTGCTGAAGCCATCATTTGTGAGGCGCTTAAATGAAAGAGAAACTTGTTTTGCGCCAATATCACATGCACTTTGAATATGTGATGCAAGCACTCAACAAAATCGAAACAGATCCAAATGGCGTGCATAAAGATTGCAAGCCGTACTTGTCTTTGTTTGTGGTGATGGTAACTTTTGTGCAACCAAGAACCATGTTTATAAATCCACTAGTGATTTTTGGAGGCAAATGATCTGCCCTAAGGATGAAGATGAAGAGTGGCACAAACATAATTGTCTGCGCAGGGGCATGCAAGGATTGTGGATTGAAAAGGTACTCTTTTTTTTAATGTTAAGATGTTTGAACATTCTATTTTGAGTTGTTAAGATGATTGATGCAACATCTTACAAACAAATTTCGTGGTGGTATTACAAACAAAGTTGCCAATATGTCCAAAGGAGAAGGAGGAGTCCGATTACAAAGTGGAGTGGAAACAGCTTTGAAAAGGTAGTGTATTTGGCATTTGTGCTTAAATGATTTTTTGTGCTTGTGATTGTTGTGCTTGTGTTTGCAAACTTACAAAAACGATCTTTGTTTTCAAAAACAGCAAGAGGTTGGTTACATGAAGGAGACCACCAAGAAAAAAAAATGGCGGGAAAGAACCAAAAAGGTAACTAGACTTGCATACAAGAAAGAGAGCCTGCCCCAATTCCAAAGAAGATGCTTCAAGACACCGGTACAAGTCATCCCACACAATTATGTTGCACACTGGGTAGGCAAAGCAATTCGGAAGTGCTTGGATACTTTTCCCCGAAGGTGCGATTGTCTCCGGTTATTGATTTTGCTGAAAATTACAGTTTAAAATTCAGAAAGAGGCACAATCTTGCCAATCGCACACCTGATCGAGCATCAATTTTGGTTCATATCACATATAGACATGCAACCCGGGATGAGATAGAAGATATGGAAGCTAAGGAAGCAGAGAGAAGGGAACTAGAGAAGGAAAAGCAAAGAAAGAAAGAGGAAGACAACTCAAAGAGATCATCGCCAGTAATGAGAGGAGAATCATAAAGGAAGTACATTTTTATATTTCAGATGATAGAGATCATAGCGGTGAGTTTGTACAACATTGCTTGAAAGTTCATGCAGACTGGCTCGAAGTACAAAATATTTTTGTACAACATATTTTTGGAGTGATGGTTGCACGACAGTTCAAAGGAGCAAGACCTTTTGGTATTTAGGAAGGAACTATGTCAATAGTGAAGGAATTGAGTATGAATGGAATTTTTTTGCCAGCTCTCATGGGAAAGGAGAACATGATGGACAAGGTGCAATCCTAAAAAGGATTTTGGCAAGAGAACAATTGAAGTATGATTCCTGGAAATTGGAGCGTGCCAAAGACGTTGTGGATTTCATGAATTGGTATATGATGAAGAACCCACCAGACCCAAATATAAGAAGGTAAATTCAATCAGTACCATTGCATTCTTCTTCATTTGAGGTGACATTTTTCTGTTCTATATTGCAGGTTTTTTTGGCATATTGAACCCGAAAATGTAGACAAATCTGAAAAGAGGGAATGGAGATCACTTTGTGGGAGCTCTAAACTTCATTCCATCAGACCATGTGACAAAACAAATCCTGCAAAAGTTGCCCACAGGTGCCTCTCTTGTTTCTGTCCCTTTTGCTTTCATGGAAAATGGGATGATTGCATGAACAAAGCTCGATTGGGAGCTTGGTCCACAAATGTAACTGAAGTTGAAGAAATCTACAGAAAACAATCAGCCAACAAAAGCAGTTCAAGATGAAGATGAGGATGAGGATGAAGAAGAGGATGATGATGAGGCTAATGAATACCTCAGTTCTGTTCTAGAAGTTGGAGATAACTTTGCTGTAAATGCAGATCCAGAGGATGCTGAAGGAGTTGACTTTTATGTTCTTAGGTGTACAGAGACTAAAAATACATTGTTAGATGCATATGAAGACTCATGGGGTTCTGCATTTGGTGTGGGAGAAGTCATAGTTTCGCCACTACTACAAGCGCATGATGCACTCCACTTTGAGTTATTAGTGGACAAGCCGGTTGCTAGTGTGTACAAATCACCTTTATTAGACAAGTGAAATTTGATATGGAGAGTCTTGGCAACAACAAGTTCAAGATGAGTGAAGAGACATGCCAAAAAGTGATGGCATCCCTTCACCGTAGGCGCTAACACCGCCGACCGTTTTTCTCGCTTCGCTTGAAGAGGCGTAAGAACATCATTCACATGTAAAGTGGCTCATTGCTGCTACATTGTTTCTAACAAACCTATTGTTTCTAACAAACCTATCAATGGAAGCTAACAAATTCTTTGTTGCACAGAAATTTGTAGTCCTGACTGACTTGATCAATGTACTGCTGCTGGTGCTTTGTCCATTTTACGCTTTGTCTGGCCGACGTGCTAATTGTTTTCGAGTTTATGCTTAACTGCGTCATCCCTTCAGGTTTGGTCCTTGGAAACAAATGGTGGAAACTTTCTGCAAGTGTTCAATTGGGGACTTTGCTCAAGACAATGCACAAAGTAAATACTCTAAACCCTTTTTACATGCATATGTTCAAAGATTGGCTTCATATACGTGTTTGTTTGTTTAACCAATTAGGATTTGGACTTCATCTTTGATACGAGACAAGCATAGGAGAAACCATTACATTCAAATATAAACTGGGACAACAATTTTGCAAGTAGAAACTCGCAAGTGCAGGTAAATATTATATTCATTAGATACAAAATTGTTACAATATATGTACAAAATCAGACAACTCACTTGTCTGATCGTTACAGCTTACATACAAAAAGTTACATAAATATTGAAAAGAGTCTATAGACTCTTATTCTCCTTCTCAGGAGAATTCCCTTCTTTGCATCATTTGAAGTGCGGTATCGACAATAAGAGTAGTATCTTGTGTTTTATCTTCTCTTGCGTGCTCTTCATCCCTCGCTTCATTGACAAAATCGATATTATTACCCCGCAGATTGTTATTATTATCTTCATGTACTTTATCTCCCTTTGCATCAAGATGTTTATACTTATATCATCTATCAAGCCTTGTAGCTTAGACATCTCCCCGCTACCAACTTGTACTGCTTTCTATTTTCTCCAAAACATGCTCCTTGTGAACCTTTTGCTTATCCGTTTCTATGTTGCTATCATTTTTATTATGAGCTGATGCAGCAGAGAGTTACCTCAATTTCCTCGTGCATCGCAACTTCTAGGTTCTCACAAAACCAAGTAATTCAAATCAAACAACATACAAAAAATGCAACTAAATGAATTGAAAGCAATGACATTACTACAATCACTTCAATAGCATAGCAACACAACTAAATGAAATTAAACAACATACCTTAACAATTTCCTTCATTAACTGAATGCTTTTGAGAATAGCCACTTTCCACCTCGCTAGCTCACTTAGATGGTCAGCCAGAAGCCTAAGTATGTCGATGTCCTCTTCTTGAACTTTATCTTCAACATACTGCTCGTGCAACCACTTTTGAGGGTTCTTGGCATTGAGCCAAGTTTGCAGAATGCAGCTAAGAAATTGAAACCTTTGTCATTGATGTCATTATCAAATTTTTCAATTATGAAGCAAGTGTCTTGTGGGGACAAGAAATTCTTGTACAATGAGTCATCAACTAGCACTACCTCCCCTACATCCTCAAAAGCCTCATACACTTTTACAATTGGCTTCATAAGCACTGGCTTGTTCGGATTCCCTGGAAAATTGAAAGGCATCACCTCGCACTCTTTCTGACCCCAAATGAACTTGAACCTTCCTATAAAGGAAGGTGGCACTATAACATTTAGGATTTCTATGATGTTGTGCTTCATCATAGAAGACCATATGGCTACCTCAAATCTGGCAAAGCACCCTTCTAAAAACTTTGTCAGCCCTGGTCTGCACACCACCACTTTCCCCCCTGCATAATGCTTCTTCAACACTGCTGGAATTTTAATTCTAGTTCTTTTTTGGAATGTGCTCACCAGAACTCCATTTAAGTCTAGGATGACAAGTTTTTTCTTTTCTAAGGGGTCTGCAACATTCATAAAACAAAAAACTCAAACATCAACAATTCTGACATCAATTTAACAGTCTTAACAAAAAAAATTAGTTCAGAGCTTCAAATTGCTGTCTTTCAACAAATTAACACAAGTGTCATTTCAAAGTTTTCAAAGTTTTCAAAGTTTTCAAAGAACTTTCAAGTGTTATTTCAAAGTTTTCGTGAACTCGTACAATCGAACCCGGACACTGACCAGTTAACATTTTGTAAATAACATTCTGAGGATCACCTTTTGGAGGTTGTGTTGGCATCTTCTTAGGGGGCCTATCCTTCTTCTTCTTCTCCACTGCAGGTGCTTGTACTTGTTCTTCTTCTTCTGGTACATTCTTCCCTTTATCAGCAGCCTTTGTTGCAATGTGATCAGCACCACCAACTTCTTCGTCCAGATCTACAACTTCATCAACCCTGGAGCTTTCTCCTGCAGTTCTACTCCTCAACCTCGACTTTATGGTGCTCACAACCGTAGAAGCAAATGCTTCGTGCTCTTCTTCTTCATCGCTTTGCCAACCACTAGTGCACGCTTTTACTCTTTTTGGGCTTTTCCTTACCAATCAAATCAAGTAAGGAAACTAGTTAGAATAGACATAAAATAAAGTTTACAAAACAAACACATAAAAACACCAAATGGTTACCTTTTTTAATGCTTCAACCTGGCCGTTGTAACAGACTTGGTGATGCCACGCCTTTTGTAATGTGTTTTGGTGATGCCACAGCTGCTAGAGTATAATCAGGAACTAATGGAGACTCAGCAACAAATTTTGGTGAAGAAGTTGACTGTTTGTAGGGTGAAGCAAAAGCACTACTAGTGCCTGCTCCAAACCCACAGCTGATGGCTACCTCAGCTCCATCTTCAGCTCCAACTTCTAAACCAAGTTCCACAAACAAATCCCTGGGAACTTCCTTTAAGCACCTGAAGCATGCCTTCTTTTCATACAGAAGCATGCAACATGCCAAGTGATAGGCATGTTCACATGGCAACTTCATACTCAAAGTATATTGTGGATTGAATACCAATCCACATGCAGCACATGAGTTCTCCATAAAACCTGGCAATCTGCTCTTCATAGTCATGATAGAGATTCCTGAAGTGTCCTGGTGCATCAACTGCCTAGCAGCTTCTAAACAGACCCTGCTTTCTTGAAGTCTGAATTCTAAAGAGGCTTTTAGCCTTTGCTTCTTCTCCCTTTCGTCTACTGCTTCAACACTTACCTTTGGAAGGCAAGCTTCCAGTTTGGAGCAGAAGTAAAGCTCTCCACTTATTTTATGCTTCAAATCTGCAATCTGGGTCAAATCTTCATCTGTTTTATCTGCTTTGTCATTCAAAGCAGATAATTCATTCTGTAGTCTACTCACCTCCTTCTTTGCTATATCAATCATTACTTGCTCCCGTGCTAGGGAGTTGTTGTCAACCTCAATCTTACTAATAATCTTAGCCAAATCTGTTTGACAGTTATCTAACTCTGTTTCCAACTTCTTGACTTCCTCATCAATCAAAGAAATATTGAAACTACAATTGCAAACAGAAAATTCATTTGGCTGACCTGATTTCGCTTTTAATTCCATCTGAGGTGTTCTTCTGCCTGAAGGCTGAGGTGTGCTTTGGCCTGAAGGATGTACGGTTTTCATTTTTTTAACATCTTCTTTCTTTACATCCATATCATCCCTTGGTTTTTTCTCACCAAACAAAACCTCGTGGACTTGTATGCATCCCAATTTATCTTATGACCCTCATGATCTTGCTCTACGACCACAATGCTCCCAAGCAAATGCCAAAGCAACGAAGTTTCCTCAATTCGTTGTTTGGTAATCCCGCTCAGGATACGTAAAACTCGACCAAGTCCTCCAATTGTTGCTTCAGATGAGTGCGGACAAAATAAATTTTTATTTTGCCTTTTTCTTTAAAGGATTCGAATGGTTCTGTCCATACACTGTTCCAATCTTCTTCAGTCACAATATCCTGCAGCCACTTCAGTTTCTGCTGAGGAATAATCCCTTCTCCGACCATCGCAAAAGCAGTGAATTAACAAAAAAACAAGGTATGAAGCAAGCGCCGGAAGGAAAAAATCTCGGAAAGCAGAGGGTACAATTCGAACTGTAAAATAGGGTATAATCTGCGTACAGCAGATCAATTATCGATTTCGGCGTGAATGATTACAAGTCTGACAGCCCAGATCATTGTTTGCGAAAAGGCGCGCGGGAATCGAGAAGGTGCGAAGAATAGCTGCTTCGCGTGCTTAATCTGCTTCCGCTTGTCGCGTTTTTTTGTACCCCAATATCTAACTTAGACCCACAAGGAAACATATCCCCTCAATGGCAAAAGCCTCGTGCACCTCAACCACTTTACATTGCGTCTCCTCAACCACTTTACATTGCGTCTAGAGGTTTTGACACCCAACAGTTTAGAGTGTGATTCTAGGCAGTCTCAAACTCGAGATCTATAATTGCAAGAACTAATGTGTTACCACTAGACCAAACACTCAAATGCATGTTGCTCATCTTCAACTTATATCTAAGCTCTACTCCTGCTCAATGTTAGAGACCATCTCATGATGATAAGAATGTTAGAAACGTTAGCGATTAATCATGTGGTGGGGTTAGTCTCATGACTATGCTCCACTCCTATTCAATGTAAGAGACCATGTCATGATGACCAGAATCCAGGTTTGGTGCTAGTGGTGGGATCCATAATTTATCAAACACTCTTCCAAAAACTAAATATTGTGGATCCGACCCAATAGCTAGATGTTCGGCGTGTGATATGTAAACACCTAAAAAAAATTTGAAGGCGGACCTCAATTCCCACCCCCCCCACCCCCCCACCCCTCCCCCAACATGATTCAAAATTTCTTTGCATTAAATATGCGGTGACCCAAACAATTGATTTTTCCTTCCCTTTTTAACTTATCAACTTGCTTTTGAATTCTTCTTGAATATTACTCTATATTCACATAAGTACATTCCGACTAGCTATTCTAGATGTGACCCTCACTTTACTAGTCCTGGTTTAGGACAAAAACTTGGTCCTCATTAGAATGGTTTGAGTTTGATTGTCATTTATAAGTATAAACGTTGAAAATATCAGGTTTAGAGGACTGGTAAGTTAGACCTTCTTGGTTTAGAGCTAAGATATTAGTCCTCGTTTTGAAGGTTACATTTGGATCAACCCCACAATCTAGTTGGAAAGGGCCTGAGCAATGACAAGAGGACCAATCTCATGTTGTGGAATAAGTAAACAACTAAATTTGATCATAGCTAGTGTATACTCAAGCACTATGAATTTCCCCTTATTTTTTGGGTGGAGAGCTAGTCTGCATATTTTGTTTTTCTTTTTGTCGTTCATCTCAGCTTGTATATCTAGGGAATTTGAACCTTATCTTTGCATTTCTCTATATTTGTTACTAGGCTAGTATATGTATGGTCTAGAACAAAGGAATATGATACAAAAAGCTAGAATTTCTATTTTTACTCCACAATGCATCATCAAAGTCCTTTTAATTAAAAAAATCATGTTTCAATCATTGATTTGAAATGATGGCCATTAGTATTCTAGATTTAATACCTTAGAAAATCATTAATCGTTTGAATAGAAAACTATATAAAACAATTGGTGCCTGGCAGTGAGGCAGAAGAACAAATTGTTATCTATGTGGATTTTTATCGAAACAAGCAAATAATCAATTATCTTATATGAGCTTGAACCATTACTTCTAACTAACATATGATCTTGAAAATCAAGCATGCAAATATTTGGAGAATATAATAAGTTGGCTGATAATTCTAGACTATGGAATCATTTCAAACAAGCATGAACACTTTCCCATCTACATTTGTATCCTAGTGCTTCTCCCTTTCTAAAGGGATTGTTTGCTGCTTGGGACACTGTCAGGTCTCTTTTTCATATCAATCTCGAGGCATGTCTTCAGTTGTCTACTCCATGCTGGTGGATTCCTTTGCAGAACACTCTAGAGAATGTGCCTTTAAGTGTTGTTGTTCATCCAAAGACACAATGACGATGGATAGCAGCTGGTTTAAGCACCATTGCAGCTTGCTATGAGTCTGAACATTTCATGTCATGAGAAGCATTTAAAACAAAATTCTTGTTGTATAGATCGGATAGAATAATTGGGACTCGTATTGCTGCATTATTGCCACAGGATTCTGACCCACAAATTGATAATATCTGTATGGTTTGCCATTAGGGTATTAAGCTAGGGTGTATAAACTACTTCTACATTCTGAAATATTGCTTTCGTCTAAGAGATGGAATCTTCAGGTTTCTCAGCCACAATGGAAAAGTGTTTAGACATGGGTATGGAATAAGTTGCTTCATCGCAAAGTGAAAGTTTTGTGGTGGCAAGTGATCCATAGATGTCTGAGAGTCAATTGGTTGGTCAATTTGTTCTTGATTGTTCTTCAGATGGCTCTTAATTGTTCCTCTCTTGACCAAGAGAAGAAGGTACTGATTTGGTATACTTACCTTCAGATTCATTCATATACATAGGTAGGTGGTTGTTCTCAGTTGGATCAGTTTGTCTGCTGGGGTTCTAATCCTGTCTTTGCATTTTATATTTTATAGTTCTTGATTGATAAATAAAGCTCGTCATCCTTAAAAAAAAAAAACCTCAAGAAGTACAAAGACAAAGAAATATGTGACTATTGAATTCATCTACAGTCTGAAATTATTGTTCCTATATTACCAATATGATATAAAAGATTTCGACTACAATATTTTGCCCAATATATTGCACTGTATAGAATAGAATGGAATAGAATAGTTTTTCATTTTATTAATTAAAATGCTAATGTAAAATAAACATTTATATATTAGCCAACTGCAACTTGGTTGTGATTATGTTAGGAGAACCAAGGGATCCAACATGGTGGATTATATGCTCATTTCCAAGCAGACCTACATCTTCTCGCACATGTATAGGTGGGCACACATAAAGTAGAGATGAGGAGTTAGGTCAGATCATAACCCCTCTTTGTAACAGTGGATTGGTAACCGATACAGCTCTAGTGCACGCCATTCCCAAAGTGCCTCGGCTTCATCATCTGGATTATGATAAAGCAAAGGATTATACCTAGCTGGTAATAAAAGAGATATTGGAAAATTGTAGCTTTTCACATTGTAGCAGCAATCTATCAAGCTTGTTAGTGTTCTTTTGACTGCAGTAGAGGAAAGTTTTGGGAGAAGACGCACACGTATACCATTGCATACATCTAGCTTCCCTTCAAACAAATGGTTTGATGATGAGTGTAAAGCTCTTAAGTGACAGCTCAGATTAGTAGTTGATCCCATTTTATGTCTTCAGGCAAAGCCAATTAGACAATAGCTTTCGTCAGAGGCAAGATGGCGTATTACATTGCAGAATACCAACATGAAATCCTTTACATTCATGACTGCCACCCAGGTCATTTTGGAGTAGAGTAGTACATAAGCCTATGCAACGTCTTGACAACATGTGTCGTACTTCATGCAGCTCTATGATCCTAACATGATCTAAAACATTGTGCCAGCACAAACCGGTGCAGCACAAGGCTGATATCACCCACAACTCGCTATGTCTTGCAAATGGGAAAACAGATGGCATAATGACAGAGCTATTGGAGTGGGCTGGAGCTTAGATTGTCCCTATCTTGACTAGTTTGTTTAATAGGTCCCTACATGAAGACTTCCCCATACAATGGATTGCCAGCAAAGTAGTTACTATATATAAAGCAAGGGCTCGACATCATCCTGCCGATTATAGTAATAATTATAGTCATTTTTTTGTTGGCAAAACTGCTCACCAGCATCCCTGAATGACAACTGGCATCATGGGCAAAGGAGATATGGGTACACTGACTTGGAGAAGCTAATTTTACGCCCAAACCTTTGACCATTGATCATATTTCACATTGTGCATTTACTAGTGTACAACAGAAATAAAAAACAGGTCCTATACTAATGGTTCATGGAATTTGCGAAGACTTTCATCACCGTACTTAGGAAGAAGATATGGGAGAGATATTCGCAACTGGGTGTTCTACAGGAGATACAAAATCAAGGGGGAGGCTCACATAGTTTTAGCCGTACAATCTAAGTGAGTGACTCAAAAGGGATCTTCTTTGGGCTTGAACCATATATACACTCGTATTTGGTTTTTATTTTAGTGATTCTAGCACAATGTGTGGCAGAAAGGGGTCCTTCGTGGACGATAAAACCATATTCTATTCTATTCTATTCTGCAGATTTTGTATGAAAGGGCCATGGCTCGAATGCCCCGGGCCACTCTATCGACAAGAGTGTTGGACTGCAATAAGGTTCTCCACTATCCCCCATGGACTGTATATTGATCAGCTAGAAGAATGGCTTGCCTTGCATGGAGCCTAGCAATAACATCTGGACACACTAGGATACTAGAATGTGAGCCAACTTGGCAAAGAACATGGTGCTCCTCTTATCATCTTGTAGACGACATATAAGCAGCCTCGCTTCACTTATTAGGATAAAAAAGTAGAGGTGGTGCAAACATACAACTATCTTGGAGTAGAGTTCACTACCACTATATACTGGGACACTTGCATCCAACGAAGAGTAAGGACAGATTGCAAGGCGCTCTATGTCATGAAGAACAATTGTCACATGGCAAAGTTCTAGCAACCACACTTGTCCATAATTTTGGTGGAACCAATTTATTCCTATAGAGTGGAATTGTGGAGGACAGTGATTCCTTGCTACTTAAAAAGTCTTTTTGGAAGTTTTAATGTGAAGTCCATGGTCTTGCACCCAGTTCTCCTCTCTTTGGAGCAACATATACTCTATTGCCAAAAGAGGAATTTACTTTTATCCTTATTACATGTGAATTAGGAAACGTCATGTGAACCAAGTGTTATTGTCTACAAGCATAGAAATTGGTTGTTTCACAAAAATGTAACTTACATTTGCCAGGGTAAATATAAATAAATGTACATTAATTTACATAAACCTAGTGTATTTTCGTACATCATTATGAAAAACATATTGGACATCCTTTCATGCTTCTACCCATGTACAAGTCCAGAGTAATGAAGATCACAATTACTTGAAGTAGTACCTCGGCACGTGGTTCCTTGATAAGGTTTGGGATGCTAGTGCTTTGAAAAAGGTCAAAACAACACACTACAAAAGCCAGATTAATTCCACACTTGCCCATGGCCCGCAGTAGTACCTGTTATTACATTGCCGAACCAAGATGCATAAAACATTGCATCCATTCATACAGGTGCTTGGCGTTTATAGCTATGCGAGCAGGATATATTGACATGATTACACCCAATCAAACGCTGCATTTGCTTTTGCCATTGATGTAAGTCTACAACCTTGTGCATCCAATTCACTTAATACTTTATATATACTTGTAGGTCATTGACTTCATAATGTTTTCCTACAAAATCCTTGTCTAGTTCCGAAGTGCCTTTCTTTTTGGAAGGTAAAGGTGGACTATTCTGGAAGTGCCTTTCTATTTGGAAGGTGAAGGTGGACTATATGAATATGCCGAAAGATGCCTACGAGAAAATGGTCACATAGTCGTAGTTGTTGCAGAAGGAGTAAGTTAGGACATAACCATGAAAAGTCTGAGCACATACAATATTGTGTTTGATGCTTCTAGAAATAAATTACTTATAGATTGGCTACCTTAGTAATTGAGTCAACTCTTCCCCTTATCCATTTTTGGGTTGCTCCTAAGGGAGCAAACTCTCGTTCAAGTGTGTTTGTGGCATATTCTAGGTATAAGCCAGTATATGCCTAGAATATGCCACAAACTGCTCCAAAACCATTGTTGGCTGTAAACTGTCGGTCGATTGTGTTGAATAGCAGCAACTCTGGAAACTGGCTAACCGGTGCTCCTTCCTCAAAGGAGGTAATGATATGAAATGATCAGCTCGGCTCCTACAGCGAGATGTATAAATCCAATTTCTAGATCTTCAACTCTTTTATTTTGCCTTCATCCACTTTATATCTAGCAATTATACCACCAGAATCTGGTCGCACTTTGAAGGGGAGTTACTTCACCAGCTCAACTGAAAACCTTTTGATTTTTCCAAGTATTATTTATACAAGATAATGCAACTGGAATAGCAGCCTTGAACAGGCCATATGAGAATAATGTGCTCACAGTTTCAATGGTAAGCAGCTATCAACAGACCAATTCATTAATGTAGTTAACCACGTGAATGTCATGGTCTGAATTCCATCTTACTATGTTTTGTCTAACAACGATTTGGCTGGTTAAATCCTGCATGGTCTAGATATTTACGGATTTTTCAGCTGCACAATCAATTTGTTTGTTGTTGTTATTTCTCTTTTTTGTTGGTTAAGCATCAACGAAGGACATTGGTGGTATTGTTTTTTGGCTAAAAGTATGGTCTCTATGTACTTATTATCTTCCAAAAGATTGTTACTACTACGAACATTTTCTGTTAAAATCATCTGCTAATGATGTGTTAAAATCATTTTTTGTTAAAATGTTTTCTGTTGATGAAGGTCGAAAATATGCTGTAAATTGTTCTAGAGTTCGGTTGGGTGGTGAGCTCTAGCCGTGGAGGCTATTTATATCAACATTTTTAGGAGTAGTTTGTGTTAAGGTAGTTGACCATTATTTATTGTTGATTTAAGCGAAGAGTTTCTAGAGGTTATATCAGTGCTATCGGATCGACTAGCCCATCCATATTGACCAAATTAGTAGAAAAACAAACTAATTTGGTGCAGGACCAGTGAGAAAAACGATGCAACAAAAAAGCTTCAAAATCCCTATAAGGATTTCCAAATTTGCGTCATTACTGTGAAGGTCAACCTCCGAGATCGCCCACAGTAATCCCTCCAACATCCTAGTAAGTCCAGGGTAAAACTATAATGAGCCTGCATAATTTCAACATGTGTCGAGATGGATCTGCATATCCTGTCTTTGATTTGTTTGCTTACAGTCCAACAAAAGGAAGAACTTGGATTGCTTTATTGTCCATGCGTAATCTGTGGTGAAGATGAATTAATAATTTGTGCTCAACATAATTTAATCCATTACATTATATTGGCTTTAAAACTTGGAAATTTTACATTTGTTGTATGGGTCTGTTCGCATAAAATTTTGTAGTCTCATGGTTGTTTTTTTTTGAGATGGAAAGTCCCAACATTGCCTTAAAACATACCTAGTGTTATGAAACATGATATCGCCTAGGTGCCTGGGGGTATGGGATAAAGTCTTGTAGAGGTTGGGGCTCATGAAGGAACCGCCCTTTAGGTGTATTGGTTATCACAAAAGGTGCTAGTACATAACACTTCTTGTCATGTCACTAGGACCTCATATCATACCACTTTGGGGGATGCTCACAACAAAAGAATGGTCATTTAACGACGTGGGGTTGCGATGTCTGGGTCACGCGACGTCATATTTGACGTGACCAGGTCATGTCAACATCGCAACTAGTGACGTCACATCGCATACACTTCGCACGCGACGTGTACTGCGACGTATGACGTCGCGTCTGCCATGATATCGCGAAGTCTTGGCTGAGTTCGTCATGCCAGGTGGCATGTCGGGGACGTCACGTCGCATGCTGAATCACAGTTTCGGATAGGGGAAATTGCTCGTCTGTCGCCGGGCCTTCGGGAGAGGACTTTTGGGGCAAGCTTCTTTCGGGGGGTTTTTTAGGGCCCCTGCTCTGGCGTCGACACCCCCCCTCTATTTCAAGATGCGGTGCAAGGTCCTGGTCGAATCTAACAAGGATAGGGCCTCCAAAACATAAACCCTGTAAGTTGCAAGGTTCTTGAAGGGTTTGTGTTTTGGGGCTGAATGGAGTTTAGATCTTGTCTCCTCCTGATGTGGCAATTAGAAGTCGAGGGCTGCTTTTGCAGTAGCAAGACATTCATAAATTCGTAATTAATGCATGGTACGGAATTAAATTCTGATTTTTTGCCAGTTGGCTTCCTAAGTTATGAACAACATACGGGCCAATTTTCAGAATTTCTGGACAAGGTTTCGATCAAGGAGTTAGCATTAGAGCGGTCTGGGCAGCCCGTTGTTGGGCAGCCGAGATGGGACTCTTCCCCAAGTCAAACAAGGTCAGGACCTTGCAAGGCTGCCTCACAGGAGAGGAGAGTAAGGACCCCAGGAGGTGGGACCCAAAAAAGTTCCTGAGGCAGCCTTTCCTGGCATCGCTCCCACGGGGGGCCATACGCTAATGACCACCCTCACGGAGCTCGGTTCCACTATCCGACCGTTGAATTCTCCATTCAGGGGCCCTGCTTTGGGCAGGTCTAAAAAATTCCAAGATCGGTCCGGGGGAACTTATCACACCATGGAGCGTCCAGCAGGCAACCATGTAGAAACCAAAGTATTTTGTTGTTCTGGCACTGTGGAGGCCCCGGAACGGAGATTCGACTTTGCCAGATCGTCCAGAATGGCGAAATAACCCTAGGGACAAAGTTACATAGTCAGTTTTGCATGAGAAAGGAACGCGTACGCCCTACATGGCAGTATTCAGCATCCACCTCCCAGGTCAATTGACTATGACGGTGCTGGAACTAAGCTACTTTGGCGCTTCTGGGAGAGGGGATGGTCTTCTGGCCACAAAACTTGGTCCCTAGGGCAATGTCGACGCTCTGAGCCCAATGGAAGAGCTAAATCACGGTTTCGAATAGGGGAGGTTGCCCTTCTGTCGCCAGGGCCTTCGGGAGAGGACTTTTGGGGCAAGCTGCTTCCGGGGGTTTCTAGGGCCCGTGCTCTGGTATCGACACCCCTCCTCTAGTTCAAGACACGGCGCAAGGTCCTGGCCGATCAGTGCCAGTGTTTCATCTTCATGTTCTACAGGGATGTGCTATCGAAATTTATGGGTCTGAAGCATCTAGAAAAACTACTCTTGCCCTCCATGTCATTGCAGAAGCTCAAAAGAAAGGCGGTATATTGCTACTAATGACCTTCATGATATTTTTAACATGTTTGCTGATAAGAAGAGTTTTGCATCTAACCATTTATAAGCATATATACCTTCAGGTGTTTGTGTTTTCATTGATGCGGAACAAGCCAATAATTTGCTTGTTGCACAGCCTAATTGTGGAAAGCATGCATTATCTTGACCGACATCTGTGATAGACAATGTAAGAAGCTTTTGTAACAACGAGAGAAATGAATAGTCTCTACTACAGCTTAATAGTTTAAAAGCCATTATCTGTTGGTTGCTGCTTTAGTTCCTCGGGTGGAGCTTGAGGGAGAAATGAGTGATTCTCATAAGGCTGTATTAGCACGCTTGATGAATCAAGCATTGAGCAAGTTGACACATTCTCTAGCATGCTCACAGACCATTCTAATCTTTTAATCTTTATAAACCAGGTAAGACCTCTTGGTAATATTAAGCAGAAATATAACAAGGCACTTGGACTCTTGTTCCTAGACCTGGAATAGGTAATGAGGCTTTTAAACTAAATTCTCAGTTGCAAGATTAACTGCCAAGGAGCCCTCAGTGCACTCAGTACAGTGAAAAGTTTTATAGAAGAAGATGAGGAACATTTGAGAAAGAAATTTTTGACAAGCCCGTGGCAATGTATAGGAGACACTATACAAAGGGGCTTTGAAAGACATTCCTTTGTTGCAAGCGCATTGATTGATATGTATGTCAAATGCTGCTCTTTTGCAAAGGCATAGGAAGTCTTTGACAAATTGGCAGATCAAGGTGTCGTATCCTTGTATCCTGGACTACACTAATTGCAGGATATAACGATCATAGATGTATTCACAATGCACTGAAATGTTTTGCAAAGAAGCTATTGGAAGGTGATGCTGCCACATTTGTTTGCATTATAAAAGCTTATACCAAATATATGAGCACTGGATTTGGACCGCGAAACACATGAAATGGTCACAGAAAGGGGTTTGACATAGAAGCACTTTTGGCAACACATTGATTAACATGTATGCCAAATGTGACTCACTTTCAGAGGCGAAGGAAGCTTTTAATAAACTTATAACCCGAGATGTAGTTTCGTGGAATGCACTAATTGTAGGACATGCCGAAAATGGCTCATGTCAAAATGCATTGAAGCGTTTTGATCATATACAGCTGGAAGGAGTCTCTCGAGATGCAATTACCTTGGTTTACAGCTTAGAAGCTTGTTGCCAAGTAGCAGCCATAGATAAAGGCCTGGAAATACATGATGCAATTGTAGAAATTGGTCTGGAAATAAATGCCGTATTGGTAATGTCTTGATCGATCTGTATTCTAAATGTGGTTCACTTGAAGAAGCCAAAGAAGTGTTTGACAAGTTGGGCTATTTGGAACGTTGTGTCTTTGAATGCTATGATAAATGCTAACGGTATGAACAATGGGAGCAAGCTGGCTACACATTGTTTTGAACAGATGCAAAAGCAAGGCATACAACCAGATGCCATCCCTTTTGTTTCCCTTGTTATGGCGTGCAGCTGGGCTGGGTTGATGTGTAGGGACCATATGTATTTCAAAATGATGAAAGAAGAGTAGGTATTGCATGTGACATTCCAGGGAAATATATGCCATAAATACGTATATTTCCAGGTCCGTCACTATATAAGTCTATCTCCATAGTCTTGTATACCATAGGTTAGTGGCATAGGGTGCATGTCTAAGTTATTAATATAACTTAGACACCCTTAGGGTAAGGCCATTTTCCATGTGGCCTTATCCTATTGGGCAACCGCCACACGGCCCTATCCTATTGGAGTCATGTGGCATAACATGTGAACCCTAACCTATAAAGGCCTAAACCTTAACCCTAGGCCTCTTTTCTGGCTCCAACAGCCTGGAAACCTTCTTTGCGCTTGAAACTCTGTTTCGAGAACCATTTGCTGTGGCATAGCCTAGCACAGCAGCCCCCGGAGCGTGTGCGGGTCAATAGGAGTGGGAGCTACTTCAACCACCTTGAAGACCATGGAGATGCCAGGAGCAGGAGAGAGTTCCTCAGGAGCAGGTATTTGGGTTAGAGTTCTTTATAGATCATCTGGAATCTAGGACTCCAGATGAGTTAGAATTTCCTGTCTCTAGTAAAGCCTTTCTAGAACCCTCAGTCTAGATCTTGAACCCTAATCAATGAACCCTAACTGTAAGTTAGGTGTGTATGATTAAGTTTAGATGTTATTCTCATTATTATCATGTATGTGGATATGTGATGTTGGTTGATCATGTTTGCTCCTCTTGTATTGGGAAGGGGGGTAGAGACCTAGTAGCCATTACTTAGTGATGCTTCTAGTTTAGACCCTTTAGTTCCTATTATTATGCGGTCTATACATAGGAATCCACCGGGCTACGGGGGCTATGATATGACTCAACACTACATAACGGGGCTAGAGGCGAGACAGAGGGAGGGTCCCTACTGAGCGCGGCTACTGGGGACCCCATAGCGGGCTAGGCTTATGGCCGGTCACTTCGAGTGGGCCGGGCATGGGTCCGACACCTCTTGGGGCAATGGTGTCGGCCTGCCTCTCAAGAGCTGCAGGTGACGGCCTGGCTCTTGTTTTGGGGGGGTTAAGTCGGGGAAGAATCATGTGTTGCCACGATTCTCTAGCCGCCCGTGGAACCTCTAGACCCCGGGAAGGGGAGATGGAACTCTTCCTGCCTCGAAGGACCGGGAAGATGCAACCCAGAGCAGTCTCGATGGGTGATACCATGAGATTGCGTATCTGGAAGGTTAGAGTCGTACCAGAGCCCGATCTAGCCCATCTACAAAGTATGCACAGGAGGGGCGGATGGAGTGGTCAACTCTAGCCATGGTCTCGAGCCAGCCCCGCCATTGTTATGACTCGGTCTGCTCTACCTTGAGGCCTAGCCGTCAGTCTACCTCCCCATGAGTCTGAGCCTTGGGTAGGAGCTCTCATATTTTACAGCATGTGTTTATCTCTATTGTATCTATGGATGTATGGATGTGCTACCCTTCGAGGTAGTTCGATGTATTGTTATTGCTAGTTCTGACATTGTTTATGCTTCAGCTGTTATAGGAGCCCATAGGGGAAGGGCGCGCAAGACACCTTCGTGCCCCCTTCCCGCACTAGGGATACTCCAGAGTGCGGGGTAGACGGAGGGCCTGTGCAGTCGAAGGACCGGATGGGGGATTTCTTACGGAGTGTACGACCGGGTGCTGTATATTATGTAGGGAGCGTCACAATGGTATCAGAGCAATGTTCTTGGTTGACCAAGAGCTAGAACTGACCATATCCCTGAATAGGTAGACTAGCCTAGCTAGAGAATTCCAGTTTTGAACCACGAAATGTGGGAGAATTTTTTTTCCTATTAGCAGGGTCATAATTAGATTAAGTATAGTCCAAGTGGTAGAAATAATATAGTCAAAAGAAACCTTCTAGTAAATTTGAGCTCAAGTTATTCATGAACCGCACCTTTCAAGCGAGAATTGAACGAGAAATCGCTCAAAAGAAAGCCTAAAAGAAAATGGCGTGAAATGACCAATATTTGACCCAAAAGAAATAGGAAATTTTGTGAAATAGTTAAGTGATAGGGAAACTACCTTAATTAACAACCCATAGTTACAATAAATTTACTCTTAAGAAACTTTATCTACTAAATCTTTAGAAGCATTCCTACTCCTTAGAAGTTCCCAAATAGTAGCTTGAACCTCTCCTTTACCCTTGTAAGGCGAATTTTAAGCTAATCTCCGAAGCTGCTATAAGAGTGTCCATCGAACGAACAGTCGGCGAGATCGATCCAAAGGAGCCGTGAATAGACATAGTCGACCATTGATAGAGGCAAGATCACTCGAAGAGCCCACCATCGAGGAAGCTAAGTTGTTGGAAGGATCAAACAAATAGCTAGGAAGTTGGAAGCTCCAGCTTGCACCGGAACGTTTGAAGCACTCACGGCGGGCGGCGACAAGCAAATTCTTGAGGCCCTGTGGCCTAGGCCAGACGACGAACTTAGCCACTCAAGCTCTTCAGATGAATCATTTCACTCTTGGAGGAGCAATGACTTAGCACTTCAGGTGAATGATCGCAAGGCTCGGGGAAAATTGAGATCGTGGCGTCTGCTTTTGGAAGTGAGGAGCAAGTAGCAAGAGCAACCTCGGCAACTGGAGCAACCCTAGCAACAGGAAGAGCATGTGAGAAGCAAGCAGCAAGAGCAGCCCTCGACAATAGGAGCAACTCCAACACCAAGAAGACTAGGTGAACAGCAAGCAGCAGGAGCAATCTCGAGAGTAGGAGCAACCCCAATAGTAGGAACAACAGCAAGGGAAGCCAGCAATGTGAAAGAAAAGGGAGGAAGAGACATAGGCAAGGGAGAAGTGAATAAAGATGTGTGAAGATAGGCGTAGGGGGGGCGTGGTAGAGAACCACAACTGGACAAACCGGAGGAGGATGAGCCCGAGGTGGAAGGACCACACCAACAGGGGAGGGGAGCAAGAGGCTAAAGAAGAAGAGGAGGAGGAGGCCGAAGAACAGACGGAGCCTACGCTCGGCAACCATATCAATGCAGTCCAAGGAGGGCAAGATCAGCGAGAAGCTATTTAAGCTGAAGCAAGATAATGAGTACGAGAAGAAGAAGGCAGTATGCAAGATTTATCTCTGCCGATGGATCCGACATAATTACTGATATTGTAAATAGAGTGCCAGAGTCTATCAAAGGTAGCCGACTAGGGTCAAAAAGCAAGCCTCCACCACCTCGACCTGATTCCTCGAAGAAGGTCCGTCATCGGCCAAATTCCAAGCACAGTAGAGCTGCTTGGCATATTTGGCATTGCCAATAGTGCATCAGTCTGATGATTCAGAAAGCCTCCTTTCGAGTGCCTACATCAAGGGTCTGTGTAGGAGTTCAAGATGGACTACCACTACTGAGCCATATCAAGGACGGCGGGGTCTCGCTAGGAAGCGGCCAAAGCAGAGGAACTCAACTCTTCGAGGAGGGCAACCTATGCGCAATCCACGCGAAGAGGGTGACTGTGATGCCAAGGGCCTCCACCTGGCGAGGAGGATACGCAAGGAGAAGCCCTAGAAGCTTCAATGTTTGTACATAGTAAACTTTTATACATATTAAAGCTATCTTTTTCGTGTAAGTCAAATTTTAATATATAAAAGTACCTTCCTCTGTAAATTAATCTCTTAAAAGTTTTTTTTTGTATAAATTACATTGTTGTAGAATCTTTTCTATTATAGTTAGAATGTTCTTAATTGCTAAGTCTAGATAAAATTTTGCCTTAGAAAATTGAAAATTGGCCTCTGAAGATCTTAACTCCCTCATTCAAGCAACTGAAGCTCAAGTGTTGGTTATGGCAGAATCTATTGAATCACATAGGTATTATTTAAAGTTGCCTTTAACGTTCATATGTTGGATTAAACCGAGCTTATGATTATTTTTTTCCAGCTATTCGATGATGGAGCCTGCTATTTTTACTCTTATGGTAAGCCAGTTCTTCTATCCTACGCTTTCGATTGTCTATATTCTATTTCTTTTTTTTTTTTTTTTTTTTTTTTAGAGCAAGGGGTTTTTTATATTTCATTTATGAGAAAAACATAATACAAAAATGGGGTTGCATCAGACCACAGGAGACACCCTGGGTACAGTCAGCCCTTGTACCATAAGTACAGATATGCATATAAATAAGAGCAATTAGAATAGTGGATCTTATAATGTTCATGTTTAGATCCAGATCAAAAATAGCAGCCATGTACAAACAATAGGCTGTCAGAGAAACCATGATAGTTATCGTCCTAAGACACATCCACCAGATCCTGAATTGTAAGATCTTCGACCTTGGAGTTTCCAAAGATTCTTAGCAGCTTATCAAGTTTCCGAGCACTGAAGTTGGTGAAGTCCATCACAAGCATAACATGGGCTTCCCTTCTCTGTTGCCATTTATGAAAAAGGTCGAGAAAGATCTGCCTTAGCCCATTATGTCTCCATACCTCATGCTGGTTCAACAGTTTTCTTATTGCTTTCGCATGGACCATCTCTTGCTTCAATAAAATCAGATTATCTGCCAGTTCACCCATTGGCATCCTGGAGTCCTCATCATCATCATCATCAAGAAGTTTAGCTGGTGCTCCCGACCTGAGTAGCCTCCTCTGATGAGCTGTGAAGAACACCATCAAAATCAGTTAGAACAATATTAAAGAATTGGAAATGGCCATTGAATTTTCCAATTCTATCTCAGTCTCTGTCATACTTTTTCCCTTTTGATAGTTTATGAGCCATGGCAGTAACTGCCAGAATGTCCAAAAGAGCATTTTTAAGGGAGGTCATATTAGGATTTTTCCCATTTATGGCAACCTCATTTCTATGCTTCCATATAACCCATAAGCATAAATTCCTGGTTGTTTGGATCAGTCTATTACTGTGCTTTAGAAAATCTATCAAAATCCCTGGGCAACCTTGATTGAGCTGGGAAGTCCAGACCCAAAATTCCTCCAGCCATGGGCACTGAAAAACATGGTTAGAATTTTCAACCTGACCACACCCAAGAGGACATGTGGCAGCAACTGAACTGTCATATTTATTTCTTATTGCATTGGTATGCAGACTTTGGTGGAGAACTAGCCATCTGAATATATTAACCTTGTTAGCAGAGTAGCTTTTCCAACTCTTTCTGCAGACTTTAGCTAGAGTTTTCTCCTCACAACCCCATAGTCTACTTGCTTTAGAATCCTGGGAATCCAATAATGCCTTATAAATATCCCTAACCTCACAGTTCTCTTTGTTGTTCAGAGTCCATTTACTGGAATTGTTGGCCAGGTTTCCAAATTGCTGCACTATTCCCATTATTCTGTGGTATATTTTCCTGTCCAGAGTGGATCCCTTGGTCTTAGCTTTCACCACCTCCCAGGTCATCCAGCTAGCACCATCCATCAGATCTTCAATCTTCTGCAAGCCAGCATGAAACCATTGCATGTAACTTCTGAGGATGAGTAAGGGCTAGGCAATCATTTTGTTGTTGATTGAACCGAAAAGCAGGATGCCAGAAAAAGTTAATTTCACTGCACCTGGCATCAATCTCAGGAGGTCTAAAGCATAACAAAGCTTGGTTCCAAGCCTGGATGATTCTTCTCATCAGGGGAGATGTTTCAGAATGTGGAGTAGCTTGGAAAAAAGTAGAATCAGGGAGTAAGTGTTTAAGTGTGTGACTGCCAACTGGATATGATCTATCCACCCAATAGCGAATCAGTTTAAGGGCAGGAGAAGGGTTGTGACTGTGAATTGCTCTCCACACCATCTTCCCTGCTAATGCCTGAGCCTGCTTAAATAGATCCTTGCAGCCAAGTCCTCCCTTTGACTTTGGTTTTGTCATATCATTCCAGGCAGCCTTATGAGCACCCTGCCAAATAAATTTCCTTATGGCACTCTCAATGTTATTATATGAGGCTTTATCTGCAACAATTGCAGAAGAAAAGTATACATGAGAGCTGGCTATTACAGAATTAGCTATCTCCACCCTTCCAGCTAATGACAGGGATGCTGGATAAAGCATGAGTTTCTTCTTTATCCTATTAACCAGAGGTTCCCAAAGACCATGTAATGTGCTATTTAAAGCCAAAGGCAGACCCAGAAGTTTGGTGGCCATTTTTTTCCCCACTACCTTAATTCCCTGCATTTATGTTTGGTCATTATCACTAACAATGGAGCACTTATCCTTGTTAAGCTGAACCCCTGACACTTCTCCAAAAGACTGTAAAGCCTCTAGAAAATTTTGAAGACTATGATCATCTTCCTTTAGGAAAACAAAAGTGTCATCTGCATACTGCATAATGACAAAAGGCTCAGCCGAGTTTGGGAGACTGAGGGTATGGATCTTTCCAGTGCTTTGCAAATGGCAAGCCAACTTAGTAACCATTTCAGCAACAATTAGGAATAGGTAAGGAGCCAAAGGGCAGCCTTGCCTAACCCCTCGTCTGCATTCAAACATTTTTGTTGGGGAACCATTGATAATAAATGCAGAAGAAGCAGTTGCATTCAATTTCCACACTAGATTGTATATGTTGTCTGACATGCCCAGGTGGTTCATAGCTCTCCTCAAAAATTCCCAATTGATTGTGTCATATGCTCTCTTGAAATCCAATTTCAGAAGCATACACTTTTGGCCAGAAAGTCTGTTCCAGTGAAGACCTTCACTAGCACCAATAAAATTATCCAAAATGTTCCTTGTGGGCAGGAAAGCTGACTGGCATGGATTTATTGTTTCTTGGAGAACAGGTTTGATTCTGTTGGCTAGGATTTTAGCCATAACCTTATATGTAGTGTTAGTCAATGTGATAGGTCTCCAGTCCCCTATAGCAACAGGGTTATCTGTCTTTGGAATTAATGCTATCTGCCCTGCATTTATAGCTGGATTCATGAATTTGGCTCTCCACAGACCTTGAAAAAAGTTCACCAAATCATCCTTCATAGAATTCCAGAATTCTACATAGAATTCAGGTTGGAATCCATCTGGGCCTGGGCTTTTCCCTGAGTCCATTGACTTTAGTGTATCCTGAATTTCTCTTTCTTGTGGAGTCTCCAAGATGTCTTTTTCTTCAATCTGCACATCCTTCCTGGGAATGGCATCAAAGAATTCATCCAGTTTATTACTGTCCACCCTTTTTTCAGCAAATAAACTTCCATATACATCTCTGAAGTAGACCTCCAGGTCTTCCTGTTTGTCTATTGTTTTCCCATTAGGATCCTTGACTTTAACAATCCCATTATTCAGAAGTCTATTTTTAGCAACCCTAAAAAAGAAAGCTGAGCTGCTTTTATCGATCCTATCCTATATTATAAATATGGTGTATGTCTGTCTTGAATCTCGCCCTAAAATTGGATGGCTTAGATTGAAGCCCTAAATCGGGCGGTCCTGGAAGAAGGAAAATTGGTCCTCTGCGTGATCGAGGAGTGGAGGCAGCGATTGCCGGATCTACTTAACCATCAATTGCTTCTGCTCTTTGAAATTCTTTTAGTACAAAAAACAAAGCAGAGGATTGCAGCCAAAAGCAGGGTAGCCTCAGAACAATAGAAATACAGATGGATTGTTCCACAACGATTGTGCCACCACATTCTTGAGCAACGGAAGTGCGGTGACTTTCTGCTTCAACGCCGACCTCTGCTTCCATGGATCTACTTGCCTTAACCATCAATTGCTTCTGCTCTTTGAAATTCTTTTAGTACAAAAAACAAAGCAGAGGATTGCAGCCAAAAGCAGGGTAGCCTCAGAACAATAGAAATACAGATGGATTGTTCCACAACGATTGTGCCACCACATTCTTGAGCAACGGAAGTGCGGTGACTTTCTGCTTCAACGCCGACCTCTGCTTCCATGGAAAACGTAGCTTCCTGGCTGCCGGTATTGCTCTCTTCTTCTCGATACTTCTGCATCTTCCTATAAGCTACATTTCCTCTTTCACATGCATTCTCAAGCTTCACATGCATCGAGTGGCCCTCTGCACCGTCAAAACAGGCAGTCTTTTGGATTCCCAGTTAGCGAGCAACAATGGATAATCTCCCAGGCAGCCACTATCTAGGGCCACTGCGAGATGTATAGCAGAGGTAAAGCTTCAAATCCACTGCTATTACAGGATATATAAATGATATGATGGATATTTGAATGGTAACAATTGTCTTAATGTATATTTCCTTTCTCTACTTTGTAGAATGAATCTGCCGAGAATGCGCCAAAAGAGTTTCCACTGACATCTGCAAAGATTTCAAATTCCTGAAGCTCAAGTTCTCTACTTCAAAAGCGTAGCTCAAGGTAAGAACTTTGCCATAGGCATATAGAATTAGAATGCACTTGGCCATAGGCATATAGAATTGGAACCACGTATCAGAGTATCATGTGTGTTTCATTGTCATTGCAGATGCTATATTGAGCCTTTTCAGTTGAGTTATTGACATGTCACATGATGAAGAACAATTGCTTTAGTGTGTTATCTCCAACAAGTTGAAGGACTAATAATGTGGCTGTTGTCCATGTCAAACAAAGAAAAACAATTTAAGTCTACATTTTAGTTTTATACATATTCATGAAGAAAAAATTTCAAGTTTCTTTGCATCAAAAGAATGACCATGCTGGGTTTTGTGACCGCCATAGCAATTGAAGGCAGCACTGTACCTGGTTTATCAGTGTTCTATTTAGAGCATGAATTTTTTCTTCAATTGCGGGAAATGTAGATGTTGTGTGATATGCAGGAGAAATATTGCGATGTTACTTGCCTTGCATTGTTACATATTTGAAGCATATTTGAAGTCTATATCCAGTTAAGAGCAAGGAATGAATTTATAAAGCTACCGGTTCTAGATCAATGCCTAGAGTATGACCATCACTATATTACTTTGTTGCCTACAGAAAGAAATAATCATAGAGCAAGGAGCAAGATTTTGAAGTCCTGATATGGAGAAGCAGAATGAGTAAACAGAGAAATTCTCATGGTTGAGGCAGATCATGTTACAATAGCCCCATGTCCCATGTCGTTCAAAAAATTGAAGGCTTGATTATTGAGTACAGAAGATGCAGTTCCACTTCCGGTGGATTCAATGCTTGGACGGTTCAATGGTTGCTTGAGAAGCTTGCACCTCGCCCTAGATCAGACGGCTTTAATTGTGCCGTGTGGCATCATCTGCACCTTCAGTCTCGCATCACATTTTAAGAGCTATGGCTCCTCGCGATTTAGGGCTCTTGCAGAAGAGGTGATCGGATTCCTGGACATGGCAGATGTTTGGAATGGGCCTGCGCCATCTAAATCTTTTGATTCACAGAGTAGCCCTAATGGCTTTAGCTTCAAGGAGATCCATATAGGTTAACAATCCAAAGCCTGCAGCCCGCATCAGGAATCTTATTCCGGCCCCAAATCAGAGTCTCGGTCATTTTTTAAACAAGTCTCTGCGTTTTTTTCCATATGAGAGGGTCTCGGTCATTTTTTTCCTTAAAAAGAGTCTGCGTTTTTCCTTATGATCTTGACTTAGTTAAAAGAGTCTCTGCGTTTTTTCCTTATGATCTTGACTGTTCTGCGTGTGGCCATATCATAGCCACTACCAAGCAAAAATCCAAAGACATATTGCAAAAGGATGGTCATACTATGGCCATGTCCTCCCCCAATATGGTATCGATATTTTTGTTTCAAGCTGTCTTGCTCCAGATATCCCATTTCACAATGTTCATCTTGCTGAGCGGACATAATGTGTTTGCCAGATGGTAGGAACAGGAGCAGGGTGCACAAGAATCTAAGAGGTACTGGCTCTGATTATGAATTATGGGGAAGTTTGGACCAAGATGCAGATAACAAAGACAACTTCTAATGTACGTATTTACATGCTGTCCGATACTCAGTTATGCAGTGTTAGTGGGCAGTTAGTTGAATCTAAAGTGCCCAAGAGTTTGCATTAGAATGAAGCCACAAGGTGCAACTGAAGCCCTCCATGTTTCACTCATATTCATGTCAGGTTTTGGTGAGATTCTACTTTTGAAAATGCTAGATAATTGTTAACGCTGTATACTCATGGCCATGCGTCATCTTTAATACAGATTTATACAGTGCATATAATTTTCAACAATACATAATGCAGATGCAGAACAAACAGGAGTTAAAAGGAATGCAGGGTAACAGAATCTCTGTGACCAAGGGTTATCATATGAGGTTTTGAAAAGTTTCAATCTCTGCCTTAAGGCAAAGTATCTGGAAAATAAAGAATGGGAGCTTAGAGCTTCATATATTTTGAGAGATACTTTCGTCTTAGTAACTAATTTCCAGCTCACTACAAAAACATCTCTGGATTTGTCTACATGTATCTATCTCTGATGTTTATCCTTACACTGTGACATCGGGTAACTTCAAATACAATAAAATTTGCTCATCCAAAGTTTCCAGCATATCCAAGGATATCTCAAGGGAAAGTTTGGAATGAGGTAAGCCAACTTAATTGGGCAAGATAATTTAGTGTTGGTTTACGTCCTCAATTTGTTCTCGACATCGCTTTTTATGTCGAAGAATTTGGACAAGTGGGTATGGAATTGAAGAAAAACAAAATGCACATAGCAAAATGAGTAGTTACAAGAAAATTTGAGATCCAATAGTTTGATATTCCCTTAAAAATATAGAACATTGCAAAGTGGACATGAAATTTAGCACCGTAGACGTTTATAATCAAATTATTTTGCAAAAGGCTAGAGTAAAAGTCTAGAGTAAAATATATGTAGACGTTTATAATCAAATTATTTTGCAAAAGGCTAGAGTAAAATATATGTGGTTCTCGATTGCCATTTCATAATGCTTTTAGGTTAATTCCATGAATTTGGTTATTTGCATGCACAATTGTTTGTCCCTCCACAAACAAACGATACCGTATAAAAATGCAAAATAGCTTGAACTAAAGATAAGCTTCAACTAAAGATAAGAAATGAGAAGACTAGCTCTCTTTAGTGTGGTCATGGAATTTCTTCTACGCTTTGGCTTCCATGTCTCTTGATCCTGACCTCTAGCTCCTATGTTTCTTGCAACAACATTATACAGGCATGACATAGTGTAATTATACTACCATGCATTAAAAGTAAATGTGAACAAATTTATTAAAAGTAAATGTGAACAAATCCAAGACGTCAATGTATCCACATGACTATCATTTACAGGTTACCAACTTTTGCCCAGCAACGCTGGGCACCATTACTAGTCCTCCTATATTATAAAATTATAGTGTATGTCTGTCTTGAATGGCGCCCTAGATTGGGCGGCTGAGATTCCGCCAGGCCAGGCCACGTGGCATCATCTGCATCGTTTCCTAATTACCTTTCCTAGGGTTTTTTTTTTTTGTTTGCGGCAGGAGCGCTCTTGGCGTAAGCTTGGCGTAAGCTTGGCTTGGCTATGGCCCATCGATTCGGCAAGGAGGTGAGTTTGATCCAAAAACGGCAAAGCTCACAACCCTCTTTTCCGCTCGCTCGGGCTGGATTGATTTAAGGCTGGTTTGAATGGCAAAGCTCAAAACTTTCTGTTCTGCCATGGCCGAACTTGCTGTGTCTGGGAGCATTCATCGGACCAAGCATGGCCTCCAGACATCCAGCCAGTTCTGTATTTCTTCTGCTATGCTAGACCACGATTTAGACATGTCAGTTGAAGCAAATTCGTTCTGTGATTCGTCTGCTATGCCAGGCCATGATTTACACAGGTCAGTTGAATTGAAAGCTTATGGATTTACACAAATTAATTCACGATTCTGCTTGGCTGCTATTCTTCTAAGTTGCTTCAGTCTGTTGGGCGCCGGAATATCTTCATGCTTCAGTCTGTTTGGGTTCACGATCAAGTCAGCACATTCCCTGTAGGGTGAAACTAAGGGTTAAAACAAATGGAAGTGTAAAACAAGATATTTGTTACCTGTTGATTGGATGCAGCTGCTTTAACGGTTTCACATGTTTAGCTCTGTTTCCTTAGGAGATTGTCAAGGCATGATCCCTGAAGCTGTCAGAATTCTATCCAAATTTTTCTAAAACTTGCAACAGTGGAGTAGTTATTTTCTAATTTCAGGATTTGTTACATGAGCAATTTTTAACCTTTCTGCAGAGTTTTGAAGATGCATAAGGAGAGATTGCACAGACCAGGCATCTGCAAAAGATTGAGGGCATGCTTACTTGAGAAGGAGGAGACACCTTATACAAGCAGTCGAGAGGTAACCAATGACTTGGAGAGCTTTGCAAATTTCAAGCCAGAAATACAGATATTTGAAGTCCACAAATGCCGTACGTGCAATCTGCTTTTATCCAGATATCTGAAGTTCACAAATGCCATAGGTGCAATCTGTCATAGGTGCCATGCTACAGACTGGCTTTAATCCTTCAAAATTCGATCCAAAGAGATAATTTACAACAACTATTTTTTCCTTTCTCATTGCGGACGACTGTAGAAATTCTTTAGCTAATGATGAAACAGTCTGAAAGAATTTGTCATCTGAGTGGCGAATTTATTGTTGTACAAGGTATGTTGGTGTCTAGCAATATAGAAAGTTTGTGCATCATTTTTATTACGGTTGGGCATGTTCTACTAACTGATATGGAAACAAAGTAGTTGAGATGTGTTAAACCCCACTGAGTGAAACCATTTCAGTCCTACAGATATGGAAACAAAGTAGTTGAGATTTGTGAAACTACAAGTCCAATTGATAGAAGAGATCCAGATTCAAAATCAATATTACCATATCAATGCATAAAGTGGTATGTTCATGACTTCATTTACACATTAAACTGTTCAGTGTTGGAGCCAATGTAGTATAGCTGTTAAAACAAAATAGACCACCATAAAACAAAATGGTCTCCATGCATCATAACATGCTACATAATTTAGGATGTGTGCACCACACAATTGATAATGGATTACCTATACCTATATTTTGCTCTTTTAATAATGCACACCAACTCAGTCTCAAGAATCACAATGTTGTTGCACAACTTCTTCCAAAGAAATCCCAACAATACCTTATATTTTGTCCCCATGCACTTTGCAAGAATATGCAAAGCATCACCTTGCAAACTATAAAGTGTTCTTGACATTTTTCGGTTTTATTTTGCTCCTTACAGACTTTTTGCCTTTTAGCCTAATCCCAGTATACAATCTTTTGCTTCACATCTAAGTTGTTGAATACATTTTATATTTCTAACATAACAACACAACAATTGTGGATTGCTCCCAACTATGGCACATATAGAGTTTGGATGTCTTGATCAATTTTGCATTTCATAGCAGTATGATTGGAAACCATTACTTCACAAGGAAACTGGATTAGGAAAATGAGACGGCTTCTCAGGCACGATTGAGCGGTGATTGGATTGATTGTTAGGTGGGATTTATCATGATACAGGAGGTCCTCCTCATTTTGGCCTTCAAGTTTAAGGTTAGGTGGGATTTCCATTTAGAAGCTTTCTAAAACCTTATAACCAGGGTTCTAGAATGTAGCTGTAATGGACTTATGTGGTACTATCTTAACATCTTAAAATCTTTTGGGCTTTGTGCTCAAAATACAACACATAATGGGTTTATCTTTTATAAAAGCCCAACATATGCAAAATAACCACATACAAATAGACACTACTCACATTAAGACCATTAAATTAATACAAACAAAACTCTTATACCATCAATCACGCATCTCCTCACTCTAAGCCCACTTCCAAGACATCACATGGAACGATCACAAAGGTGAACAATCACATGTAAAGCCCACCAACGGTGGGCAATTTACTAGTCTCATTTAAAAACTTACACCTGCTTTTGACTGTCAAAGTTCTAGCCTCATTTTCTTCAATGACTTTAACTTTCCTTTCCAATTCCTCCTCTTGCTTCTGAAGTTCTCTATTATCCTTGTCTTTAAACAACTGCTCCCTAACTTCCCTGATCTTGCAATAGACTTCCTGCTTCTCCTTCCTTTTCTGATTATGCCAATTTTTGCCCCACTTTTTGACCCATCCTTTGACTGATTTCATTTTATCCAGAAACAGCTGAATGGAGGATGTTCTTTCCACCTTTGGCAGGGAGGAATAGAATTCTTTAAATTCATAACAGAAGGATTTATTTTTTAGGAGATCCGTGTTGAATTTAAAGGGGACATTATTCCCTCCCTTCTTGCCCTGTGCTGGAGTAGACAAGATCTGTGGATAATGGTCAGAGATTGAGTTCCCAATGTCATTGTCAATGGTCACCTTGTCTAAGCAATGGATAGTTTGAGATTTCACATAGAATCTATCTAGCAGACAAAAGATCCTATCATTCCCCTTCCTCTTATTTGACCATGAATACACATTTAATGAAGAGGGAGGAATGTAGCAGAATTCAGAGGTCAAGGAGTCCCATATGACATTTTCCTTCCTGGACATATTTATCTTTTTGCCAAATTTCTGCTCCCAGGTTGGGGTGTTGTTGAAATCCCCAGCCATCAGAATATTTGCATAATTTTTTTGATCTAGCCACCTATCCATGTCCTCCCATTGTTTCTCTCTTTCTGCAGGTTCTGTTGAAGCATAAACATTGATTATGGCTAAAGGCTCCCCATCCACTTCAAGTGAAACTATTGACCATCTCCCTCCTGGGTGGCAGAAAGAATCAATCTTTTTGTATCCCTGCCACATGGTGCAGATGCCACCTTTAGTGCCACCTGCAGCAGTCCACACTGCATCCCCATTTGGGAATACCCAATTCCCCAATCTGGCTGCTTCAAAGGGGGACAATCTATGTTCTTGCACCAAGATAATGTTTGCCTTCAAGTCTTTAAGTGCCACAATAGCTCTTTTCCTTTTTAAGGGGCCTTTAATTCCCCTCATGTTCCATGTGACACACTTCATTAAGCTGGATAAACTTTCCTAGGTTGCACCCTCAGATTCAAAGCTGGACTGCTGTCAGAGAAGTAAACTTTTTTACTTCTTTTTTTGGTGGTGGCAGGGGTGAAGAAAACTTCATTGTCCATGTCAGCAGGAGCCGAGTTAGGGACCTCTTCCAGATCCTCATCGAGGTTTAGCTCTTCAGTGCCAGCAAATGTATCATCAACCCCCTCAGAACATAATTCTTCAAGGGGCCAGTAAGGAAAATCGCACACAATTTGTTGTACTTTTCGCTCTGTGCCATGCCAGATGCGCCTTCAAAGGAATATAAAAAGGAATACCAACCAGAGCTTTCTGCTTTGGAGAGACTTCGGCAAAGATAATACTGAGGCGCCACGGTTCATACCTTCGCATTACACTGACGACAAAGATAATGCGGGGGTATCTTTCATGCAATTGCATGCAATTGCGTGCATTACCTTAGCATTTCGTTTTTCGCACGCACATTTTAGAGAGTCGATTTACGTTTTACGCACGCCGCGTTTTGCGGGCTTGGAGTTGCTTGAAGTTTATAGGATTTCGTTAGGTCACAGGTTTGGTGGGTTTGGGCGAAAAGCATAGACGAGGTCCTCTTCATGCCATAGCTGCTAAAACTCTTAACATTTCAAGATATGCCATCGCTATTTTGGCATTTACACCATGCTGTGGAAGTGGACAAAGGCGGTCCTTCTCGACCTCCTAAATCCGTTGCTAATCACCATGGTAAGTTTCCAGTTGTTGAAAATAATGCAGAAACTTCTGTAGTTACATGATTATCATATGATTTTTCTTGAACCATGTGCTTGGCTTTCTTTGCAGTCTCTAGCTGTTACTCAGATATATGACTGAGTTACATACCTTCATTGCTCGGGTGCATGGCATCAAGGCGCAACTAATTTAGAGCATGGGCCAACTAATTTAGAGCATCAGGGGAAGTGGAAGCCGCTGTCGAGCACTGGCTGCAGCTATGCCATTGCTTGGGAGGATTGAAAGCATTGGTCCTTAAGAGGATTGGAAAGCCTCATGAACCACTGGTCTGCAAATTGTTTATCAACGTCATGGCCATTGTACTTGCATTGCCCGTTATGTCATAGGATGTGTTGCATATTGTACGAGGAATTTTATGGATCCATATAGTATGTCACCAATTGCATTATACGAGGAATTTTATGGGCATTCCATATAGTATGTCACCAATTGCATTATGATGAGCCATACATATAGCATCACATTTATCTCACAAGCTAAAGTACCCATTCGGCAATGTGTCCATGCGGCGACCATTACATTGCCCTCCATGGCCATTACAGTTACATCCATCCCTTGAAGAGCCAAATATTATCAGAATTTCTCAATGCAGCCTGTCTCATTTGGAGTACCATGTTGCAAAAGCAAGGAACTGCAAAGCAAGGACATATCCCAGAAACGTGAGCCAGATCATGAAGTACCATATACTACTATATTGCTATTGCGATGGTGTACCAATAATAAAATTCTTCCCCGAGGTAAGCTTTGTTCATTCTCAGATTTTAGACCATCCTGAATGGTGGCAGAAGATACAGCTTAGAAATCTTCTTTTGAAGTTATATGTAGAATCTGGGTCATTGGAACATGCTCACGTTGTGTTTAACCAAATGGTCGAAAAGGATATTTATGCATGGAATGTTATGATTAGGGCATATGTTCTACTAGGACTTGATCGGGATGCCCTTCACTTGTTTGATAATATGATCATGGAAGACGTGAAGCCAGACAGGTTCACCTTTAGCACAGAGAGATGCATAGGTGCATTATGGCATTTGGGCTTGAATCAAACATAATTGTTGCAACTGCTCTTGTTGAAATGTATGGCAAATGTGGAAGTCTAAAAGATGCACAGAAACTCTTCAACGAGATGCAGGAAAGAGATATTGTTTCCTGGAATGCCATGCTTGCAGCATATGTTCAGAATGGGCACAATGTTGATGCTGTTAATGTTTTTATACAAATGCAAGAGGAGGGATTGAAGACAAGCAAGGTGACATTTGTGAGCGTTATCAATGCATGTGGTGGTCTGTCAGACTTGGAAGAAGGGAAGAGAATGCATGCTTATGTTATAAAAGAAGGATATGAACTATATATCATTGTGGGAAACGCTCTTCTCAATATGTATGCTAAATGTAAATACTTAGACAATGTTTACATTATTTTTCAGAACATGGTAAAAAGAAATGTTATATCTTGGAACATTATGGTGACGTAGCAAAAAAGAAGAAAAATGAAAAATATATATAAGCTATATCAACATATTTAATGCACCCAATCTATAGTGCAGATCTCAACCCATATAATTGCATTGTACGTGTAGATTCGCGAATTTTAAAATTTAGGGACATGTAGATTGTGATTTTTAAGTGTTTAGGCATGTGTTTTTTAATTTATGTTGGTTGGTTATTAGAGCCACCATCAAACCATATATAATGCATACACTTTTGATTCTATTTTTTGAGATTCTTTGATGCTCCAGTGCATGTGCGCTAAGTGTCAAAAAATATTTTTGAGGAACATTTTTTTGTATTTTCCTAGTTAATATTTATTGAAGAGGAGCCACAGCCACGTGACTCCCCTTGCTCAATCAATCCACATTCCTTAAACAAATGCACTTTGCATTTATTGCGGCCATTAATACACTCTAATAACTTGATGAGACATGTGTGCACTTTGCATTTATTGCGGCCATTAATACATTTTGCATTTATTGCGGTCATTAATACACTTTGCATTTATTGTGGCCATTAATACACTTTGCATTTATTGCGGCCATTATTCCGACGTCCGCCATAGCCAGACCTGTGCTTGCCCCTGCATACAAAACTCCGGCGCCATTGCAGTCCACAAGGCATTTCTGTGGACCAACCCGGCAGATCCACTTCCATTCCATGTATACTTCAAACAAGGTGCGTGCTCTATATCTCTCATCCCATTCCCTTTCTGGCCCATACGATAGATGGCATGCTGTTTGATTACCATGAGGTTCCCCACATCTATTCTTCAACAAATCAAACTAGAAACATTAAACAAATAAATTACATTAAACAAATGAGGCAGAGATAAAAAGATGGCCAAGTGGTTAAGCTAATGGTTATGGGAAACCCCGTCCAGGCTCAAAGCCCACTGCCCATCATCGGGTGCAGCTAAATAAACAAAAAGGTCCATCGCGTTGTTAGCCTAGTGGTCAGGCCATTGGTTCTGGGCATCACCCATCCAGGCTCAAAACCCACTGACTAGCAATGGATGGTGAGAAAGAGATAATGGCAACCGCGCTGTTAGCCTAGTCGTCAGGCCATTGGTTCTGGGCAGCACCCATCCAGGCTCAAACCCCACTGACTAGCATCGGGTGATAAAAAGGAGAGGATAAAAGAGAGAAAGGGATACCAGCATTGGGAATCTCATGGTCGTCTCGCAGCAACTCTTTATGGTATGGGCAAGAGGACACAAGGCAACAATGTGGGTTCAAACCCCGTCTGTTCGGCAATTTATAAATGCTACCACATGTGGTCTCGCACCCTTGTGAATAGAAACCCATTATTAAGCATGCATTGCATTGACAGGTTGAACGTTAATAGTGGGCCAAACCTCAGCGGGTTGGAACTAGAGAAACGTTCGCGGCGGCCAAGGCCGCCGCGATAAGTTTCTTGTATTGATAACTTGCAAACATTTAATGCAAACATGTATATTGTAAACATTTAAGGTTGTATTGCTTTGTTTTTATTGATATATTGTAAACATTTAAGGTGCAAACGTGTACGAAACAGACACAGACAGGCAATGATATTGCCCTCAAAGGTGGTCATGTTTATTACCAGTTTAGAGAAACCAACATGTAGCGTTGCATTTAGTATTGATGGTGAAACCTTCAATTTAAACCACAAACGCTTTCTTCGATGCCAGTGATAGTACGTTGTTTTCTTCTTTGTGATTTCGCTGATGTCGGTACTATGGGTTTCTCTCTAAATTTTGGTTTGCAACGTCATGAACTACATTGGGCATCTGTAACACCGTCTTTTTTGCAACCACCTAGCAGAAAGGCATACGAATCCTGTCATTAGTACCAATAATATAAGAGACCTAAGCCAGCTTTACCTATGTCCCTTCTCAACTTCTATTGATTAGGCTTATACATTTGCCAATACAAAATGACCAATCTAGCATTCGAAAATCTCATTCAAAACTCTTGCTGCTTTGAGACCCCCTTCTTGTGGAAAAGTCAGTTCCTGCGCTAAAGTTATGCAGTTTTTCCAAGAAGAACCATTACTTACATGTCTCTGTGAGATCTAATTCTTTCATGTTGTTGTGTTAGCTCTAGCATCTAAATATCACAAAAAACACAAAAAATTTAAATTTTTCCACAAAAAGTACCTTGCTTCCACATAAGGCTTCGGATCATTGTATAATGTGAGGAAATTGCTCAGATTATCTCACACTGTTTGAGCATTCTGTTTACACATCAGGGCTTCTGGAATATTACCAACGGCAACCAAATTTTAGAAGTTGAAAGGGCGTGATGGAAGATACACGGCTCCTCTGCTTGCAGCTTCGATCCACAGGATTTGAAGCGCCCTTCTTCCTAGCAATAAAGCATTGACTATCAGACCGAAAATCTTAGCAGCACCAACACTGCACCAAAACCAGCATGCATGCACTACAAATACCTTAGCTTGCAACCCTTAAGCAACTATCCTGCACCAAAGCCAGCATATAAGCGCAACAAAAACTTAAGAGCCCCTCAGATCCAGATATGAAACTACAGAAAAGCAAAAGAATCCAAACGGGTAACTTAAAAATCCTAATGTTTCATCCAGGCTGCATGATAATGAGTCCATCACACTGTGTGCTTCAAAAGGACTTCCAGCATGCAGAATCTACTTGCAATCAATGAAGATTCTCTGAACCTATCCTTTTTGAGTACTCTCTAAAACGGATTCTTGAACCAACACATTTTCAGAGCCAACGGTTTTTGAATCATCATGAGAAGAAGAAAAGCTCATTTCACCTCCGAGAACTTCATGCATAAATTTACTGGCAGAACTTGCCCGAAGAGAACTATTCAAAAGTGCTCTGGGCTAGTTTTCTTTCTTTTTTTCTTTTTTATCACTAGGAAGGAACCCAATTTATGCATGTGGTGGTTGTAACAAAAAATGTTTCCTGTGAGTCACTTGTTTTGTCACCGAACTTGTCCGAAGAGTCACTTGTCCCCCTTTTGTTTTGTTCACTTGGGAGGAAGAATCAAATTTCTGCATGTGGCTGTCGTAACAAAAAATGTTTCCAGTCACTTGTTTTTTTGTCACTTGGAAAGAAGAACTTGTCCAAAGAGTAGTAAACGGAAGAAGAATATTAAACAGAAGAAGGAACCTGTAAAGAAGAATATTAAACGGAAGAAGAACTCTGTCGGAAGAAACGAAGCGAACGAAAATAAGTTACAAAAAGACCTGTCCTGAACATGACAGCTGTGGTAGCACCAAGATAGCCATTCAACAGCATATTTCCACTTAGTTTTTATAACGAAATGATGGCTATAAATTGCATCCTTCGACCAGAGGCCTCAGCCGAGTGTCTCTTTCCTTGTTTTGCTTCCGAAATGACTAGACCTCAAAATGCTACCAACCAGGTAATGCAAATTCAATCTCTTCTCATTCTGAAACATCTTTCAATCATTTTTGCCTGGTTGAGTAGATCTCACAATTCTTGCCTGGTTGAATTTTTGCACAATCAAGCCTATATGAATGACATTACCTGGTTCATTCTATTGAGAGTTGAGGTACCTCAGAGGTGTTAGCAAAAGGGAAACTTGTACCCGCTGTTGTAAGTTTTTGGTAGAGGTAATGTTTTTGTAAGGGCCTGGCGGAAACCCAAGCGGGCGAAGCCCGGTCCGCACCCCCGCTGCGTAGGCTCTGTAACATTTCCTCAATGAAAGTTCAGGGGGAAGATATTTCTTGCCACGTGGTGCCATCGTAGCCACAAAAGGTTGATTACTCCGTTATCAGCCAGCATCGGAGGAGATGAAGCCAACATCGGTGGAGAGGAAGCCATTATCTGTTGTAATCTAGGCCTGAAATATGGCGAAATAACTTCCCCCTGAACTTTACGTATACTGTGGTTGGAGGGACAAACAAGTCTCACAGCTTCATGCCATTCTTATCTGTCCAACCAATAGATAAACAAGCCTCACAGCATCTGTACAGACCCAATTTCTGTAAACCTTTATTCAAGATAAGTTTAGAGACAGCTTCATGCCATTCTTATCTGTCCAAAACTGAGACTTGCTTAATGCACTTTTTATTGCCATAGGAGCCTGATGAAGAAAATCAACACGACATGACTATGCCTCAGACTACACCTCAAGGTGCTACCAACCAAGATAGAGGCTCCTCTCTCTTAATTTTAAGTCTTTGTATCTATCTCAGGGTAAGGCTCCTATCTCTTAATTTTAAGCTTTGTATAAGCAGCTTCTTAGGTTAGGCTGGTTATATAACCAAAAATATTTTGCTGCAGAGGTTACGTGAAGCATTTAGACAGATTGTTCAAAACGTGAAAGATGTCCATGCCATTAAGTCTTATCCAAGCGATCAGTAGTGCATGTTGAATTCAATTCAATAAGCTTCTGCAAAATCATTGTTTTAGATCAGATTTTCTAGGACATAAAAATAAGTACCAAAGCATGCATATATTTGTAAAATAATTCATTTCTTGGGATGAAAATGATTTTAAAAAACATGTATTTGGCCATATAAATGGCACATATATTAGTGTCCCATATATGCCATTTAATGTGGTTGAGATTGTGCCATAGAATGGGAGCCATATAAATGGCTTTTTATTTTTTTTATGTGGCCGAATGGCAATATGAGGTACATGACCTCTTTATTCTTTCCAGATATCTATCCTGGTGTATTTCATAAGGGTATTCCCATATATTTTGCATAGCTAATCAGCATTCAAATATGACACGATTTTGTACATTTGAGCAATTGCATACCTTTTAACTATCAAAATTGATGGTATGTTCATGTCGAACTTTTTCTGTTTTGGTTTGTAACTGGCACTCCCTTTGTACTATGGAGAGATATGACCCAAAGTCCACCTCTTATGTATCGCTATCTATGGTTATTCCATTTTGCTAACTACTTACCTTAAAATAATTAGCTCAATATTTCATGTAGGGGCAACTTTAAAGTCTACTTCTCCAATGTATTTGTTTTTATCCTTAAACAATAGCGGATCAATGTGGGTATTAAGCAATCTTACGAAATGACTAGATCTGAAAGTGCTACCAACCTGAAAGGCTTACGGGGTAGAAGCAAGAAAGGGTGGCTAAAAAGTCGGCCCCTTGTTTACGTTTACAAATATATAACGTTTTTTTTTTTTTCACATCCGACTGTAATTACGCCGGAACATACGTTACTAGAAATAGAGAAACAGAATTTGGGAGTAATTCTCCTCAAATTTTGAATCGAGCCTACTCAATCAATAGGATTATCCGACCAGTTTCTAACTACTGAGCTTTTTTCCAACCATTTTCAGTAATCTTGAAGCTATCAGTTTGATCTAGATGTGTTTATGCATGTGCTTCTTTTCTTTCACCTTCTTAAATTTTTAGTGACAATTTCTTGAACCAGTTCTGCAGCATGAAGACGCTGAGCACTCCTAGCAAAACCAAGAAGGTTTCTAAGGCCCAAAAGCAAGCAATGAAGAAGAAGAGCTCGGATCCACCATTTCCAACGATCAATCCACTATTGAACAGATCTTTGAAAGATGATTTGGAGGAGGAAATGTCGACCTTGAGAACTCTCCGGAGTCACCACAATGGCCATCTAGAATGGCATAAGATAGTGGAAAGGATGTGGGGGGGAGAGGGTCCAGCACAGAGAGGGTACAGGGAAGAAAAGATTAAGGATGAGTGGAGAGCGGATTTTTTGCAAGACGCGAGGAGATCACATGCCCATCTACTTTGTAAGGGCTTATATATGCCTTAGACAGGTGACGATTAACCATCAGGTCTGGAGCGTGTGATTCAGTTTCATCCAAACCATCGTGGCCTTTTCGGTTAGGATGCACAGCTACCACTCCAGAGCTAGTGGGTTCAAGTCCCGTTCAGACCCTTAAATGTGACAGTATAATTCGGATAACTCATGCCCTAATGGTGTGGGCAACTTATAATAGGGTTGGGGATCCAGATGGTTGTTGTCACACTCCTTGGCTTCAGTCCCTTGCAGATCGATTTCAGTCCGCCCCAAATTCCCTCGGTTGCAAGCCTTCAAAGAGGAGAGGATAGTGTGACGATTAACCATCAGGTCTGGAATGTGTAATTCGGTTTCATCCAAATCAACGTGGGCTTTTCAGTTAGGATGCACTCAACGTGGGCTTTTCGGTTAGGATGCACAGTTACCACTCCAGAGGTAGTGGGTTCAAGTCCCGTTTAGAACCTTAAATGTGATAATAGGTTGGGAATCATTCACTATAACTCCAAAATATGCACTATATGTAGCTTTTTGCTGTCTTTTTTGCAAAAAAATAACACCTGAAAACCATGCATATTATTATTCTGAAAAAATGCTAGAAATAACGCGTAGTTTTTATGTGTGATTTTTCACACAAAAACAACGCATAATTTTCATGCATGGTTTTTCACATAAAAACAACGCATAATTTTCATGCATGGTTGTTAGACAAAAATAACACGTCATTTTTACCTGTGATTTTCACCGTAATTTTTAGATAAAAAACAACGCATAAATTCTATGTAGGATTTTCCGTAAAAAAACAAAAACAACATAGGGGTTTTAGGTGTGGTCTTCATCCAAAACAACGCATGGCGTTCACATGTAAGTTTTTTGGGCATAGTGTAACTTTCCTATATCGGAGTTGAGGCCATTCTAAGTGCAAACTGCAAACAGTCTACTGTATTATTTGTTTTAGTGCTATAAAACAGTGCCTAATAGCAAATTTGAATGCAAGTGTATTTCAAATGAGTGCGCTAAGTATGGTTAGGCATAACCGATATGCACATGTTCAGATTAATTGTTGTGACATTATAGTTCCACCAATGGAACATCATCCAACAAAACAGAAGGGTGTGGCTATAACCAATCAAATGTTCTTAGTTCTGATGGAGGTGTGAAGCTCAAAACGCAATCACGTCTACATTGTAGACTACTTTACAATCCATCTTACAAACCCAGTGCTTATATGAGTTACTACAATGCAGACTACTTTGCAATCCATCTTGCAAGTACATTGAGTTTCTATAGCTACCTTTGTTTGCGACCTTTGTGCTATGTAAATCTCATTCTATGGCAAGGTCCTGGACACAACATATATTGGCCGATGAAAAATGCTCCGAAACTAGACAATCATCGAGAGCACGATGAAAATGAAACAACAACAAGATAAAGTATGAGACATCCGCTTCATAAGCTAAGCAAAGGTAAACAAAACATGGTGGCAGCTTCTCATCGAGATGTAAAACCCCACCCTTGCAAGTTTTCGAGGAAAACCCTAATGAGAAACAGTCGCCAATGCTCTTAAAGAATGCTTGCAGTACCCGAACCAAAATAGAGACAACTCAAATAAGTTGCGCCAAAGATTGAAGCTCGACCCCCAACCTATATCAGCTGATAAATGCTTATACACAAACACATTGGCTAGGCATCCCAAAGAAGAGCTCGACCCTCCTCCGACAATCGAGGGATCTCTAAAAAATAACCTACAATAGAAAGTCTGAAAAAGAGATTGACCCGTTGGAAAGTTAGGAGCTTCAAGCAAGGGTGCATGCCAGAGCGCACTAACCCGTTAGAAAGTTAGGAGCTTCAAGCAAGGGTGCATGCCAGAGCGCACTAATATAGAGAATGTAATAAAGCTCGGCGGCTCTAGAGCTACACCGAGAAAGAAACAACAGCTGACCAATCAGGAACCGTCCATGGAATGATCATCGAGGAAAAAACATCTGATTAGTGCTGCATCGGAGGCTACAACGCCACGCCGAGAAAAAATATAAGATAAATAAGTCTCGGAGGCTAATGCCATGCCGAGAAAATGAGATTATTAAGAAATTCGATAAAAAAAAATAAAGGAAAAAACGACAATAAAAAAAGAAGCCCCAACCCCCTGGTCAGGGGGATAGGGAAGCTAGGAGGAACATAATAGAGTATAGAAACTAGCTCAAGGGAATGCCAATAATAGAAAAACTGAAAATGAAGAGCATATACGGGGAATGTGATCCCAAAAAAGCAACGTCCCTTGCCAAAGAATGGCAGTTCTATTGCGAATGCTTCGCAATAGAACCCTGACATTCTATGGCAAGGTCCTGGGCACAACATATATTGGCCGATAAAAGAGGAAACAAACCCAAATCGACTACTAAACAAACGACTATACTAGAAGAAAGCTCTCTCGCAGCTTTTTCAGGTGGCAATTGCTGACAATGTGGTGCAAGGTCTCCGCATGGATGATGGGTCGCAGCAGGTTTGCAGTCAATTTGCGGATGATACATTCCTCTTTCTTCATGCAGATGAGTCCAATCTCCAGGCAGCCAAGAATATTTTGGATGCCTTTTCTTTAGCTTCGGGATGCTTGCTTAACTGGTCGAAGTGCTCGGCCATGTGGGTACTAGAGGAACCTCCTCCTGCGTGGTTGAGTCAGTTTTCCTGGGCTCTAACACCGCCACACACAACTGCCAAACTGTTAGGCATACCATTTGGCTTGGACATTGATGCTAGGGCAATTTGGGCGGAGACATTACAGAATCTTAAGCAGCATTTGAATTGGTGGAGGGAACTCACCATGGCTGGTAGGATTCTGGTAGCCAAGTCAATGCTCTGTAGCACTCATGTTTACGCAGCCTCCTGCATACTTGCGCCAGAAAGTGTGGTTAAGGAGTTGGATGACACCATTCGCAATTTTGTTTGGGGAGGGAATGAGGAGGGGGCTACAAATGAAGGTCGCATGGTGGAAGTGTGTGCGCCCCCGCATGTGCAGGGGCTTGGGTATGCTTGATGTGTCGCTGCACACGGAAGGTTCTCCGTGTCGAATTCATCCGGCAATTGTTACGGAGCAACAATCCCTGTGTTTGGCTGTTGGCACGGCCGCCGCCACTCTATTGTGTTTAGGAAGCCAGCCTATTCCGCCAGCTTGCCGTGGGCTCCGCTTGAGGATTTGGCGCCATTCCCTCATGCTTCGCGCTTTTCTTAAGGGTCTCCTCAAGGCCCGAAGGTGGTCAAGGTTCTCTTTTCACCGACCCTAGCAGGTATATGGTAGCCTCATCGCCTTTTCTCCGGGTACCCTTGGACTCTGATCTCCCTTGGCCTCTTCCCCTACACCTGTGTACTCAACATGGATTGCTATAGGGTAACATCCATTCGCGGATCGGTATTGGGAGGGTCATCCGGTGCCGTGGGAGTTTTTAGGGAGAGATTTGGCCTTCGGTGGTGGGACATACGGACTTGGGCCGTAATTGCCAATGCTATTCCATTGCAGCTTGTCTTCTCAAGTCAATCGCGTTTGGAAGTCGATAGTGGACTTGATGCATCTCGGTTTGTAGCATCGCTTATGGGCTCCTAGCGCCAGACACGCTTGCCACCTTCGGATAAGTGGTCGCTAAGCTTCCGGGAGTAAGTGGCCCGCCATGTGGAAGTGGGCATGGAATACATTGCCTCCTCCTAAAATCCGCACCCTTTTGTGGCAGATCTTGCACCGTAGCCTCGTGGTGAATGTCCGAGTCCACGTGTTCAAGCCTCGTGTAGCGGAAACATGCCCTTTATGTGGGAGGCGACGTGAGACCATTGAGCACCGCTTTGTCCTATGCACGCAGGTAGGGGCAGCTTGGTCCCCGGGTGAGAGCCCTCTTTGGGACTTCACTATGCAAAATGAAGATTCTCTTGGGGAGTCCTTCCTAGCAGGGTGGGCAAAGGCTGCGGGCAGCGTTTCATTTATGCAGAGCTTGGCTTTTGTGGCTGATTTGGAGAAGACGGAGAGCGAAGGTCTTTCAGAATGCAGTGCTTAGCCCTTTTCGGTTGGTTCCGATCTTGAGACATAAGTTGTGGCAGGCTTACCAAGTCTCAAGCTTGTCTGGCACAGTTAAGCGGGAAATTTGGTCGACATTCCTACAGATTGTGGATCATGATGGGCGCTTCATTTCTTAGCACCACACTTATCATTGTACTTGATCGCATTCTAGTGGTTTAATATATTCTTATATTCTTCAAAAAAAAAATGAATCTAACGTACTATGGAATCAATAGCATAAAATGATCAATATGGGGAAGGTGGGCAAACTGGACAAAGGACCTGATGGAGTATGGAAAGTAAGTAAGAGGAGGTAGTGCTAGGGCGACTAAGTAATGCTATAGGAATGGGGCAATAGGACGACTAGGGCAACCAAGACAAAAATGGGCTACCGACACAAACATACATAAAACAAAGGAGATGGCAAATCAAATGGGAGACAACTAAAAACAACTGGGACTCTATGGCTCAAGGAACTACTAACCCATGGTGCAAATGGGAAAAGGTGACCAATCACTATAACCCCAAAATCTGCTCTATGTGTTGTTTTTTGCTGTCTTTTTTGCAAAAAAACAACACATAAAGACCACATGTTGTAATGTTCCGAAAATACTAGAAACAACGCGTATTTTTTTAGTGTGGTTTTTTACACACAAAAGACGTGTAGTTTTTATGCGTGGATTTTAGACAAAAAAAAATGCATAATTTTTATGTGTGGTTTTCACCGTGGTTTTTACAGAGAAACAACGCGTAATTTTATGTGTGATTTTTGCTCAAAAACAAAAACAACACATAGTTTTTAGACGTGGTCTTCACCTAAATCTTTGGAACAAGATCCATTCAGGGACTGGTCTGCTGGAAATAGTCTACAAAAATGCAAGTTAAAAATGGCCTGTATCCAAAAACAAACTCCAGTATAGCCGCAAATGCAAAAGCAAAAATAAATTACCTGCTACCACAAATGGTTCGTTATGTAGAATAACCCAAAATCCGGATCCACCTAGAGTTCACCGAAGCTGCAAGAATCATGCTGGAGCCATGGGAGCCGGAGTCGGATCCGCCAGGCGGCCGAAGTAGCCGCTGCAGTCGACATGCAAATCAGAGTATTAGGTTAGGGTAGAGAATACGTTAGGTTAGATGGACAATAAATTCGATATCTCGCCCTTTTAAAACCAGTTTGAAATTTGAATCAACCATCTCTTCTTGTTCAATTACACATTATTTATTTTGGACCTTTGGATTATAGGAGATTCTACAGAATCTTTTAGATCAAAGGTCCCTTAATTCTGATGCACGAGTCAATGGTGCGCCGAGATTATAGCGCACACTCTCACGGGAGCAACAGGGCTCGAATTTAGTGGCCCACTGAACTGGGAAAGATGCCGCTTATATTTTATACTACCGGATTTCCAGATTTTTTGAAGCCTAATTTTCGGATTTCTTTGAATTTGTTTAGCAAAAATGACCGAAAAATTGCCGTTTTTTTTTTTTTTTATCTAATCTGAAAATTCTAAGCATGGCCGGATTTTCCAGGGTCAAACCCCCCTATTTTCGAACCATGGAGCAAGTAAATTGCTATGACCATGGTTCTTTCACATGGTCGGCATCAGACCTACCCGGCTTCACAGCAGGAAATTGTCGAGGAGGATATGATGACTAAGCATGATATAGAGGAAACTATCGAAGAGGAAACTGCATGATGGATATGATGACTATGCATTTTTACAAGAAAAATAACAACTTTTAACGTTTCATAAAGGAATCAGCAAGGGAATCTAGGGGCACTAAAAAAGCCTATTTATCTCACTCAAAAAAACCCTTTTTCAAAAAATTGGCCTAGCCATTTATATTTAAAGTGCATAAAATGTTTAATCATCATGTGACATGCCATATCATCCAAAGAAATGCCATGCCACCATGGAGAAACATGTTTTTTTAAGAACATACCAAATTGTCCATGTACATTTTTTTCTTCCACCCTTCATTTGCTACCTCACCATACATGCCATGTCCTCTCCTGTAATATTCGAATATAGTTACTTTCTCAAAGAAGGAAAAGGAAGTTTTTTGCTCGTTTGATGCCACCTCATCATTATAGTGCTATATCATTGCCATGTCACCTTGTGTGTCACTATTCCACTCTGTATTGCCACTCTGCACTAACGAAGCAGATTTCGACCACGTCATCACGTGAGGGGGACGTGTTTTGCCAAGTAAGCAAGGCCAACCAAGATTGAAGTACAACCTTGGTCTTTTATGGGGTGACATGGCAATGTTTGGGCGAATGGCAAAATATAGATTTTGTAGACATGATGACTAAGCATTTTTAAGAAATAGGACAATGCTTAATGTTTTAAAGGAAGTCGCAAGGGAATTTAGGGGCACTAAGAAAAACCTACTCATCTCACTTAAAAAAAACCTTTTCCAAAAAATTAGCCTAGTTATTTTCTATTTAAAGTGCATAAAATTCTTGGTAATCATGTGACATGCCACACCATCCAAAGAAATGCCATGTCACCATGGAGAAATATGTTTTTTATTAAGATGCCAAATTATCTATGCACATTTTTCATTTTCCCACCCCTTCATATTTTGCCACCTCACCACTCATTTTTGCCACCTCACCATACTCATGCCATGTCATCTCCCATAATCGATGAGACCCATTATTATAAATCTGACCTGATTGTCATTTGTTTGTGTTTCCAGCTCCTCCTCTACTTCCATATAGCTCGATTCCCCTATATCATTTGCCATTATACAGAAAATATGATGTTGTAGCAAACCACATCTATTTCTATTTAGTATTAGAACATATCGATCTGTCTATTTGCTCAATTTCTCATTCCAGAGGATAAAACAGAGCAATCAATTATAGAATCTAGAAAGAACAAAGGATTTTGCATAAAATTATTGGATTCAATTACCTTATCACTGGCTGTCTATATAATCAAAATGGGCCTCAGATTCGGGAGATGGATTTCCAGCTTATAAATATCTTCTTTTCATATACCTGCATAACTATTCTGCCAAATTAGATTTCCAGCTTATTGATATCTTCTTTTCATATACCTGCATAACTATTCTGCCAAATTGTCTCATATCTAGATAGAATACAGAAATATGTTTCTACCTTGAGCAATCGGCAGTGCTACGTCAATCCCTTGAGCAGCGATTGAGCATAGGATTTGACAATGTGAGACAAGTGCAATGCGCTACTTTCCTTGTCCACCGCCTTTCTAAGTGATTCCCACTTTCAAAGAAATATGGGATTTTAATGACAACCTCCTTGCCTTGACATTGGTGGTTTTTCTTGCCAACATTAATAACAAGTTGCTTGTCCATTTTGTTATTTGTAGTATGCTTTGTTAGTCCTTTTTGTTTATTGTATTTTGCAAGCTATCCTATGTTTCTTAACTTACCCATTGGAGCGAGTGAAGAGTTTTAAGTATTTAAGATCCATTATCACAAATTCAGTTTACACAATAATGCATGCACATCTTGTCAATACATATATAATGGTGATAGAAACATGCTTTTAGCATATTCTTGATTGAAGCTTTCATCTAAAAGTCACATCTAGAGATTCTAATTAAACTGGGTTTAACTGAAACCAGAAGTGCACCAGCCTAAGAATCGACATGATGCCAGTGTGCATTATAGGTGGCATGTTTGAGCCTAGGGGGCCAGGTCGCATGTTTGAGCCACCTTGGCATGTTTGAGCCTAGGTGGCATGTTGAAGCCTAGGCGGCATGTTTGAGCACCTTGGCATGTTAGAGCCTAGGTGGCATGTTGGATCACACGTGGCATGTTTGAGCCTAGGTGGCATGTTTGAGCCTAGGTGGCATGTTGCAGCCTACGTGGCATGTTTGAGCCACCTTCGCATGTTTGAGTCTAGGTGGCATGTTGGAGCCCACGTGGCATGTTTGAGCCACCCTGGCATGTTTGAGCCCAGGTGGCATGTTGGAGCCTAGGTGGCATGTTTGAGCACCTTGGCATGTTTGAGCCACCTTGGCATGTTGGAGCCTAGGTGGCATGTTGGAGCCCACGTGGCATGTTTGAGCCACCTTGGCTTGTTGGAGCCTAGGTGGCATGTTGGAGATTGCGTGGCATGTTTGAGCCACCTTGGCATGTTTGAGTCTAGGTGGCATGTTGGAGCCTACATGGCATGTTTGAGCCACCTTGGCATGTTTGAGCCTAGATGGCATGTTGGAGCCTAGGTGGCACATTTGAGCCACCCTGGCATGTTGGAGCCTAGGTGGCACATTTGAGCCACCCTGGCATGTTGGAGCCTAGGTGGCATGTTGTGAGCCACTTGGCTTGTTGGAGCCTAGGTGGCATGTTGGAGCCCGAGTGGCATGTTTGAGCCTAGGTGGCATGTTGGAGCCTAGATGACATGTTTGAGCCACCTTGGCATGTTGGAGCCCATGTGGCATGTTGGAGCCTATCTGGCATGTTTGAGCCACCTTGGCATGTTGGAGTCTAGGTGGCATGTTGGAGCCCATGTGGCATGTTTGAGCCACCTTGGCATGTTGGAGCCTAGGTGGCATGTTGGAGTACACATGACATGTTTGAGCCACCTTGTCATGTTGGAGCCCACATGGCATGTTAGAGTGTGTGTGGCATGTTTCAGTCCTTTAAGAAATGCCTTCTATCTTTGGTTCTTCGTATCAATGTGTCTTCTACAAATTGCCAAGTGATGGATGTCTTCAAGTTCACGCTCTACAAGCTCACACACACACATGTATGAAGTCAAATGCTAATGAGTCTGTCAAGCATGCATACAGCTCTTTTATGCCGTCATCTTGTGGCAGTAATGGCATGTGGACAATCTGGTCGTACATGGATTCTTAGAAAACCGTAGAAAACCACACCTCAAAAAAACACTACCTTAAAAAACACCACCTTAAAAAAAAGCATCCCTTCAAAAAACCATACCGCCTGAGAAAAGAACACATCCTTAAAAAAGAAATTACACCTCCTTTAGAAACCACACATTCTTAAAAAAAAAAGCTATGGCTCCCTAAGAAAAACTACAGCATATCCTTGAAAAACCACACCTCCGTATAACTACGTGTAGGTTTTTTTCAAATCTTCAAAAAAACAATCCGTATTTTGTTTTTACTGTTGTTTTCAGCCGTGGACCAAATGTTGGGGTTGTAGTGAATGGATTAAAGGAATACTTGAAATGGATAGATAGAATAAAGTAACACGAATGATAGATTGGGATTAAAAGGGATAGGTAAAGAGAGACAATGGATTAAACACCATGAAGCTTGAGAGAGCAAAGGAGACAAACAACTGATCAAAAGAAAATCGTTAAAGAAGGTAGGACTAAACAATACAAAGGGAGAAACTAAGTGGAGGAAAAAAGCAATTGGGACCAATGGGATAATAGATTTGCTGAAATAAAATGACAACTAGGAAAGGCGCAGATAAAACAATGAGAAAGGTGGGACTAATGGAGCAAAGAAATGGAAGAGGCTAGAAGACTAAATGGAGTCAATCGGAATGCAAAGATAAGGATGGATGAAAGGGCTAATGCAAATTGAGATGTATGGAGCAAAATAGAACCTAATGGAATTGGAGAACCAAATGCAAGAAATGGAATAAAGAATACAAATGCAAGAAATGGGATAAAGAACAAAAGAGAAAGGAGCAAACGAAGAACACAAGTCAAAAAGAACTTGACATTACAATGGGAAAAATGGAATAATTATTCAAATTGCATAAGTCAAAATGAGAGGAGTAATAAAGTAAAATAGAAAATGAATGAAAATAACTCAAGATCAAACGAACAAGGCATGACAATTGAAAGAATAGACTAATATAAAATTGAAAGAGTAATCAAACAAATAGAACCACTGCAGCAAATGAACGAACAAAAACGCTTGAGCACAAAACTAATAAGGCAACATGATAAAGAGCAAAACTACACTAAGAGAGCAAATAGGCAATCTAGAACAACTAGAAAACAGATGAAAGGAATAAATAGATCGAATAAATAGATCCAAGAGACTAATAGACTGAAAGGGAGATAATAGACAAACATGAAGCAATTGGAGAATAACATGAACAAATGGCAGAGAGAAAAAAGATGGGATGTATGCACTAAACAAAGCAACGAAAATATTCCAATGAGACTAATTATAAAAGGGACAATAACTGCAAAGGAGCTAACCTGGCATGGAACAATGAAGCACAACAAACTTAAAACACAATCGCATGAAAAAAGAAAGCGAAAAGAACAATAGAATAAAAAGAGACTAAGGAACAAATGCAGGACAATCGAATGAACAAAGAATAAGGAATAAAGACGAAGTGTTGCAAACATGGTAATCAAACCATGTATTAAGTGACCCAAGTGGTCTAGAATGGACCCAAGCGTCTGAACCAAACCACTAAAGCAATGCCAAAGAATGACCACAACTTGAATAATAGCACTAGGAGCAACTCCTACTGCAATAAAGGAAGAAGAGAAATGGGATGTGGACCTACCAACACCACAGTGACACAACAAAAATAGATAGTTAATCGATAATGAAGGGACAACTATGATAACTATAGCAAACAAAAGGGCAATGAAAAAACAAAGAGACAATGAAATAACGCAATTGGACGTAACAATAGATAGATAGATAGATAGATAGATAGATAGATAGATAGATAGATAGATAGATAGATAGATAGATAGATAGATAGATAGATAGATAGTAGTTTTAACGTCACGCCACTAGGCACAAAAGAGCAAATGGCACAATTGAGTCAGTAGATTGAAAACGAAACAATGGCCCATAACAAAGATGAAGGAACAAAGAAACACCAAGGCAAAACTAGATTGAAGGCATAACTGCAGCAAATTGAACAAATGGAACCAAAAATATAACTATTAATGCAAATAGAACAAACCACAATTCAACAAATGGAACAAAAGATGGAACTATTAAGCAACTAGAACAACCTACAATAGACACATAAATGAAACACACGTTGGAACCAATGGAGCAAAAAATAAAATAGATAATAATAGGATAAGCAACATAGGACTAAGGGGTTAAAACAGAGAGGGGATAACATAAGTAAATAAATGAAGCAGTTAAAACAAACGTGAACGTGACGAGAAAAATAGTGACAAGGGAGAACACAAAAAAGATCTACGCCATAGAGAATTAATGAGGCCAATAGAAGAAGAAGAAGAGATAGAGCAAATTCAAAGAAATGGGATAAACAAAATAAATAAAGACAAAGGAGAAGAGAGCACCAATGCATAACTAAACAAGAAACTAAACAATGCACATATTGCCCAAAATGATAATAAAATCAGTGGAACCATAGATCATAATGACAATAAAGGAATGGAAAGTACACATACAAAAGTTTACATACAAAAGTTTGAATGAATCTAACCTTCACAAAAATAATTCTGGCGTAAAACTAAAGCCATACCATTGAACGAAACATGAAATGCAAACTAAACAAGAATGCATTTCAAAGGTCAAACATAATGAATACAGACCAACACGAAGCATGTATCCACCTACATATGGGGCAAAAATGAGAGATTCGATCAAATGAGACAGGTGGTACACAAATAGCAGAAGTAAAGTGAAAAGAGGAATATATTGTATAAAGGAGGAAATGGAAGCAAACGAGCCACGACAACAAAGAGGCTAATTTAGCATGGAACAATGATGCAAACAAGAGCAAACTAATAGAGCAAATTGTTGTAAAGGAACACAAGCAAATATGAATGGAACCGATGAAGCAAGAGGAACAAAGACAAAAAAGCAAGAGGAACAAAGAGCAAAAGAGCAAGGAACAAACATATGGGACTATGAAAAAAAGGAGGAGGAGCTTTAGAGAAAATAGAATAAATTGGAGACTCAATGGAGAACAAGCTAGAAGATCTCAATGAACAATCTGGAAGAATGGAGTGCAAAGAGATTTATGAAAACAGATGAGAGCAAAGCAACTGAAGAAAAATCAATAGTCGAGAGATACAAAATCAATAGATAAACTAGGCAAAGAACGCATAGGCACTAAACCTACTTAGATAAAAGACCGATGAGGAGAAGGCACTAAAATAATAGATTTCCTTGTACGTAGGGTGGAGACAATGAATATAAACAACGAAGACGAAAGAGTGGGCCAATGGTAAGCCTCATATCGTGACAACCTAATATAGGCAAATGACAATCTAGTATAGACAAACATGTTCAAGGCACATAATTTCCCACAATGCACTAGACGACTCCACTAGACCAAAATTAAGACATAAGAAAAAATGTAAAATTCCAATCCATCTCAAACTCTAAAAAAGGAGGACCATGTGACTTGGAAAATCATCAAAGCTATATGTTTTGGCATGGAAAACCACCAAACATCAACATTTTTGGCATGCAAGCCACAAGGATGCTCATATGTCAAGGTGGGGTTAATGTTGCAAACCAAACATATATGCAAGGGTCAAACTTATGATAGGGACAATTAATTAGAAATCCAAGCTCTAGACAATCTGCCTATGTATGATAATTCAATGCAATGCAAATTACAAAATCTACAAACATTCATCTCTTTCATTACGAGAGGACAAAACATGAAACTAAAGGGCATACGAACCTATAAAATGTAAATTTCAAGAGAATAAGAAACGTATAGCGCGTATAATAATGGTTAATGCAAAAATGATAAATACAAGATTTACCAATATTAAAACTCAATTGCATCCTCACAAGAGAGAATAAACATGCACAAGAAGTAACGTAAGGGATATACAGATCCTTATGAGGCGAGAGGGCAAAAAATGCATGTAAATTCCATGAGGCAAAAACTTGTACAAAATTCACAAACATACAACTCTTTCACTACAAGAGGACGAAAAGTGAAACTAAGAGGCATAAGAGCCAATGAAATGTAAAATTAAAGAGAATAAGAAATGTATAGCATATATGGTTAATGCAATAACGACAAGTAAACGTTTTACAAAAAATAAAACTCAATTGCAAATTCTTATGAGGCTGGAAAATAAACATGCACGTAAATCCCATGAGGCGAGAACGAAAAAATTGCATGAAAGGGATTCAAACTTGTACCTATAAGAAGAAAACCATGCATCCCCATCAACAAGCCAAAAACACTAATAGCATGTAAATCCTATGAGGCCAGAAAGAAAAAATTGCATGTAAGGGAAAACCCATACCTAGGGGAAAAAACCAAACAGCATTGATATGAATTAAGACTGAAAGGATCTTACTTGAAAGGAATAAATTCAGAAACAAACTTATCAGCCGTTTGTAGGAGTCGGTATTCAAAGCACAATTTCATTATTTTTGTACAAAACCTGAATTTATGGACCATTTTTTGGAATCATACTTCAATAACAATTTTTCCCACACTAACAAGCATCACCAGCGAGGGCTGCATATGCTTCAGCAACGGGCACTGGAATCTTGATAGTGTTGGGGAGCTTCTTCCTGTTCGATGGAGACCAAGCAAAGTCGATTGTCTCCAACTCAATGCGATCACTAGCAGTGGTTGGCCTCCATCTTTTCTTCCAACAGTTTACATAATTGGCCGGGTACACCTGGCTCCTTATGGGGACAGGCTCCCACCAAGTGACCTGTACTGTCTCGAAATTCTCCTTCTTATTATCCATTTGGGGCTCCTCCGTGGCATACCCTACCCATGTGGCCATAATGAACATACCTTTCTTCACATCCTTGAATGGATTGAATTCTGGTATGGGTTTATCCTTCAATGGTCCCACGTATGGAGGAGCGATGCTTGCAATTGGCTCCGGTACTGCAACCATTTCTGGAAGTTGAACTCCTTCTTGCCTGGTGCATGGCCAAAAGTCCTCATAACTGCCTTCCGGGCACGAAATCTTCCCTAGCTCCTGTAAAAGACCCATCCAATACTCAATGGTAGCCGTGAATTGTGCGAAATAGTTGGCTGTTTCCGGGGTGCCCTTCTTGCTTGTGGATATTGCAACCCAATGAAGGATGTACTTGTGGATGATCTTTGTTTAATCGCCAAGGTCCTTAATCAAGGCCTTTGGTTTAAGAAGCTTGGGTGTTCCCTACAGCATCATGGGCTTCCCGCCTTCCCCTTCCTTCCACATTTTATACCGCCGTAGGGCAGCCAATCCAGAAGCACGTGACGGGTTTTGTAATACATGATGGGCCACTCTCCATTCATTGCAAATTTGAATGTCAGGGGGGTGGTGTGGCCAGTCAATCTATCATCGCCGTCGGGTATGTAACCTTCTATAAACCCCTTCCAATCTGGCACTTTATCGACAATGTATGGTACAGGTGCATTTAGATTGCATGTGTGGAACTCATATAATAATTCGGGTATGGTCAGCACTTCTGCCTTCTTCAGAGTGGAGGAGAAGTTGCCAAACAAAGCATCAATGTCTTCATGTGTATGTCCAGGCATCATGAAACCCAACTCTATCTCCTCAAACACACCAAGATATACTAGGTATGAAAGATACGAGAAAACATACCTGTTTTTGTTTTGACCCGAAGCATTGTCCAGTTGCAGCAACAATGTTCGGGGGAGGGGCTTGAAAGAAGGTCCTTCTCGTCCAGGCAAGCTTGCAGGGATGTTGCTATTGGTGAGTGCCAATTTCGATTTGAGTGCCGCATTATTACGCAAGGAAGTCACCCAAGCTGGAGCTGATGTTTCCGGCATTGTAAGATGGCCTCCTGGATACTCATGAACCATCTCGAGCCTTCTCAAAATGCTATTCAAAGAACCCACATGGAAGTTCGAGTCGTCTGGCCATAGATCCAAAGCAAAGTTTCCATAGCTTCCTCTCCCATGACCATGAGTAAGAGCACTCGTCAATGATGTTTTGAGTTTATCCAGTCTCCAAAGTGACTTCACCGATTGCTGCAATTTTGGAATCATTGTCTTAGCTTGGTCCATCTTATCATGAATTATACAAACATAGTCTTTGGGATGCCTATGGGACAATAATCTCCACGACCAATACTGGGTACGACAGGAGGCTTGCTCCAATCTGTGTGCTCTTCTCTGGTCATGCAATATCCACCTTTCTGCCTCATCCTTTGTCTTCAACAGCTTCGTACGAATGACCTCGCATGTATCACATTTAGAGAACGGAATTTTTTTTGCGATACATCCATAAATCTCCTTTTCCAAGTTCTATGAAACCCCGCTGGCGAGACTTTCTTGCCTGTCAGTGCCATAACTTCTACATTCACCTCTTCTAGGATGCTTGTTTTCGTAAACATTATGTTTTCCCGGATGCCATCTTCATTCCTCCGGCTACGGTGAGGCAAGGATTCGCAATTCTCCCTTACGAACAAGGAGAAAACAGCCTCGGATGCTAAGGTGGATGCACGAGGCTTCAAAGTACCACAGTTCCCGTGCTCTGCTTTGCGAGCACCCTCAATGTATTGTGCTTTCCATTTCAGATACCCTGACTTTGAGATTCCCAGCCCAAGGTACCAGGCTCTCTCACAGACTAGTCTCCCATGCAACACCAAACGTTCCACTCGACGGCCTTTCATGTTGTTCCCAAGCATGTCATACACAAATGTCACCCTGTCGCTAGACTTCATTGCATAGAACTCCTTGCGCATGTCGATGACCTGATTATGTGAGAACTTTGCACAACACATGTGTTTGCAACACAACGTCGTTCGATATTTCAAAACAGCCTCCCTAGAGCTAAGGCGTTCAATCTTCGGCTATCTCAAGAACCACCTACGCTGATGGGAGTGGAAAGTGTACTTGCGCCTCTCGAAATTTGGATGCTTCTCAATAACAGAGCTGCCTTGACTTGACGGAGTATCTGCTTGCTCGGTTGGCTTTGCAGTCAAGATCTCAGACACCTTTACACCATCCACTGTAACATATTCGTTACTCCACCTTACAAGCATACCTGCTTTTGGTACCTGTAAACAAGCCTGACAACGGAAATTCACTTCAGCAGGAGTCGGGTAACCCTCAACAATTGTCACTCCAATGCATTTCAATCCTAAGAACTGGTCGCATATACTGCATCATCTGGGCCTGTAAAGGATATGAACCCCTTTCCCGCAGGAATGGAGTCGTAAGAGTGCCATATTTCACAGTCCTTCTCCAGTAAAATGTATCTGTTGTGGGGGATAGGTTCCATAGTAGATTCCACTCTCTGTTTTTTGGATGTGGACCCGACATCCTCTACATTCGATTCACGGACGTCTTCCTCTCTCCAAAGAATGAAGGATCCTTTGGCTTCTCCTATAGTTTCTGCATCTGGAGTGGGCCATGGCAGGGTGTGACAGTCCTCAAAAACCTCTTGAACACCCACACTTACAGCTCCAGCGGGGATGGTTCTGAAATGGCACTGGTTAGAGTCTCCAGCGAATCCTTTGGCAATGGGACGACCATCCTTGAAGATGTACACTTCCTGCAGAAGAGAATTGTTAGAAAATGGGGCCAGGTTATTGAGAGCAGAACATACTGCAACAGAATAAGCCTCCTGATTTGGGGCCTCAAATCGGGCGGATGCCCCATTTGACCAATATTGGCCAAACATCTAATTACAGGCCCGGGCCAGTTTATCAAATCCAAAGGGGTCTGAAATTGGGCGGTCGCCCAAATTGGTTTGCAAATATCGCTTATGAGGCCACTGGGAAAAGTAAATTGGGCGCCCGCCCAATTTACTTGGCGCAAATGTAGATTGGCGAGAGCACACTGGCCAAAGCACACTGGACAAAGCACAGTGGCCACAGTAAATTGGGCGCTCGCCCAATTTGTCCCATTTCCTGCATGTGGGAACACATGACCGTCTTCAGTCATCGGTCGCCCGAAATGGATGCTCTGCATGTGGCAGTGGCCAAAGTAAACTGGGCGCCCGCCCAGTTTGCATTCCATTTCCTGCGGAAGGAATACATGATCACCTTCTTTGGGCCGCCCACATTTAGTCCAGTTGTTTCTGGAGGGAAACACAAAATTGGCTGGTTTTGAAGACTGTCAGAACTTGACTCCCAAAGAGTGGACCTCCATTTGTATCAGCACTTACATGGATCCCCGAAGATGCAATCTTAAAAGCATTGAATTGGCAGGCCATGCAGATGCAGATTGTTTAAGGCTGCAACATTAAGGAGGAGGGAGCTCATTCAAGTCACCAAGACAGAGTATACATGGCAGACTCTTCAGTCTAACAGCTAGTAAGGATAGAAGGACAAAAATTGAATTCCAGGTACTCACGTCAATAAAAAACATCTTCCAAAAAATGTTTCATTAGTTGAGCTGACATGATTTTGAACTCAAGAAACAATGCCAAAATCACAGATCTACCATATTTATGAAAAATTACCTTGGGAGTCACTGGCACCATGTAAGTTCTCGGATCAAGTATACTAAAGTAGGCGCTCAAGAAAGAAGGCTTCAAAAGCAGAAAGCAATAAACATAAATGGGGGGGAATTCGAGATCTGAATTTGAATTTATATGCAAATTCAAATTCGGAATTCAAATTCTTCCCCCATTTGTATGCATTTAATAGAGGGCAAACTTTATTGATGTTATTTGGGACACGTGCGTGATGTCATTATATCTAGCGCACGTGTGTATTTTCAAATATTTTTGAATTTCAAATTTGAATTGTGGACCCTCGGTGGGACAGCCCCCCTTTATTATTTTCAAATACGGCATGCCATGTGGCGCCCACATACTGGTGGACTCCGGATTGCCAGGTGGCGTCAAGGATTCCGTTCATTATTAACGGTGCCTGCCCATTATTTATGGACTACAACGGTCCATTATAACCGGAATTCGACACTTGTCGTCACCTGGTGCAACCTTGGTGCATGCCTCCCTTATAAGTATAGTTTATTCTGTAAGGCCGCATTTTCAACAGTCTAAACTTCCGCTCCCGAAACAGGCGTCCTTCCACATCTTGACGACACGCCTGCTGTGTATTGCTGATGGAAAGTCGCCCCACGAAAGGAGGCAAAGGTAATGCTTGCATCACTGCCGGGTTGCTGTCACTTTATTTATTTTTTAATAAAGCTTCCCAAGACAACATAACATCTATTCTATCATAACATCTATTCTATCTTCCCCTTCATTCTGGGTCTGTCCTGCAGTTACTGCAATAATGAATTGTTTTTCCTTCTAATCCCTCTCTATTCTTTCCTTCTAATCCTCCTAATCAACTATTTGAGCATGTCATGTGCCACCTTGATAGTCGAACCACCTAAACTTACTTCTCTGTAAAATGGGCGCCCACCCTATTTTTCTGATAATCACTGCTTTCAGCAGGTAATGTGCCTGATAGTCGATCCACCTAACCTTGCTTCCGTCAGGAAAATGGGCGTCCGCCCTATTTTTCTGTGAATCGCAGCTTTCAACAGGTGCTTTGCTAGAAAGTCGAAGACCTCACCTTCCTTCCCGCTCTCTAAATTGGGCGCCCACCCTATTTGACTGTAAATCACAGCTCTGAGCGGATCACGAGCTTGTGAGGCTAGTGGCGCCCAATTTCACAATGACATGCCTCTCCCCTGGCGCCCCCTCAAACATTCCACTTTACTTCAAGACAACTATATTGGGCGGGCACCCAATTTATCTCAAAATTGTATGCCGAGGGGTATCCAGGATTTCTTGGACATCTTCCGCCCCCTTTGCAAATTGGGCGCCCGCCCAATTTACTATAATACTGTCGGTCAACTTGTACTTCATGGTACTTTGGGTAAGCAGAACTTAATTCTTGTTTGATGCAATGCAGGAGTAATGGCAAGGACAAAACAGACTGCCCGCTTGCCCGGCTATGGACCTGGGATACCGCAGGCTGTTGCTGCTGCGAAAGAGACAGAACAGGATGTGACATTTCAAGGGATAGAAGTAGTTCCAGAGGAAACCACTTCTGTTGCTGACAAATACACATGGTGCATTGAAATTGGAAACGTAAATTCTAAGTCGAGCACAAACCATCTCAAGGATTTATGTTTATATTTTGCCGTGCCAGGGACAAAAAAGACAAGCAATGCTGGGATAGCAATTGATATGCTGGTAAGCGCAGAGGTACCTGGCGAGATAGAGGTTTATGTGGAAGACGTATTGGACAAGTCCTTCCGTGCATACAGGCTTCCACTTGCCACTTATAACCCCCAACTCATGTCAGCAAGCATTACCGAAAATCAAAACTCCTGCGCCGCAAAGGGTTGGCAGCTGAAGTCATACGAGAGCTTGGAAAGTTCTAGGATTAGGAAGCGTGGAGTTGTTATATAGACGGCTTCTACACAGTCAGGCAGTGGATTCTTGATCACAAGCAGACTAGGTCGAAGGGCTTGTATACCGAATATCATGGGAAGGCCCAGCCAAAAGTGTACGATACGGCCTGGTTGAGGTCTCGATATGGAGTTCCCAAGAGGGGAGAAGCATAAAAAAGTGCAGAGAAGTCTAAGAATGTAGCAGTTGACAAAGGCACTGCTGCAAAGAAGAAGAGATCATCTTTGACAACAAACCCCAGCATTGAGACGCCAGTTGTGATGCTTGGAGGTATGGATAAGAGACCAAGAACCTCTGAACCGAGCAATAGTGCCGGAGAATCTTCTGAACATTCTGCTGATCTTCGCTTGAGCAAGAAACAAAGAGCAGAAGAACAAGTAGGCACCTCCTCTAAGAAACGAAGACGTCCCACTCCGCCTCAGACTCCATCTGGGACAAGCGAGGACAGTGAAACGCCTAGCGATAGTGAAGAAGGGGGATCATTGCCAATTGTACAGTATACAACCTCTACTGGGGAGTTAACACAGGAAAGTAGGCGTGAATTATCTCAGAGCGCCATGTTGAACATCAAGCATAGGGAGAGGATTTATCCACTTGGTGTTGGGTTCGAAATTGACGTCGACATATTCAAGATGCATCAAGCCCCTGCAAACATGACTTGCAGGGTCATCAGTGCAGAACACGTGGATACCCTTTACGAATCTTTCATAACTATGCAAATGCATCCTCCTTGTGCAGATGTTGTTCCATTTGACCCGTCGACAGGGCATGCTATGAAATGGAAGAGAGCAAGTGATTTGGGCAACGCGGAATTCTGGATCGTCAATGGAAATCACACTACAGCCGTTGCTCAAATCCTTGTGAAGCAAGCTTTGGAATGGCCCCCAGAAAGGAAGCATTTAAAAGATTTGATATTTTTCTTTTATGCCAAGAGAAAGTGTCGTGTACTGGCTGGAAACCTAACTCCAACGGAATATATTAAGGTCAGCCAGGAAACAAATGATATCATAGTCAAGACAATTCACGCAGCTGTCTTTTTTGAGGAGGACCAGCAACTTCGCAATCAGTGGGAACTGTATGGCAAGCCCAAGAAAGGAAAGCGTGGTCAATCAACCAAAGGCGCTTACTCTGTAAGTTATCTCCCCATTAACTTGTCCCATGCAATCCAAATCGGGCGCCCGCCCAATTTCACCCAGGCATTATTCTTCCAAGCTCTTGTAATCTCTGCATCTCCAATCGAGTGCACATGCATGCTCACTCCAAATAGGGCGGGCGCCCAATTTCATACCCTTAATGCCTGTCCATATTGTAGTTTCGTCCAGTTCTTGTGTCGTCTCAACTTGTCTTACAGTATCATTTGTTTGCAGGAATGGCTAGCTATAGCAAAACAGACCCTGAAGAATAAGAGCATGTGTGACTATGATTACTTCGTCTATCTTGACGAAGAAACTTGGAATATGTGCACTCGTGTCGCTCAACTTTTTTACGAGGACGAGCTGAAGGATGAGAATGGCGACAGAATTGAAGTCAAAGATCGTCTAAGGATGTTCACAAACAATTCTTGTCGGCCACTGAAGTCTATGCACCCCATGAACTTGTAGAGATTAACGAGGGAGATCATGGCAGGCACCACGTTCATCAAGGCCACGAAGGCTTATAAAGGAAGACGTGTCATGAAGACAAGAGCGCAAGAATTAAGAAAAATTGGCATTGTTGAGCGTGCATTACTGAAATATATAAGAGAGGTGAAGAAGTTACGAGTCGAAAATATGGATGAAGTCAGACAGTTTCATCCCATATTCACAGAGAACCTCATGCTAATGTTTGCAAACAGTGTCAGTGATTGGACAGAGAGTCGGAAAGAAGTTGAGAAGGAAAATCTTCCAGAGACTCTAATTACAAAAGTTAACGAATACCTCCGTGGACCAGTTGAAGAGGGTTCGAAGGCTTTCAAATGCCCCGAATCGTCACAAATCCAATCGGGATGTGTGTTAATGTCGTGAATACGCCAAGACGCCTAGTTGGATGTGACTTTAGGAACCTTAAGAAATGGTCGGTAGAGGAGTATCGTAAATTCATGGATCAGATTAGTATCCTAACGGACCAGCCAGCTATATCGATAACGATATTCATCAGCCCGTGAAGCATTTGAATGAGTGCTTGGCAAAATAATGAAAACAATAGATGGTGGTAGTCGGGTGTGGATTGGAGCCTACCAGGATCCAAAAGCAAAGTCAGGATCCAAAAGCAAAGTACGTGAGCTTCAGAGTCTAGTCCTCGTCATGTACGTGGCCCGAGACCAAGCGGCAGCTCCTGCACTGGATGACTTGAATCTATGCTTTATAGACAGTGACCATCCACAAATGCATTCGAAATTTCTCCAGCATCTTAAAGCGGCAGAGGACATCGAGAAGAACTTGCCAGACGTGGAGTGCTCCGCAGGTAATATTCTTTCAAATAGGGCAGTCGCCCAATTTATGTGTTGTTTTTGCTGAAATAGTTTCTCTTTCAGCGTATTGGTTGTATCGTCCGTGGAGTGATAAGACTACAGCTGGTGGGTCTGGACCTCTCGTTCTGAATCAACTACAAGCCAAGACCTGCACGTATTTGGTCCGCAAACTAATGATGGAGGGTTGCAGCGTCCTTGATTTCTTTTCTGGAGGTTCATTCAGTCGTGCAGCACTATGCGAAGGATACAAAGCAACTTCCTTCGAGGTGGACGAGAACCTCCAGCTGAAGCTAGTACAGATCTTCGATCAACTAGAAATAATGTTGGACGAAAAGAAATCAATGGCCCGCCGGAGGCAGAAAATTGCAGAGGGCAAGAAGAAGAAATCTGGTTCCAAGCCTGTACAGTTACAAATCAATCCCCTGTTAGCAAATCCATTCTCTGCTCAGACAGTTCAGGAACTGCAGTCCACGCTCCGCCTGAGTAAGGAATCCCTAGCAGGGCAAATAAAGAAGGCTGCAGGAATAGGAAGTAAGGATCTTTCCGTCTTTCGAATGAAAAAAGATAGAATTAATATGTTGGCAGGTACCCAAGTGGTGAACACCCAGGATGTCATTGAGGGTAGTTCAAAATTCAATGAGATAGTTGGACAACGATCGTGAGGAATCCTTCGTCAAGGACACACCTCAAAGTCAACAGGACGAGGAGCCAGATAAAGAGCTACATGATGAGGAAGAATAAAGGGAGGTAGGCAATACAAATGTGGAGAAGGAGACCGGTCAGGTAGAGACAGTTGAGGGAGGGACAGGTGAAGAAGGTGGCACGCTGAGCAATGAAGAATTCATTAACAGGATGGGAGCTATAAAGCAAGCTGCCCAGCAACAACAAGATCAACATACTGACGTCGACAACACTGAAGAGAACCCCCCAGACCCGTGAACAAAGGTTGGAGCTTAGGAGAGTTGCTGAAATTGGGCGGGCGCCCAATTTCAGCAGTCACATCTGTCGAATCAGTATTTTATCGTGTAATTTTGTATCTAAGATCAAATTTAAAATCTTGTATCTTGTAATCTTGAAATTATGAAATACAAACTTTTCTTGTGATCGTGTTCGTTCTATTGGATTTAATTTGTTGTATTGTAATTGAACGTCTGACATAATTCGGCGGGCGCCCAATTTGGTGTAATATAGCTCTTGAGTACTACACCAGCTGCTAATAATAATTTTTTCGTACAGCCAGCTTCTAGTTTCAGACTTTGTCATACTTTCATTTAAGAGCTAGTCTTGGGTTGTCCGTATGATACACTGCAAGGTTATATTATAATGCATAAATGTTTGGCTGGCCTTGTTGCTAGAATTAATTAATTTTCTATGAAGTAAAAATAGTTTCTACTTGACTTAGGAAATATGAGTCACTTAGAGGATTATTTGGGCATTATGAACAGTCATTATTTCTGTTTTGTTTGGAATATACAGCAGATGCGAACATGTATGGTTACAAGAGGCCTAACATTAAGATTCTAAGGGATTTTAGAGTAAACTTCATGCCTAAAGAATAATTTCTTGCAGGCTATTAATTAGGGCAGAGACCATAGGTTAATCCCTGTTGGTTAAATTCATTTGTCTACTTTGTTTAAAGTTAAACATACATGGTGAAGGGCGATAAGCCCAAGAAATCCGTAGCTTACCTGCTCGTGCTTAGGGTTTTACCTTGATTAAGGCTAATTGTCCTCTGGTTTACTGCTCCTATGTATGTTTTCCCATTAAAGTTAGAAAAGCTACAAGACAAGACGAGATGACATTGAAGATATGTTTTTGACAAGTCTGTTGAGCACTCTATGGTGTTGATTTGGAAGATAAAGAAACTTCTAAACTGTATTTTTTTTTTATCTATTCTAGAGTCGATTTCTTAACTTTCGTAAAGGTAAACATGATGCATTGACCGAATAAATTAATTGAATTGGCAAAAGGAGATTGTTTTTGGTAATTTATTTTGCGATGATAAATGTTAACCATTCTTAAGGCTTAAGTCAAAATTTACACCTGTTTTGGCTTAAGGCTGCATATTGGCCAGAAGTGGTCTTTGCAAAAGTCTGTTGAACAGATTTTAAAAGGTTTTTTTTTTTTTTATTAATAACAACCCATTGAATTATTTTAGGGATATGGTCTATAGTTTCAAGAATTATATCCATATCAAATCCCCCTGGAACCTCCTGTTATTTTGCTACATATAACAATCAATACACAACTACCATTAACATTATTAACACAAACCATTGCATTTAACACATTTAAATTAAAATCCCCCTTAAAACCCCTTTGGTTTGGGTGCATATTCACACGGGGGGTTACTCCGGGCAACGAGAGCTGTCAGATGGGTATATTTGCCCTTTATTCCAAGATCTGGACCATACATAGCGATCCTCATTTGTGGGGTATGCATGTACAAGTTTTTGTATACTGTATATTAAGGCTTGCAAAATACTATAAGGTTTGAGAGAATGTACTTAATGGTGTTAATTTTGTACATGTATTGTAAATATATTTTTGGAGCTCTCGCTGCCCTACGTAACCCCCCGTGTGAATATGCATCCAAACCAAAGGGGGTTTAAGGGGGATTTTAATTTAAATGTGTTAAATGCAATGGTTTGTGTTAATAATGTTAATGGTAGTTGTGTATTGATTGTTATATCCAAAAAAATTTTGGGCCCTTAGGGCCCTAACAAAAGGAAAAATAGAGAAACTTTAAGGGCGTATTTATTAATTATAAATTCAAGAGATTGTATAAAACATCAAGGACATTACATTACAATTTCATTTAATACAATGCATTTTTAGTTGAAATAGTTTGTTGAAATGCGACCATTCATCTGGATATGACAATGTTTTATGTTAGAAACATTTGAAATGCACAAATGGCCATCCAACGAGTCCATAGCAAGAATGATGTGGCCATCCAGCGGGTATATACCACGAGTGGAGCTGCCTTTTTTAGTTTCTTAGAAATAAACATTTAACATTAAAATGAAATAAGAATCAATTCAGTTAAAATATTGACTGCTTTGCAGAAAGGATCTCGGTAAAAATTCGGGCACTTCTGATATATATGCCAGAATGATTTGGCTTCAAAAGCATCGCTGCAACTCACCTACTTTTGCAATGTACCAGAAGTAGATGAATTCCTCACGGTTAACTTTTATCAATCTAGCTTGATTGAAGAGAAAACGTAGTGCACAAAATAGAAAGAGGTTAGGAACCCAACTGTGCCCCTTGCAAGCATTATGGTAAATACCATCATGAGGGAGTATCCAACATAGAGGATTAGAGACAGCCCACTTAAGCTAAACACCACAAGAAGAAATTCAAAGACATAGTATACACGGCCCATCCATATACTAGACATAATGAAGAAAAGCTCAATGAAGAGGGTCCCAAAAGCAGAGTTCCAGCTTCTAAAACAAGCAACCAAGAAAGATATTTTTGAGCTGGAATTTCCCTAGGGATCTGTTAGTCCTCACAGATAATGGATAGGTTCCGCTTTAAGCCGCAAATATCCTCCCAAAAGAGTTAAATGGCACCGATATGCAAAACCAAAGTGCTATAAGGATGAAGAACAGAATATTGGCATGGCACACGTGTCTTTGTTACTACTCAAAGCGGGAAATTGAGCACGGTGAGTATAAAAAATGTTATACCAGAAAGAAACATGCAAGTTTCGAAGCTCGATCTTCAACCCTTGGCATCACCCAACTCCACAAGTCGCCATAATCGCTTTGCACATAACCAAAGAAAGAATACCCGTGAAAAGATAGAGCGTAACCATTCCCGTGAGCAACATGCCCCTTGAGAGAAAACAGTTGAAATTTCTATAATGGCCACAATGTGGCAGCTACAGATCCAAAAACTCTGTTCTGTTTTCCGCTATGCTTCCGATCATCTGCATTCATATCTCACGTATCTTAGCTATTTATTTTTTCCTTTCACTTGTTTCTTCGCTTTTTACCTTTATCACGCTTATTCTGAACCCCAGTGCATGGGCATGTATCCCGTTTAAATACGCTTTGATTTCAGGTATTCCTGATCCTGCAGCCCCTGGTTCTATATATGTGCATATTGCCGATGAGAACAGAACAAGCCCCATATTGATCCCTGTAAAAATTCCAAACGCAGCCCAGTATCTGCACCGGTATACACTAGATTTTGAGCATGTAATTCAGTTAAAAATTTGGACACTCGAAATCGTAATAACTTGCCTTCCTGATACCCACAGAAGTTACAATTGGTACATAAGCTTGAGGGATCTTGCTCTGTAAACAACCAAACATGCAGAGGCCCACACTTTTTGATCTGCAAGCGCCAATTCCAGGAGCCCATTCTGAAAACACTAGACTTGAGCTTTCAATCTTCCACTGGGCAAGGTGAGCCACATGCATGACCGATGCAGTGCGGTCCCCGCATTCCCCTCGTGATCATGCTCATAGCCCCGAACAAACGATCTAGGCGGTCGAGCTCCGGCATCAAACCCTATCTTTGCACCATTGCAAAATTTGCAAAGCCATTGCCGCAACCGTGCTTTCACCTTAACAAATCCACCGCACCCAACCTCTCGTCCGACTAAGGAGTAGTCATCTTTTGCCTTCACCTGCCGATCCCTGCAAAAAGAAAATAGAATCGAAGAAGGAATAAAACCCTAAAATGGTTTTTTTGATGCTTGCCCTGAAATGCTATCCACGAGACGAGGCTTGCCCTGAAATGCTATCCACGAGACGAGGCTTACATGTTCAGCCCCTAAAATAAAAAGAGGGCTTTTGTTGTGAGCCCTTGGATGTTGGACCATTGAAAAAAAAAAAGCTAAATCAACGACTAAGAAATGGTGCACTCTATATGTACGCATTAGTACATCTATTCGAATACGCCATGAAATCTTAGGAAAACCTTTGTGAAAAGCGTACAAAAACACAAAAAAAAAACCCTTGTTATTATGCTACATATTTCCTCTTTAAGTCTTTCAACCTCTGATCTCCCTTTTCTTGTTGTGGAATTTGTTCATCCTCTTCAGGCTCGGTTGCATCATTCCTATTTGTGTCCCCTAGGATTGGTACTTCTTCCCTTTCTTCATCACTATCTAAACCTGCAGTAATATTGTCTTGTGGATTTTCCTCCATGAGTTTTACTTCCTTATTCTCCATTCTTTTATCTTTCTGTACTTTATTTCTATCTTTGTAGAGGGTGTTCTCATCAAACACACATCTCTACTGACAATGATTTGTCTCTTACGCACATCAAACAGTCTATAGGCCTTAGTTTGCTCATCATAGCTTGCCAGAAAATATTTTACAGCCCTGACATATGTTCATAAACGCATGCATTGAGTTTCCTCAGTTCCATTGAATTTTATCCAACCCAACAATCACTATAACCCCAAAATTTGCTCTACGTGTAGTTTTTTGCTGTCTTTTTTGCAAAAAAACAACACTTAAAAGCCACCCATAGTAATGTTCCGAAAATGCTAGAAACAACGCCAGAAGTTTTTAGTGTACCCCCTCCCCTTTTTTTTTAATTGAAGGCTGAATTTTAGTGTACTTTTTCACGCACAAAAAACGTGTAGTTTTCATGCGTTGTTTTTTAAAGAGAAACAACCCATAATTTGTATGTGTTGTTTTGACGTGGTTTTTAAGAAAAAGAGCATGTAAATTTTATGTATATTTTTTGCTCAAAAATAAAAACTATGCATGCTTTTTAAGCATAATTTCATTAATTGTGGACTTTGGCCGAGTCCATATGACTCCCAAATGTACCCGATTTTTTAGAAAATAAGGGTTTTATTTAGTAGAATGATGCAAATTTTCGAAATGTGTGCAGGTAGGTGGGATGGCAGGCCTTGTATCTATAAAGCCCAAAAAGTGCCAACCGAGTTTGTGTCTCGCCCAAGCGCCTTCTGTAGACGTGGTCTCGCCACAGCAGCCGGCATTCGCAAATCTGCATAGTGTAGATTCATATTCGTGCCAGTCAGAATGGTCCGAACCAGGCGCAGCTATGGATTCACAATGAGCGAAATGCAGTGCCATATCGCCGAGCCAATATTAGCTCATGCGAATCAGCTTCGTGTTGAGGTGCGAACGAGATAAACCAAAATGGCAATGTAAGAAATGAGAAGCCAACTCGTGAAGCTCATTCGCCGTGGAGAGTTGATGAAGGATGGCGATGAGCCTGATAACCTTAGCAGGTAGAGAGCCGAAGGTCGCTTTTGATTTCCTTGAAACGCCATATTTACAGGCGTAAGCTCAAGAGGTTGCTGAAAATGGAGGATGTTTGGCTGCACAACACTTTCCTGGCCGTTGTTTAAGAAGCTTTACAAGAAGGAAAAGAGGCAGCGCGGTGGCTTTGGTAATCAAACTCATCCTCAAAGACTCCCTATCCGATGGCGTAATTGATGACCGGCCGATCTCAGACGCCGACAAGACATAATCGAAGTTCCAACCGGGGATCTAATTGCGGAACCGATATTGATATTGACCTAAAACGCCCATGTTTAATATTATCTATTATTATCTATTGTCTTTCTGCTCAACCTATGCTTTCGACGCATGTTGTTTAGTTGATATTATTATCTACGTAATCCATCCATGTACTCCATTCCTATGTGAATAGAATGTTTTTGTCTACATTGAGAACATCCCAATGACGTGCAATTTCTGAATAGTAATATCTTATTTCATGGAGGCCTCCTCGAGGAAATTGGGCGCCACCACTTTCCTTCCAGAAATTGGGCTTTCCATTTTCTTTTCGGGAATAGTCTCCTCCGTAAAACCGGGCGGCCGCCGACTTTGCCCTTCGGATGGCCTCAAGGTAGTTTCATGAAGGCTTCCACTTTCGTGAAAATTAAGGCCCCACCCACTTTCCTTCTTGCGTGCAAAAGGAAAAAACGAAAAACGTGAGATCGAACCAAGATAACAACTCAAACATAACAATGTAATCATGCACAACACGCTACATCATCATATCATATAAAGTTATGAAATACATGAGTCATAGATTGTAATTATTGGTGATTCTATTAATCTCAAAAGCCTCAAGGCCCGAACCCACACAATATGGATAGTAACATGATACTCGGGCCGGGAGTCTTTCTTTTCGACCAGTAGCTATACCATACAGCCGGGGATCGAGAGAGATCCCTTTCAACTCGCAGCATAAAGATCGCCATAGGTCATAAGGCAAGTAAGGGTGTCAACATGGGGCCTCGTGGAAGATGGCGAGACATGGCAAATTTTAATGTGTCGTGGCGTCGAATGCGCCTATATTTATAGCCAAGGAATTATTGATGACTATCGTAGCAAAGATTATTGGTTGTATATACGGTGTACATCCAATAATCTTTATGCATAATACCTTCAATAATGATTGTGGGTATAAATATATCTCAAACCAATTTTGACCATCAAATTTGGCCTTCGCCTAGCCATGTGGTCTCATTCCAACCCAACGGATTCCATCAACCGCAAGATGAATCACTTAAAACTTCAAGCAAAGTCATGAGCGAGAGATACCCATGGAAGACCGATGACCACGGGCGCTTCTAAATCCTCGCCATTATCCCGATCCCTTCGACGCTATCATCCATCCGATATGGAATAGAGAGCATCAAATGTACATGATAGAGAAGATCGGCCGGGTGCTCGTGAAAATGACTCAAAGAGTCCCCCTAAATGAACGCTTGTCATCTTGTTGTAATCGACCGTAATCATCTATGAGATAAAGTATTAGTACAACTTGTCTTCTATATGTGCAACTTGTCCAACATGTCCTGCGGAAATTGGGCTTCCACTTTGCCCCTTGAATGCTCATATCGATGATGCGCCAAATTGGGCGGCCGCCCAATTTCAAGGTGGTCAGATAGGTGTACCTTATACCTGCAACCGCTATGCTAGTATGTACGCCAATAATTGACATCAATAATTTCTCACGACTATAAAAGCAGCTCCACCGATTCATCTCTCATGGCTTCCTTGCCTGATCGTCCCGAGAACATCCGATCCTTCAAGTGCTACTTGAGTTACAACGATATTTGCCGCTATATGACCGGTGTTAGTCTTGATCCATGGCTCCAAATTCAAAGCGATGGACTCGCGAGTAATTGCAGGAAGCTCACTGTGTTGTGGTCCACCAGATATTGGCTTCCCCGACGCCATCTTTGAGTCGAATGGCATCGCCTTTGGCAAGCGTTGACGACGAGTGACTCTTTGTACACTCCTGATATGTTAATGTACCCGACAAGGATATAATAATGTTGTAAGGATGTAATAAGCATAGTCAATATTATATAATGTAACGTGACTGAGTAATTCCCGAGGGTCCCGCTTCTTTGATCTCCATCAAGCTTTCAAGCAGCTCCACTTCACTTCATGTTTGATGGCGCTTATTTCACAAGAAATTGGGCGCCCAATTTACTCGCATGAGGATAGCTAAGTCAAATAAATTTAATAAAAGGCTATAGTTTGTAGGGTTAGCCAAATTCGCGTTTCCAATTTGGTTAGCAAAGTAAACTAGAGAAATTTAAGACAAGGAAATGAGTGCAACGCTATCATTTCTCAAAAAGAAGTATGAACAATTGTTATTAACATATTTCACGTATTTTCAAATCATAAGTCGCCATTCGCCCCGAGAGGCACATCTTCCTCAATGATCCCTACATCGGGTTCTCCATCTTTGTCGGGCTGAGGTTGTTGTGTTTGCCTCTTTGATCAATTCCATTCTTTGCATAAAATCTTCGCCCCGCCTCATTCTCATCATGTGCACCTTGATTGTCTTCTCTGTTCGCCACCTCTTCCTCTACATCTTGATCGCTCATCGTGTTGGGGACCACATCCTCTCCATCCCGATTGTCCCCTTCCCTGTGTTTCCATGACAACGACAGAGTCAGCTCCCTAGCAACCTCTTCCTCGAACTTTGAGGTCGCCTCAATCATGTCCCCGAGTATTCACCAGGGCCCCGCCCCCGCCAAGGCGTTGATGTTGTTTTTCTTCTCCTAAATAGTTCCAAATCCGAGAGCCTAGGGGTCACCCCTTTGAGCTCTACTTGAATCGCGCTCTTGTCCCGTCTCAGAACTGATTGCACTTCGCTTATGGTTGTAGACGAGAACGGACAAGGTGTCTCGTGGGCGTGAAGTCGAGGTCGAGGAGCATTTTTGGAAGTAGAGGCCTTCTTCTTTCCCTTTTATCTTCTCAGAGTGCCCGAAGCTCTTGATTTTTTCTCGCCTAACATGACATCGAAGTTGCTCGAATATCCAGCATGCTTAATTTCCAGCTTTCTCGCCCTGCCTCAAAAGACAATGTTTTATAGCCCTCGCGACACCGCCGCTTCTGGGCTAAAAGCACCACCGAAAAGAAGTCGAGAACATTGCAACCTTCCAAAGATCAACTTCGCATTTCAGATAGGTGCACGCCCTACTTTCCAACCGATTTTGCACCAAGATTCTCCCCCCACCGGCCGCACCCTTTGTCGCACTAAGGTCGATACATGTACCAATAAGCCGCGACGGAAAACAAATGTTAGAAACATTGATAGTCAATAAGCAAATTGGGCGGCTTCAATTTAAAATGCATACCGCCGCACACACTCGCGGATCGTGCAAATTCTTTTCGATGTCCCGCTTTTCTCGTAAATGCTTGGGAAACTTAGCATATTGCTTTGATGGTCGGAATTGGCGGCAAATATTTATTTCCTGTACCGATGGAGAGCCGCCGCTCTCTCGGGCAACATACATTAGCAGACAAGACATTGCAACTCTCGAACTCTAGAGGTAGTCGCAGCTTCGCCGGGTCCCGGTAGGAACTAACCCAAACACGGCCCGCCACCGCCTATTGTCTTCATGGCGATAGGCACTCATTGAGGCGGTCCGGGTAATAAATATAGCTACCCAAGAAAGCCGCTGGTCCGCATCGTGGCTTAGCTGGTCAAGGAATTTTTCATAATCTTCCTTTGGCCATTTCTTCAGATATCCGAAGTCGATCCAATGAAGCGGGTCGGTGTTTACCACGCCCACGCACAAACCTCCCGACTAACGTGGAAACACTTGAAAGGTTTGCCACCCTCCTCAACCGCCCTAGAAGATATTCGCCTACTTTGTCAGAGGGGACTCCTGAAAGCTTTCCTTCTCCATCTCTTTTAGGCCCTTCTCTTCATCCACCGATGCTACTTAAGAACATAAGCATCGATTCTCCGTGAATATGGGGTGAGCTTGCCTCAAGGCAGCCATGTCTTGAAAAGGAAGTTTCTTCACTTCCTTCATGTATCCGACAAGGGCCCGCCCATTGTTCCAATCTTCTTCACTCACCGCCTCGACTTTCATAGTGCGCCTCCCAAGATAATCCTTGCTTCCCTTCAGGAATGTGGTGCCATCCTTGATCTCCTTCAGCAGCCTTTGCAGATCTAGAGGATGCATGGACTTTAATGGGCGACAGGAATTATTGGTGAAAAGTCTAAGCCTATCCTTCACCTCAATTTTTCTCCCTTCTTCTCGCCCTTCAACCGGTCTTCGAGAATAACCGGGCAACTTCGGTGCATATATTCCACGACTTCGTCGTCAAGATATACAAAGTAGTCGTAGTCACGCATAGTTGACTTCTTAATCGCTTTGGCCGGGCTTACAGCCTTTCCAACTCGCATGACAAAGAAGGCACCAGATAAGGCGATACACATCATCTTAATTTGCTTGCACTAGTCGACGAAATTGGGCCCGCCAATTTCAGATCATCCGACACTCGTGTGAATATGGGCGCCTAATTTCCCCGAACGCTTTCCGGAAATTGGGCGAAGCCTATTTGCGTACTGTTCCGAAATTGGGTTCTAATTTGAAAAAGAGTGCCATCAGGTTGAAATTGGGCGCTCAATTTCAACTTGTGGGATAGCAGAACTAGTAATGGTGGTAGTGCACTTACGTATCACGCCCACCGACGGAGTGCCCGCTTTGCCCTTCTTAGGCTTCCCCGTGAATGCCCATCGGTTAAGGCCGGCCAATTTCTTCGAAAAAATACTTCCTCGTATAGTCTTTGTTATGTCATTATTCTCCGGCTTACACCTAACGCATTCGACGGATTGCGAGATTTCCCCGCCAGACTCCTGCATTTCCTTTTGGCATAGAAAAAGAATATCGGGCTTCGCCAAGTGCTTCCTTTCAGAGGCCATGCCAAAGCTTGTGTGACAAGCAGCTTGAGCAACCGCGGGTCGATGGTTGCCATTAACAATCCAAGATTCTCGCATTTTGCGATCCTCCGACTTCTTCCACTTGATTGCTCGCCTGCCTCGTGGATCGAATGGCACGACATCATCGACATGGAGGGGTGCATCCGATGGCTGATAAACGATTCGTAGAGAGTGTCCAAGTGTTCGACTTATGACCCTACAAGTCATATTTGCCGGGCTTTATGCATCTTGAACACATCGACTTCAATCTCGGCCCACCCCCGTGAGGGTAGATTCTCTCCCCTCGCGGCTTGATGCTTGCTATGGCGCTTTGTGACAACTCATGTTCCGCTTCCCGAAAGTGACGCCGCCACCGATGGAGTGAACTTCACGACCGGCCGGCTACTCTCCGTTCTTCGATGAAGAAGAAGACAAGGACTCCCTCTCCGGATTTTTGGGCTCGCGGATAACATCGCCCCGCTTATGCTTCTCTTCGACGGACCACCTAAATCTTTTCCCATGCGCTTTAGGGGGTCCTCTTCGACGGCTGGTCCTCTTCTCGACTCGCAGACGGGCGACCTTTGATGTTCTCTTCATTCCAATCAATATAAGTTTAGTGGCGCTTTACGGTGAATAGCCTTAGCGGTGTGTCCTCGCCTTCTTGATCACCAGATCGGGCTCCATTTATACGCTGCCCCGGCTTGTCTTGCCTCACCTTTCTTGTATCTAGACTTAAGCCACTTAGTATCGTACACTTTAGGTTGGTTTTTGCCCCGATACTCCGCGGAATGTGCTTTCGACCTGTTCTGCTTTGTGCTCTAATATCCACCGCCCGACAAATCAGAGTAGCCATCCAAAATATCGGTTCTTGATTTGATGCCCGAAAGCTTAAACTTTCATATGAGTCCAAATACCATCCTTTTCGAAAGAAGAATGTGGGCTTTCCTTTATACTTGGCGCTCATCATACATGGCTCGTATTTCTTAGATAGTGGAACTTTATAACGGACAAAAGTCCGATCTACTTGTGTCTTCAACGCCGATGAGGAAGTCATCCTTGTTCTCAAAGCGAGACCTCCATGTCGATGACGATACCCGGCCAATTCATTTTTCCCCGCCCTATCTTGCCAAAGAAAAGCGTAAGATCCTTGAGGTGGTTTGTCCGGGACCCGTGATGAATATTCCCTATCTCTATGCACCAGACCCATTCCTCAAAGAACCGGCAAAATTTCATGGGGCACAACCCGATGCCAAAGAAACAGCTTCTTTCTTTCTTCTGTTTTGCATTCTCTATTGCAATAGCCTCTCTCGAAATTTGGGTCCCAGACGAACCCGAAAGGTACCGCTTTGTTCAAGGCCATATTAATTCCCGCAGATCCGAAAGTAGTGTTAGTACTTGGGAGACTTGGGGCTGAAGAGGTCAAGAAACCGATGGAGGCAAATTGGGCACCCGCCCCAATTTGCCCCGATCCCCACAAGACACCAAATTGGGCGCACCAATTTGCTCTGGCCAACTCATGGTGAGCCTTGAGTCCGAGGAGACGATTGTATCATTGGGGCCAAATTGGGCTCACCACCTTTGCCGATCCCCACGATACTAAATTGGGTTTAATTTATTATCCCCACACACCAAAGTGGGCGGACGCCTTTTTTATCCCGGAGCACGACTACCTTGGATGGTAGACTTGGTCTTGGGCCAATTTAGTCTCCACCCAAGTCTACCATCCAAGGTAGTCGTGCTCGATAGGCAACCGGCGCCCGCCCACTTTGGTGTCTGGATAGGCAAACGGGCGGCCCGCCACATTGGTGTGAGGGATAAGTAAATTGGGCCCGCCACGCTGGTGTTAGGGAAAAAGTCCAATGTTTTGCAAAATGAAACACCCTAAGGGAAGCAATTGGGTGCCCTATTCGGGCCTCGCATACGTATGCATCCGTGGGGACCAAAGGAGGCATCTAGAAGATGTTCATATGTCCGAGATGTTATAGCGGATACTTAATCGCAAGCCAAGTTTATATTTAGAAAGTAGTCCACCTTACCTTTGCCACCGGGTGGGGGCGAGATGCCATCAATCGCTAGAATTCCTTGGTGTACAGGGGTACCCAGCGATAGGTCAATGCAGAGAGGAAGGCGCCAACAGGATGGCGACAAGCGGCCGAGAGACACAAGGCGCCAAGAGCTCGATCCGGCTTCGACAAATGGTTCGGGAGTATAGTGCGGGATGAGAACGACTTTCGTGGCTAAGAAATATGAAGGCGATGAAAGAGTTTAGCTGAGCACAAAGCGCCAAAGAAGCACGTAATTTTCTAAATCTGGCAATGAGGAGAATGAGGGGCTTTTAAAGGGTTATGGACCTCTTTGGGGCGAAGACAAGTGTCGCATGTAAGCGCTTGGCCCTTTGAAATAAAAATGACCGTTGATGGGTTCGAGCGTGAGGAATTAATTGTGGACCTTAATAATGAGTGCGCGGATTTTTGAATTTCAAATCACATTTAAAGCCCGCCTAAAATTAATTCGAGTCATGCATGTGTCGCGACGTGCTTTTAGGCGGAACTTGTGTTTCAAAGTTCCGGACTGACACATTATTTCAAATTAGGTGGGACATTTAACTTTAAAAATTGGGGGAAATTACATTCAAATTTTGGGGGAATTCATGTTTAAATGTAAATGCGCTTCAAACCTCGTTGTTTTTTCGCAAAGGTTTTGTTTGGCTACTATCTTTTCTACAAGACGCAAAACATCTTCAGCGATTCATATTCATGGCCACGAGATCTCCAAAGGTTTGTGCCGCCCACGCTTAAATTCGCCATACCTCGATGTGTAATTGCTGCAAATGTGATGTGACCCGATTTTATCAATCACGCCTTTCCATTCACGGCTGTTCATTCGCACCTCTTCAAGCACGCCTGTTCATTCACACCTTTCCATTCACGCCTTTTCGATGGCTTGACCCTTGATTTACTCCTCCTCATTCACCGGTTATCGCTACATTTACATAAACTCTAAATTTCGGCGCACCGCCCCTTTTCCCCGAAATTGTCATGCGTGATTTGTGTGCCCGCTATTTTCTCCATTAACCCTTGTTTGTAGTCAGGCCCTTCCAATGCTCGATTGTATTTGTTTTGGGAGCTCAATGATAAATTCCAGTTAGTGTCTGCCTCCTTAGTTCTCTTAGTGTGTATGTGTAGGTGACCAGGTAGGTGAAACTGCCCGGATGGGCAAACCAGATCTCAAGGTGTTTTATCTTGGTGACAACTAAATTGGGCTACCGAGTCTCTCGCCTACTTCATTGTGTCTTTAACCACCACGAACAAATTGGGCGGCGCCAATTTGTGCGCTGGATATGTCCCGCCGTAATCGACAACCTTCTTTTGTACCCATTGTGAGACCGACCGCATCAATAATACCCTTTATATAAGCGCCGATTCGTTCAAATTGGGCGGCACCTAATTTATAAATAATGGGACAAATTGGGCGGTCGCCCATATTGTCCCTTTTCTCAGATGACCGATAGGTGAAACCGTCCGGTGGGCCAGTCAGATCTCTCGAATGTGTTTTCTCTTGGTGACAAATAAATTGGGCGGACGCCGAGTGTGTGCCTACTTTACAGCTCTCTCTCCTCCACCACCACCTAACAAATTGGGCGGGCGCCCAATTTGTGCGCGGATATGGCCTCTTCAGAGTGAGAACCTTCTTTTCTACCCATTGTGAGACTCACTCTGCATCCAATACTAACCTTATACAAGGGGAATCTAAACACCTCATACGTAAAAAAGGGCACCCGCCCAATTTTATTGTCCTTGTAACCATTGAATGGGAGTCCCCCAGTCATTTGCATTGCTTTCTCGTCTTCCTTACTCGATTTTAACACTACTGAAATCCTTGTGCAGGTTGTGTATCTCTTCCTTAATGAACATCTAGTAGCAAAGGGAGTTGTGGGGCAAATGACACAATGCCACTTCAAGGAGATATCGAAAGGACTACTGAGCGTAGGTGTGGAGGAAGTGTTCGAAGGCCACCATACCCTTCCCCGCCAACTCCGTGATGCAACCACAATAGCGTAAGCCGGGGCTCATTCGCTCGGGAGAAGTGAAGATGCTCGTGAGTCGCCTCGCTAATGACGCCCCCCAAAGAAAAACAAATGACAAATGGACAGCGGGGGGAAGGAGACACAACCACGACAAGATATACCCTTCTTGAAAAGGATTGTGAGATATGGCACTCATGCGACTCCATTATTGCCTTAAAGGGATTCATATCTTTCACCGCCCCGATGATGCGCTTTGTGACCGGGCCGGGTTTCAAGTTTGTGGGAGTATCCAGAATCAAGGTTTCCCCCTTTCTCAAGTGAACATCCGCTGCCGTGGTTGCTTGCGTGTGCCGGGCCGGGATGCTCGTGAGATGGAGCAATGACCTCGCCCTGTGTTGATTTGAGTAAAGGTCTCTGGAGAGATATTGACCGCAAAGACCGCAACAGAAGCGATATTGTGTCCAGCCCGGGGAGCTCGTGAGCATCGTAAGCACCCAAATTATGAGAAACGACATTACACTTTTCATTCCCCGACAACCCAGGAAGGTTGTTAGGCCACCAAAGCTTGCTCGCCTCACCACTGTAATGCTATCCTCACTTACGTGAGGACCTTGTGTTGCAAGAATAGGTGTTGTGTCAGTTCTCTAGGAATCAAGTTGTTAACATGCGAAAAGGAATTCCTTGCCATGAAATCAAGTGATAGGGTTACTTTTGTTTATGACATGTTCGCCAACAACATGAAAGGTCAAGAGTGGGACGACCGGTGCTGCAGGGGAATCTCGCTTATGCGAAAGGGCGTGGTACCTTGGTCTCGGATCTCAAAGCTCGGCAGATCCGAAATGGAAGGCCCAATTTCTTGAGGGTGCACGCAAGGCCGAACATGGTAACTGTGGCACCTTGAAGCCTCGCCCCCGACGCTGGCATGTGAGGCCGTGTTTTCCATGTTCGTGAGGGAGAACGGTGAATCCTTGCCCCACCGTAGCAGGAGAAACGAGGAGGGGATAAGAGAGAATGTCGAAGTTGCCTCGCAATGTTTACGAAGTCCAAAGATTCTAGAAGAGGTTAATGCAGAGGTTGTGGCATTGACCGGCAAGAAGGTATCACCGATGTGTTTTCATAGAACGTGGAGGCGGAGTTTCCGGACGCCGCGATCGCAAAAAAAAATTGCATTCTCCAAATGCGATACATGTGAGGTGATCCGTACGGAGTTACTGAAGACCAAAGATGAAGGAGAGAGGAGGATGTTGCATGATGAAAGAAGAGCGCATAGACTCGAGCAGGCCTCGTGTCGCATTACACAAGATCGGGTCGTGGAGATTATACTCCCACAGTATCCCGCCAATATCTTTGTATTATTCACGACAAAAATGGATCAAGCCAAAACAATGATTCCAAAATTGCAACAATCAGAAAGTCTCTCCGAGACTTGACAAGCTGAAAACGACATTGACTGGTGCATTGACTCATGGTCATGGGAATGGATCTTATGGAAACTTTGCCCTGGACTTATGGCCAGATGACTCTAACTTCCATGTAGGTTCTTTGAATAGCATCTTGAAGAGATTAGAGATGGGGCACGAGTATGCAGGAGGCCACCGCCGCTGCCTCGAATCATCTGCCCAAAATGGGTCTCCTCATTATGAGACACAACGCCTTGGAGTCAAAGTTGTCACTATCCAATACCAGCATACCTGCTAATTTGCCACAGGCACAGGGACCATCATTGAAGCCTCTGCCCAAGATACTTTATTTGCAGCTGGACAACGCATCTGGACAGAACAAGAATAGGTATGTCTTCTCCTATCTTTCTTACCTAGTATATCTTGGTGTGTTTGAAGAGATTGAGCTAGGGTTCATGATGCCCTGGCCACACACATGATGATATCGATGCCTTGTTTGGTAACTTCTCTACATCTTTAAAGAAGGCAGGGTGCTCACAATGCCGTAACTATCGTATGAATTCCACAAATGCAACTTGAATACACCCGCCCCTATGTTGTTGACAAAGTTCCGGATTGGAAGGGTTTTATAGAAGGCTACATACCGATGGGGATGATAGATTGACAGTCATACCACCCCTCTAACTTTCAGATTCGCTATGAATGGTGATTGGCCACCATGTATTACAAAACTAGACCCACTTACCCGGATTGGTTGCCACCGGTGGAATATAAATGTGGAAAGAAAAAGAGGACGGGAAGCCCATGATGCCGCTTGATATCCTAAGCCGCTTCCTCCCAAGAAATCGGTGAAGGACCTTGGCCCGGCCAAGCAAACAAGATCCACAAGCATATATTGCATTGGGTTGCTTGTTCAACGCCTAACAAAGGTGCTCCGTAAACCGCCAACTACTCTAAGCAGCTCACGGCCACGATTGAATATTGGATGAAACTCTTGCAAGAACTCGAACATCAGCGGGATGTGAAGGCACTTATAATGACTTCGCCATGTACTAGGCAAGCACAAGCTCCACCTCATGTAGTCAGTAGTGGTAGAGCCAATTGCTACTATCACTCCTCCTTATGTCGGCCCCCTGGAAGGACAAACCCGCGGCCGAATTCAACCCATACAAAGATTTGAAGAAAGGTATGTTTATTATGGCACGCCCTGATGATGTGTTGTGCCCAACTTGGGTGGGCCTAGCTACTGAGGACCCACAAATGGATGATAAGAAGGAGAACTTTGAGACTATTCTGGTGACTTGGTGGGAGCCAATCCCAGTGAGGAACCAAGTCTACCCAGCTAATTATGCCAATTGTTGGAAGAAGAGATGGAGGCCAACGACTGCAAGTGACCGCATAGAAGTGGAGACTATCGACTACGCTTAGGAGCCATCAAACAAGAAGAAGATACCTAATACTATTAAGATACCCGTGCATGCTGCTGAGGCATATGCAGCACTCGCAGGGGATGTCAACTAGTGTATGAAAATGAGTCATTCATCCAAGTCTACTAAAAAATGGTCCATAAATTCAGGTATTGTCCATAATTAATGAAATTGTGCTTTTTTAAATGAGTTATTCACTTAAAAACAATGCATGGTATGTAAGACTTTTTAGCATGGTTTTCCTTCCATTATCCACATGTTATTTTCATTGTTTATAGTGCAACCATGTATTGTTTTTTTGTACAATCACACATGTTTTTTTCTAGTGTAGTTTTAAATAATATGTGGATCTAAACAAAACAACAAATATAAGAAATTTAATTGCGCTGTTTTCAGTTGTCATGAGGAAAGAGAATTACATTGCAATGGTAACAAATCAATTATTGCATTGTCTAATGAGTAGACATTTCCCATTTGAATTTTTAAGTATAGAATCACATATTATTCATTTCAAAAGTATCATCTTATTTGCAAAGGTTTTTTTCTTGAAAACCTTTCGAGGCAGGGGTTTTTTAATCCTAGTAGTAATAATTGTACTAGCCCATTGTATGGGTCCCATGACCTATTGGTCTCCGTGGACGTTAAAAAATCTATTCTATTCTATTCTATTCTATTCAAATAATAGATTCCAAACTTTACAAGCTCAAAATGAGCAATCTATTATGAAATATATTCTACAGTGTATATAATGTAAAGAACAATATAATGTAATGTAATCGACGATATAATGTGATCGACAATTTACAATTAGCTTTATGTTTTTGAAAACGGGGGGCGTCCATATCTGCAATGCCAGAAACAAGCATATAAGTGAAAATATTTGAAAGCAAAAGGAGATTTTAAAACCTACAAGAATATTTCTGTGTTCCCTGTTTGCAAAATAAACATGAATGTTCTCTGCTGTCCTCTAAAATTTGAAGAACCAAGAAGTGAGATGCAAATAGCAAATAGAGAACACCAGCTATACTTGGAACACGGTAGTCTTGAAGCTGCTAGTGAGACCCTTTGTTGTTGGCAAAATTGCAAGTGCTTGCTGTCAAAAGACCTGTTTCAGATTCCAGATTGGAGAGTTTTTCTTCTAATCTGGGTTGCAGCAATAACAATAATTAAGTCATCTTCCTTTGGCCAATCAATGTTCTTGACAACAGAAGGTGGGAAAAAAAGAACAAAAGATATTAAAAGCATAATGAGAAAATTGAATATATGCCAATAATGGTCTTGGAGATTCTTAGCCTAACGAAAAGGGAAAAACAGGTTTGTTGCAGAGGAGGCAACAAAATTTCTATTTAGAAAGGACATATTCCTGAAGTTTAAGAGTGTCTAAAAACCTATATATCTAAAAGCCTATATTTTCAATGTTCTGTAGGTAATACAGGCACTTATTTAGTTTAAAAGAACTTCTAATTCTACAAACTTGAAATAGTTACATAAAGCTATAGTTTATTTAAATTGCAAGTTGCAAGTTTATTTAAATTGCTAAATGCATGTACACTAACCAGGGATAGGTTCAATACTGTATACGTTTTATACTCAATACGTATTATTCGAATAATACGGCACTAATTTGAAGTATAATACGTAAAACATACGGCAAAAAAAAATTCCGGCTTACGCGAAACCTAAAAAAAAAGGAATTTTTTTTTTTTAATAAATATTTTCACAGATAAATCTTGAGGTAAAGGTTAAACTAAAAAAAAAAAAAAAAAAAAAACATTATTTTCGCGTAAGCTTTTTTATTTTATTTTTTTTTAAGCGAAACTGACGCAAAAAAAAAAAAAAAAAAATTCGAATTTTTATTTTTATTATTATTTTTTTTTTGTTGAATTTTTGCGTAAGCAATGACATCGACCCTCGGCATGGCACAATTCAATGTGGCACACTAGGCGAGGATCACCTTCTCGATAGCCGCAGTTTAAATAAAAAATCGACTTTTTTTTTTTTTCAAGTTTAAACGCTTTACGCCAAAACCTTTTACGTGATTTCTTTTTTTTTTTCGAATTTTCATGTAAGCGAAACTGAAAAAGTTTCGCTTACGCGAAATTTTTTTTTTCTGGCCGGTAGGTTAAAAATACGAAAAATACGTATTTAACCTAAAAATATGTATTTTTGGACTTTATACGTCTGGAAAAATAATTTCGTACGTACAGAACCTATCCCTGACACTAACAATTCATGTTGACATCGGAAGTGTATCTATTGATAGCATTTGTAAAATGAAAACTTGCAAATATGACGAAAGCCTTCGAATATTTGTATATTTGATATTAACGACGTATGGCCTTATTCTATACACATATTACAACATTTTGGTGTCCATTATACAACCAATCTCATGTTGGAAATACATCAGGCATACGGATATCTCTCAAAATGAAAATAACGTCGTCGTGAAACACACATACTCTGATGTGTCTCTCAAAACAAAAATAACAAAGTGGTCAAACCAACAAAAGACCACATCAATTATTTTAACACAATGCACCATTCACAATTTCCCGATGTTTAACCCAGCAAAACACCAAATACAAAAACAATAAAGTAGCAAAAACCAACAAGAGACCACATCAGTTATTTTAACACGATACATCGTTCACAATTTCCCAGCTTTAGCCTATCTTGCCCTTTATTCCAAGATCTGGACCGTACATAGCAACACAAACCATTAACATCCAACATATAAAAATTAAATCCCCCAACACATAACAACCATTGACATTAACAACCAACACATAACTACCATTGACATTAATTAACATAACCATTGGGTCAACACATTTAAATTAAAATCCCCCTTAAACCCCCTTTGGTTTGGGTGCATATTCACACGGGGGGTGACTCCGGGCAACGAGAGCCCTCATAAGTGTATTTTGCACGTATGAAATCAACACCATATAGTATTCTGCTTGAAATCTTATAGTATTTTGCGAATCTTATTATACAGTATAGCAAATTTTGTACTTGCATACCCCACAAACGAGGAACTTTACGTACGGTATAGATTAAGGAATAAGTAAAGATAGAGCAGATTGATCCCATTATTCTGAAAGTCATAAAGTTTACAACACAAAGAAAACCCTCTGTTATTATGCTACATATTGTTACTTCCGCTACAACTATTTCTCTTTCACAATGACACCATTGTTTATCAATCCATATGATTTTGAATGCTCCATCTCTAGCTTAAAGGTAATGCATGATTCACCTTACGGTTCGATTAAAGTTCCAAACCTACAATATAAATGTACTAGAAAAAGTGCCCAGCGTTGCTGGGCTTTTCTTTGGGGATAAGGTCAAAAGGTAATGAAGATGTAAAGTTGTAGTTAATATTTATTTCTAGACCCTAGCAAAAGTTAAAAGTATATTTTGGTAATATTTGATTCAAAACTATCAAAATTATTTGTGATGGCGTTGTAAATGGTGTTAATTTAAGATTTGATTGAATTGGTTTGAAGAAGACCCATGAGTTTAGAGCTGCAATTTTCAATGGTTGTAAAAATACTTAATTGATGGAGTGTTGTATTGTTTACAGTATTAAAGTTGATTTAGTTGGTTATGTTTCACCTATAACGATGATTCATAAGTTTGATTAAGTATTTACCATATGGAATTAGTATTATTTAGAATTTTAATTTGTTGAAATACACGTTGAGCTAGGCACAACATCACGGTGAGAGGAGCATATGTATGTGTATTTAATTGGTTACCATAGATGTGCATTATACATGGACAGGGCCACCATAGATGTGTAGTTAAAAATGGGCAATGCCAATTCACAGAAAGAAAAATACATTGCTCATGATTTAATCTGCAATATCATATCATATTGCAACAATGAGCATTTCATCTAAGCATACAATGCCATATTTGTCCAACATAACGTCGTCAACGTATTCAAATAAATATACAATCACAACGGATAGAAAGAACATAAATAACTCACTTTGCAATACTTTATCACGCTAGCAACAACCATGATATCACCATTTAGACAGAAGTATAACAGTCAAGATGAATGAGGAGCATATGCATGCACTGTATTGCTCATATTGATGGCCCATGTACATACGTCAGTATAAATTATTCAGTTGTCGCAAAATGTTAATTGAAATTCTCGCCATAATCGATGAACGACTTTACCGTATTGCAATGTCTTTGTCTTACAGCATGCATAAGAGGTGTCTCCCCTGTTTCATAGTAAAAAATTGGTGAGATATTATGACATTATATCTTTTGACACTACATGCATGCAGGTATGGAGGCGTTTGGTCTAGTGGTAACACACTAGTTCCTTAGCAATGTGGTCTCGAGTTCGAGACTGTCCAGAATCGCACTCGGTACTGTTGGGGGTCAAATCCCAACAGACGCAACGTAAGGTGGTTGGGGGCCCCAACCGAGCAATGTAGTGTGGTGTGTGGTCACATGTCCAGTTGGATGCTGCCTAGTGGCGTGACGTTAAAACTACTATCTATCTATCTATATTAGAAAGGAGCTATAATGGATGTGTGCTCAGTATGAAGGATAAATGACAATGAATAAAGCGCACAAACTATCCTTTTTTAAATTGGATCTTATACCTTTTCGTTTGATCTTTTGTTCAATTATGTTCCACCATCAAATAATGATTGCAAGAGGAGCGTGTTCCTACAATCAAACCAATTTTCCCCTCAAATTCCTAAATTATTTTGCTACATATCCGATCCTTATACACTCTTCTTCTTGATTGAGATATGAAAAGTTTAAGATCTTCCTCCAATTAAATGCTTCCTCCATGTTAAATGCTCTTGCATGGCTAGTGTACAAATGCAATACCATGATACATTTTTAGACCATAGTATACATATTGTTCTTAGAACCAATCAACAAATGCAATAATAAAGCAAAACCTTGCTAAATAAAAACCTTTGCAATCTGAATGTTATTATAAGCACCATTGAGGTAAATAACATCTCATAAACGCAACTCCTTCCAAGTGCCAATCGCATGGTTTTTCAAGCTTAGATTTATTCCATATTTCCTTTCGCATTAGCATTTACAAATATTAACACTTACAAAAGCTTGGAAGTACTTCTTATATCTAGGGTATATTGGTCATCGTGCCCAAGATTACAAACAATGCTTAAGTTGCATAACTGAATATAAGAACTAAAAAAAAGTGCAAGAATATGACACTTAGAGCAGCTCTAAGATGAAAAAAACTAATAACACAGATTACATTGCAATAAAAAATAAAGTCCCTCCTCATGCCAAGACAACACACGTTTCACAATTTCACTGATGGAAAAGCTTGTTTTGAACGTTTTGCAATGACAAGAACACTACTTCCCTTATTGTAAAGCATTGCATGTGCCAATAGACACCAAAAGAGCCCTTATTTGTTGTGTGTGTCATGTTATTTCCGAGCATATAGCGCGGTATAATAATCGGCCAACAAAATGAAGGATCATGTTACACAAAAATTAAGGTTTAAACATTACCTCCATTCCTTGAAAAGAGTGTTGCCAAAGAAATTCCTCAAATTCATAAAATAATAATGTCTTGTGAATCATATAAATCCAATGATTGATCCGAAGGTCAATCAAAAGTTACAACCCTTCAAGGGTATTTCACTTCTCTACCTCGATGGTAATTTAGCCATCTAACGTAATCTAAGAAGCATTACCATCATCCCTTACCTCCAAATGTCCATATGTTGTGGTATTTGGAACGCCTCTTCAATAATTTCAATAGCTTCATCATGTTCGAAAGCAACTATTTTTCCTTCTAAACGAAGGGTAAAAATAGAGATCGTTCTCATTGTGCATGGATTGCACCATGCACTTGGCGCACTCAAGTGTCTAATATTTTACCTTTTCCCTTTTCAATTTTTTATCTTTGTCTCATCATATCATCCTGCAGGTCTTTTTCCGTTAGCGTTCTGAGTATATATATATCAGGCAATAATTTGACCTTTTGTTTCATCAATTTTTAGCTTTGTCTCATTATATCATCCCGCAGGGTCTTTACCATCAATTCTTATGAGTATATACAGCAAAGACATATGCATGAATTCTTGATAAACATTTAGATACACCATTAAACTATCAAGCTTAAGAATATTCAGCTCCAATGGCGGAGGGGCCACATTCAGCCGGAAAGGTGAGGTGAGTAAAACCAGAAAGAAAAATAGAAGATCATAGAAAACATGACACCAACATTGGTCAAGGTTAGCTGAAAATTTGAAGGAACCGACAATGCCAAAGTCTTTTTTTCGACTAAGGTTGAGGAGCAAGAAAGATGTTCAAGATAAAAAAGTAATTTATGGCATAAGTAAAAACCGACTCCCCATCTCTCGAGAACCAAATGCGTTGTACCAACCTCGGTGCCCATATTACGTAGATTATGTGGCCGTATATAATAAAGCTTCCACTTTGACTTTGTAATCTCATGCCCTGTAAACTCACTACACTTTCGACAAAGCATCGCGACCGAGACCTTTGTAATCCAAGAAGAATCCGCACGCGATGTCCCTCAATACTTGACAATTTGTGGGCTCAAGATGCATGTAGAAGGAATAGTTACGCCACTAAATTATATGGTGTCAAAATATGCATAAATAGCTAACATACACAAAATCAAGAACAAGATCTAGTGATACATGTTCTGCAAGTTTAATCCTACTATAGTCGACAAGAATAAGACACAATGGCGGTTTTCACTTATGGCATCGTAGTTCGTAATCTCACGATTTTGTGACATCGATTCTTCTTGTTGTCATAGAAAATACGACACTAACATCTTGTTGTGCATAAAATGTGTCACAACATCGTATCCACAACAAGACCAAAAGTTAGGAACCCCATCTTTGTTTTCTCGATCGAGAGCATACCAAATGACCCGGCGAAGTTGTTTTCCAAATTCACGGTAGCTTGGAAATTGAATCAATAAGCGAATCAAATTTTTGCGAGAGTCTTGATGCCACTGGAACACTCCTTTCCATGCTTTGCGGATGCACATTTTGTTTCCTTTAATGTGATTGAAAACAAAGAAACGGCGACAATTTTAACCACCATATGCTTTTTCAGATTGATGTAAAACCTTCTCTCGATGAAGATATGCTTTTCCGCATAACTCCATTATCTTTCACAAAGAAAAAAGTAATCTTAACTTCTCTACCCTTCAGGGTTTTCCATTTCTATTGTGCTTCAGTTGCAATCAATCGCCCTTTGCTCAACCAAAGGCGGCCAACTTTTAAATCGCTACCACAACATCCTTCTAGTGTATGCTCTTGGGATTTGTCACCATTCAACCCTTTTCTCGGTTCTTTCCCTGCTAGAACCAATCAATAACCATATTTGATCATGTTTTCTTGAATAATTACATTTCATCTGTTACCCACAAGAGAATCCTTGCTAATAGTCCAAAACAAAGACCGAGAGACCTAATGTTATAACATCCGTTGGACCAAAACAACAGATTTTGTTATGGGTATTGGGCACTTCAAAGCACCGACACGTAACCATCTTTTATGCAATATAGTATCACGATTGGTTAATTACATTGCATCTTGTTACTATAACAAATAGGACTAAACCTAAGCTTGTGGTCCTCCCAAACAGAGTCCGGATGAAAGAATGAAATACATAGAAGCATAATTATTAAGGGAATATGGGCATAAGCCTAACTCCTACACCGCAAGAACCTTTTGGCAAAGGATCGGGATGCACAAATGAGCCGGAGGATTGATTGGGCTCACATGGGAACTCGTATAAATTTAAATAAAGGATAGAGGTGACCCGTTGAACAAATCGTTAAAATGCGGAATAATCGAGAATGCCGTATCGGTAGGAAGAGATGGCCATTCAATATCTTTTGGCTCAAGATCCCACTGAGGATCATTGAAAGCTATTTCTTCGCATGTGTAACAATCCTGCGAATGACGTTTAAGATAACATGGTTTCATAGTCTTGACATAAATTTTGAAATTTGGGGTCAAAAGCTAAACCTCGATCGCATTTCGAAAATTTCCGATATGGTCTGCTTCTTGTGCGATCATTAACGCCAAAGGTGGGCTTATAGACCCATAAAAATATGGAACGTAACAAGAAATATATAGAAACCGGCCTTTGTACTGCGGGGATTTGCACTTGGTCTTAGCATTGCCTGGACAAACGAGTTCTTCATTTAAAGAAGTTACCCTATCGTTTTAGCGGTGTGCATGTAAAAAGAACGATATCAAGTACAGGCTTGAAAGTGCATAAATACAGCTCCCTAATGCCGTCCCCGCCATACTAAACCACGCAAGCTGTGCCCCAAAATACATCAACCGACTCAAAATAGACTAAGAAAAATCAATCGTTTTAATCCAAGAACGTTCCTGCTTGGCGTTCAAGAACAGGAAAGGGGAGATGCGCGGATTTGCTGCATCAAACAAAACCGCTAAAATCAACGAATGAAAATAAGTTAAAAAAAATTCAAAGGCCAAGATCGCGCACAGACTATCACAAAACGCCTTTATTATTATATATAGATTCTTGTGGCCACTGTTTGACTGATCTGCGTGACATGGAAAAGGGCGTGGAATAATCCGCCTGTTGTGTGCATAAGAATCTGTTTGTTGATTGAAGCTAAAGGCTGGCTGCTATGAACAATCCGGAAGCCAGAAATATCCAAGAGTTGAAAGCAAACAGAGGGCCTAAACTTGAATCTGCAGCAAATCATAGGAAGGAAACAAAAGGGGGTTTTGCAGCACTACATTGTAGAATCAGGAAACCAATACCTTGTAAAAAAACATTATGCTAACTGAAGAAACATTAAAAAACAAATATCTTTGTAAGTATGAGCAAAAACTCCATCTCGTGGTAGTAAAATCCACTCCGGCAATAAGAATCCAAGAGGACATGCACACACATACACACACATGCACACATGCACATGCACTTGCACTTGCACATGCACATGCACAATACACATGCACATGCATATGAACATGCACATGCACACACATGCACATGCACACACTTGCACAGTGTTCATGCACAAACACATGCAGAGAAAGACAACAACCCTCGGATTGTTCCAACCAACGAAAATCAACGGCCCATAAAGGGTGCACTCTAGAAATACTATTTAGTACACCTCAACGAATACAACGACGAAATCATAGAAAAACCATATGAAAAAGTGTATAAAAATCTAAAAGTAACCCCCTGTTATTATGCTACATATTCGTTTGTGGGGTATGCATGTACAAGTTTTTGTATACTGTATATTAAGGTTTGCAAAATACTATAAGGTTTGAGAGAATGTACTTAATGGTGTTAATTTTGTACATGTATTGTAAATATATTTTAAGGGCTCTCGCTGCCCTACGTAACCCCCCGTGTGAATATGCACCCAAACCAAAGGGGGTTTAAGGGGGATTTTAATCCAGATGTGTTAAATGCAATGGTTTAAGTTAATAATGTTAATGGTAGTTGTATGTTGATTGTTATATTAAACCTAACTAAAGCAAACATAGATAAACTTTATGGGCCTAAATATTAATTACTAAAAAGCACAAAAACACGAAGACAAACAAATTATTTCCATGGCAAATGGATTCAATTGATGAGTCAATTGATGATTGCATGTATGCATTCTTATATACATGGCATTCAAGTATTACCCATTTTTCTCAAAACAATCAATAAGCCGCTTAAGAATTTTCTAGCCGCTTAAGGAACCCTTGACGAGACACTGTTGCAATATCACAAATGATTTCCTATCCTATATTGGTATGGATTAATCACGAGTCGGAGTATGATCTATGCATAATACAAGCATAGGCCAGGCACAAGCTAATCCTAATCATAGCTTCCTCTGGTGAAGATACGTCTGAAAGTAGCAATGCCAATCATTTCTGGAACTCCTGTGGCAGATAAACACTGCTCAATTCCTCATCCTTGCCCATAACCATTTCATTGTCACGACCTGCACTGACATACAGCATATCTTAGGTAAATGCCTTTTCCAACTAGAAAGGGGAACAGATAAAGTTTACCTTGCGGACCTTGTCTTGTATAACAAATTGTAAACTGAGGCAATAACAAAAGAAGTAAGGCATTAACCATAGATTTCAAAGGAACTGCGGTGGCAAGAGCGCAAAGAAGATTTGTAAAGATAGCAATTGCATGGCTAGCTGAACATCATAAGCTCGTGATTCACCAGTTTTCAATTTTTCTATGTTAATTGACAAGATAAATGACCATCAAGTATCAAATTGTTCATTTCCCGGATTATGCAATCCTTGCCTTCTTTCCATGTGGAATCTCATCCCACCAAGGATGATTGCTTTGCGATAACCAAATAAAGCAACTTTTCAGCAATGCTTTCTGAGTAGCCTTTTGCATTATTATAAACCTGGTAGGGCATTCATTCACTAGGGATGATAGAGCCGATATTCCTATGAAAAAAAGCTGGCACGTTTCCTGCAAATCAAAACAATAGAATACTTTCCACTTGCCCTTCTAGAAACAAGAATCCTAACAATATAAAAATGACCTCTTTCGGGGTTGAGACCGGACGATTGGGCGGCTATGGAGAAGCATACAAAGAGCTAAATTACGGGTCTCGTTCATGGCCACAATATCAACACATGGCTCATTGTTTCGCTTCAACCCAATCGGATGATTTCCCAAGCATACCGGAAAAAGTTAAGCCCACAAAAGTGCCACCGCCCATTGCTCCAAGGCTAATCGCCACTTCACGAACTTGGCAAAGCTTAGGATTTCTTGATTCGTCGGAACTAGGTCAATGGTGCCTCCGCCTATATCCACAACCATAAACTTATCACCATATTTTAAAGGAACTTCATGCAATCTTCCCCTGGCAATACATAGAAGCGGCGGTTCAAGAACTATCTTGCGCAATGGATGTGGGCCGGAGCCAATGTCGCCGCCGATTTGCCATGGAATGGAGCCAATGTCGCCGCTGCGATTTGCCATGGACCATTCCAGCCATTTCGCGCGAGTTTCATTACGTGGCTTAGCCTTTTAATCCCATATTGCGTACGCTTACACATCATCGAACATTAGACTTTTTCAGATTATTCCCATACACGTCCCTTGAGATTATCCATGGCAAATTCAGACATGCATCTTAGGTAGTCGAGATGAGTTTCTCTGCAGATAATCCACAAGGAAGATTTTTTCGCATCATAATCGGTGCTAGCATGAGCTTGAACTTGGTAACAAAATAGCCCACATCGTTTTCCTTCTTAGTGATCCGCACCTTGGACGAAATCATCTTGCCTCGTCTCCCGACTAGAGAATTATTAGGTCGCAGATTGGTCCGGTTTGATGTGCTGCAGCGCCTTCGTATACTTGATCAAAGCAGGCCTTCCTTGAAGCTCCAAAGAGCTCTCAGATCCGGCCGCAAAATCCTCAAGCCTGAAGGGACTCTTAGCTTTGTGTTCCACAAGCTCTTCACGCGTCTCGAATGCCATGTTGCAAAACTTTTCCTGCGGCCTACAATCCAAGCTCCAGCTTGATCCAAGTCCCCCATAAAATCCTCAACTTTATCATCCTTCCTATCACTCAAGAGCACGCTCTCAAACCCTAAAGCCCTAAAGTTTTTGTAGCCCTAAAGTTTGTGTAGCTTTAGATTTTTTTTAAGGGTGGAAATCAAAAGAGAAACCGCAGCCTCGCAAATCAACGGTTAAAAATTGATGCACTCTAGAAATACTATTTAGTATGCACACCCGAATACAGCAACAAAATCATAGAAAAACCATATAGAAAAGCGTATAAAATATCAAAAGTTAACCCCCTGTTATAATGCTACATATTGGCATTAAAATGCTCTCTTTTAAGAAAACCCCAGTCCATTCAATCTTAGATTGTCAAAACATACATGATTCATCGCATATGTTGGATTATTACTATACACTTTTTTTATTGTGGCCAAAATATTTACAGATTCCAAACTCCGAACTCAGCAATGCTAGGCACCGTTACTAGTAACACATGTTGTTGACACTGCTAAAAAGACATGTTTAATATCATGAATGTGTTAGGATGAAAAAGATTGCTAAACAAGCGAATCAAATTCCCCAGATCAATTTTCAACACGAGAAACTCACAATTGGATAAAAACTATTCATGAATAAATGGTTTTGTGGCAAAATTTTCCGTAAAAAAAACAGGGGATAAAATATATTTTTCGAATCGGGGTATTTGGCCACAATCCCCCTTTTCCTCATTTGTATGATAATACCCCGTTATGCTGGTGTCGCAATCCCCCAGTCAAAGAATGTGAATTCATACCCTGTTATAATCCGTAAGATAATACCCTATTCAGGTAATACCTTATTTCAAATCATACCCTATTATCATTTGCAAAATAATACCCCGTTTCAAATAATACCCCATTCCAAATAATTTCCTGTTTTAAATAATACCCCATTCCAAATAATTGCCTGTTTTAAATAGTACCCCATTCCAAATAATTCCCTGTTTCAAATAATACCCCATTAATAACATACCCTGTTTCAAATAACATACCCTATTATCATTTGAAAGATAATACCATATAACATCATTCATAAGAAAATACTTTGTTATCATTTGTAAGTTAATATATTTCAAAAATAAGTTGATAAGTAACAACTTGAGCAGAGCTAATAATAAACTGATCAAATTACACACTGCAAATGAAATCTCAATACACACTGTAAATCTACACATTTTCAGCAGAGCATGGTGGCCAAAAGGTGACCACAACTCAGCAACATCTCAGACTTTGATGCCAATCCATGAAGAGATGTTGGAGATGTCCCTCCATTTTGGCACAAAAATTTCCAGCCTCTATTGTTGCGCTAGAAACACAAACGCAGACAGAAAAAGGGAAACAACTCTAGCTCTTACCTGCAAGACCATAATAGCTCAGATACATTTTCAATGGAATGGGTGCAAATAGTTTCTTCCTCATTATTATTATCAATAATGAAAATCAGAAAAACGGAAACAATAAGTAGTATAAGACATTCTAATATATTACATAAACTTCATCGACTTTGATGCTAATCACTGAAGGCATGTCCTTGCAGATATTGTCACTTACAAATAAAATTAATGTTTACCTTTTGAAGCAGCAAGAAAACACATATGTGCAGCTCCTCCATGAGATTCTTGTGAGAATCATGATGTCCAGATGTTCCGGATCTGACTAACATGGTTGCAAATGAATATACAGCACTGGTTATGAGCCTGTAAATCAATGATATATCAAAATTTTGCATTGTCATTGCTCGAAATGACAGGATATGCATGTAGAAACATAAAGAAAAATTTAATCGACCAAAGGTGCTATTAAATACCTGTGTCCTCAGCAGAGATGAACATTCAGGAAAGACTCCTAGAAAGGCATGGTTGAACTGTAGAAGCAGCATCAATAATGATCTCTGCATAGTAGAGCTTTTTATTTCGGATTCGGTACATGCAAAAGCTGTTATGGCTGTGTATAGGGTTTAGAAAGCTTCTATACGCTAAAACGAAACCCGCTGCTGTAGCCAAGTGCCAAAACTCGCTGCTAAAAGCCCGAAACTCAATCTGGAAGTAAGAAAAGACCTTAAGAACTTTAACAATCCCGCAGTAAGAAAAATGCTAGAATGCCATTTATGATCAATAGTTGAGATGTATTTTTTCTCTTTCAATGTCGCCACAGGCTCCTCAAGCACAACACCAGAGGAAGCAGACCAGTTGTAGGTGGGGCTCATGCCTCAGCTTTTCTGAACAGTTTAGATCTTTCATTTTCTGCAGTTGCTAGCATAAGTAAATGGATAGCAGCATGGGCACCCACTTTTGTATCTTTTGGAAATGGGCGCCTCCACCGTGGTTCATGCTGTAAAATGATTGAAAAACAGGGCACAGAAGCCATTCCACTCAAAATCTCCAGAAAAAGCCCTGTTTCATTAAATGGGCGAAGGATAATACCTGCTCATCTAGCCGATCTATGGGGAAACCCTGCAGATCAAGAATGTCGGAACCTTGAATAAGCCATGCATCAGAGCGGAAATACAGCAAAAAGGGGGTCGATAATCAACGAAAGAGTGGAATCTCACCTGGATATGTGAGTAAGAACCCAAACTTGATGGATCGCAGAACCCAAAGCCGGCGGAAAAACAGAGAAATGATCAAACGCTGCCGGTCAGTGGCATGAAAGGGAAATATAACAGGGATAAGGGAGCAATGAAGTTACCGAACAAAATACCGGAACAAGAAGCTTGGCTCCGAACGGCAAAAGCCTTAGCCGGCCAAAGAGATATGATGCCGAGCTGCCGCGGTTGATGAATAGGCCAACCGTAAAAGCCAAATCTCTCTGAATGATCGAAATAAGGATTTGGATATGGCCGCAATGAGGAAAATGCATATGAATCTATTAAGATTACCTGAGTAAATCGCCGGAATCGCCGAACTCCATAGCCGAGATGCCGCGACCGATGAATAGGCCAAATCGATCTCGTATGATCGAATCGGGATATGGCTATGGCGGCGATCTGGAAAATGGAGAAAAAATCGTATTCCCCTGCTCAAGGGCTTTTATGTATCAGCATTCGCATGTGTTGGTGGTAGGAATCCCCACACATGTGCAACACGTGTCATCTTGTCATTTGCATGACCTTTGTTGCATGATCTTTAGGCATGTGCATACTTAGTGCTGCTTCTAGATGTACTTAGGAAAAATCTAAAGTTAGTAATCCACCAAGTACACCATGTCAGCAAAGGCTCTGACCGTTATGGCCAATGTCGCAGGCTCGAACCCCTCTGAGCACATACCCCTCTTGTTTCTTTTGTCCCCCATTATCCCCTTTGATTCCGGGGTCTTTTTTGGCTCCCCAAATCGGGGGGTCCCCGCCCAAAATCGTAGTTTATTTTCGAGCAAAATCGCTTAAAGATTTTTCGGCTGAAGAAGGGCCTGGGAAATGGAAAAAAAAAAAAAAACTGAAAATCGCTTAAGCGGGGGCCTCCGGAAATGGAAAAAAAAAAATCGAAAATCGGCTTAAATTTTTCGGCTGGCCCGAGCACACGAGGCCCGGCCGCGCGACGAAACTGCCGTGACTGCCCGGACCTGAAGCGCCGAGGGCCTTCGGCCCGGACGCCGCAAAAGTAAAAAAAAAAAATCGCTTAAGCGATTTTTAACCGGCTGCCGCCACGACACTGGCCGCCGAGGCCCGGCGGTATACGGCTGACCAAAAAAAAAAAAAGAAAAAAAAAATTCAAAATCGCTTAAGCGATTTTCAGATTTGCACGGCAAAATCGCTCAAGCGATTTTAAGTTTCTTCAATTTAATTCCTTCACTTCTTTTCTTCCTTCGCTATCCTTCACTTGTTTTCTTCCTTCACTATCCTTCACTTCTTTTCTTCCTTCAATCCCGTCCTTCAATTCCTTCACTTCCTTCAATTCCTTCATTTCAGTTTCTTCGTTTGAATTCCTTCATTTGGCTTTCACTTCAATTCCGGCATTTCGCCTTCATCTTCCAGTTTCCAGTTTTGGAAGTGTTTGATTGCATCCATAAGGTATTTAATCTGTGCCCATTTGTGTCTTGATATGCCTAGATTTTGTATTTGTCTTCAGCTCTAGTATTGTTAACATGATGACATCAACACATATACATATATCCAATGGCTGTCTTGTTATTGGGTTGATCTTATAGTGTCCTATTAGGCTCTCACTCTAAGTTTGCCACCACTATTTGAACCACTATTAAAACCTTATATTTTACGACCACAAGCCACCATAGCCAATAAAATAATGGCATGCACTTATTTATTTATGGACTAAGCCCCTCGGCAGCCAGAACCTTTACTAACAACACATTCGGCATATTCCCCAAGCAGCAAAGACAAGATGGCGACGGTGCCAACCGATGGGGCGGCAGATCTTCGCAGGAGAGTCGCCCGATAGGGATGGACATGAGTGGGCTCCGACCACGTCGGCCATGGTACAACCGGGGACAGGTTAGATACGCCACTTTTGGTAAAACCACGGACCCCATTAGATAGCTTGCATAGTTGTGTCTTTAGAGTTCTTTTATTTGTACTTGTATGGTTGGTAGGCTAGCCTAGGGCTGATTATGGAAGTTTGGCCAGGGGAATATCTCGAGGCATCCGGCCGATTGTCGGTGGTGGGCCCCCAAACAGCCAGTGGCACAAATAGTTTGGGCACAGGATTCAGGACGTATACAGGTAAGTCCCTATACAAATGACAAGCTACGGTGACCGGCCCGTACCTCTATGTCTCCTCAAGGCTGTCCCGGGCCATCATTCCCAATCACCAAACATAGTCACGCTCGAGCCAAGGCAAGTGGCGCTTGTGAGACATTTTACAAGCATAATTAGACATGACATTCGCTCACCAAACATTCGATACTTGCTGCGAAGATGCCACACATCCTCCTCGCTCGCGTCAAACCGATATGTGACGCCGATTAGGTGGTCTCTCCCCGAGCATGGGACCCACCGGCCTTCACCATGTCCCACAAAATTTTGTGCCGTTTCACGCTTTCATTAACCGGACAGCTCTTTCTATCGATTAGGTGAACCGGTAGAGACTCATACCGGGCGCTTTCAATGGATCGCGCTCCGTATCGCATCGTCACAAGAAATATCCAAATCACAAGATCGCCCTCCGGCATTTAATTCATCTACGACGGCAGGCGAAGCCTATATAAAGTGCCCACGCCTGCGGACTCCTCCGCACTGGGCCGTTGTGGCCCGCTACCGGGTTTTCCTTCCTCCACCTGGCGCAAAATCGGCTCCACTCCCTCATCCTGGCCGATCACACCCCTACCGGAGCGCGCTGCGGTGGGATGTGCACAAGACTGACGCAGTCTCGCACCAAGACCTCCCACTGGATGTCAACTGGGCCGACAAGAAGGTCTCATGTTGAGGGAAGTCATTATCCTTCATGTACATGCGAATCTTACCCAACTCCGCACACCCGCAGGCACTCCGCCTTATTCCCAAAGCGGGATCCCGTGCCTCGCATGCCTGTCTCCCCATCTTTGTGATCTTATTTCTGCTGGGGTTCGGTGTCTTCGACAAGTCTTTGGCCATTGGCAATGTGGCATTGCGCCACTAGATTGTTCCAATCCTCCACCCAAGGCACACACTTATGTGGATGCGATCCCACCTTATGCAAATAGGAAACATGACCAAACGACGCCCGCATTATAGCCCCTCGTATTATTACTCCCCAGGCCCTCATATCTATGCCACTTTCGGAAACAACATGCATGCGGTCTCCGTGGAAGGGAGGAAAATGCGGGTCCAAGCGATCCCGATGTCGCCGGGATCTGGAGGCCTACCCTCGTTGACGGAAGCAATCATAAGATCATATGTCTCTTTCAAGAACACATACCCATGGACATGAACTCCTCGGGCCCGTTCACGCGCTAAACCCGGTCGCGCGGATCGGGATACATCCCGAACCACCTCACCGCCGCGACATTGGAACCACCGGGGCCACGACCTAGCACTTGTGGCAACGGGCGATGTAGAGCTATCGGCATCGATTGGTCGGATGAATCCTCCCAAATGGTCGCTATTGCCATCATCTCGGCTTCGCTCATAGAGCCCTCATCCTCATAATCTGAATCCGACATTCTAACAAACCCTATCAAACAAAAGCCGCACTATATCTTGGGGCGAAACTCGAAAACTTCTGGCGGATCGCTTAAAGCGCCCTTTGACGCCTTATATGGTAGACCCGCAGTTCGTTTATATTGAATGGAAAATCACTTACGCGATTTTTTTTTTTTTTTTATAAATCGCTTAAGCGATTTTCAATTTTTTTTTTTTTTTCCTCGCGGCGTTGGCGCCGACAGACGCCGACGGGGCGAAAATCGCTTTTAGCGATTTTCATTTTTTTTTTGGGCGGTCGGCAATGGACAGAAAGCCGACTTTTTGAAAATCGCTGAGCGATTTTCATTTTAAATTCAATTCAATGGGCGGTGATCGCATGTGGGCGTTGACGGACGCTGACAACCGAAAATCGCTTAAGCGATTTTCGTTTTTTTTTTTAAAAACCACCTGGCCAGGTGATCCCAACTTTCCGGCCACGAAAAGCGAAATCGCTTAAGCGATTTTCACTTTCCCCTTTTGAAAATCGCTTAAGCGATTTTCGCAAATTTGAAAAATCGCTTAAGCGATTTTGGTCCGCGCGAGACCCCGATTTCGGGAGCAAAAAAAGGCACCGCTTTGATTCCTCGATATATCTTTTTTAGCCCATTGTCTACCATTGTTGCCCTAGCATAGTGGCCAGGCTAGCCTATTCCCCCTCTCCAAGTCATGTGTTCGAACCCTCCCTAGTCCCTCTTAAGTCTTGCCCCCATGATAAATGTCTTATTTTATTTGAACATTACGTTATATTTGGCATTGGCCATTCTGGCTAAGCTGGCCACCCCTCCTTGATATGATCATGAGTTCGATCCCTCCCCAAGAGTGGACAAAAAAAAAGGATAGGGAAGATGCAGAGTTAAAAAGATCAAAGATATCTGGGCATGGCACCTTCAAGACCATCGCCAGAGCAGGACACAGAAAAAAACATTGTCGTCTCATCGCCAGAGCAGGACACAGAAAAAAACACATTGTCGTCTCCAAGCCGCCATCGCTGAAGCACGATTCTGTAAGAAGTGCCAGAATTTTCTTACGTTATTTCCACGTTAAGAGAATGTATGTTTACCAAACATTCCGGTGGGTCAGGCACGCCTCCGTGCTGACGCGCATCGACATGCCTTTTACACTGGAATGCCTTCCACACAGACATTCCTTTATATGTAACGTTTCTTCATTGGCACGGTAATGTTCTTTGTTACAGCCTTATACACATAGATGCACACATTTTATAAATTGAACTAAATTAAATTGAATTGAACTGAACTAAATTTAATTTAAATCTACATCTCCAAGCCTCTCGCTCGGTAATACAAGTTTTCTTAAGAAAGAACTTCTTTCGCAATTACTTCTTTTGCAATTTAGCCACAGGAATATATGTCAACAGAGGACTTCAAGTGCAACATAACGTCAATATTTGTCCATGAGTGTGAAGAAGAACTCAAGAGCTATTACACTGGAATGTGCTTCTCCCTGCATAGTAAGGAGCCACTCACAGAAGCATGGATTCTTTCTTTAGATGAGACCTCTTTTAAAACGGAGCTTATCAACTGTTTAGTCCATAAATTCATTCCTATTCCACATCATAAAGGTAAAGTTCTAGCTTATGAGCTGATCCGACCACTTACATATGACCATTCAATATTTTGAAAGTAAATAGTATTTTGAAATTACTTTTAACTGAAAATACCCTTTTGCTTGAAAATACCATGGTATTTATTACAATCCTCTGTTTATTTGGTAATTTCCCTTTCACTCAATCCTCTTTTATTTAGAAATACTCTAATCCATTTGCAAATTTGCTTTTGAACTAGTCCCCTTTTCTTAAAAATACCCCAATCCATTCGCAAATTCCCTTTTTGAACAAGTCCCCTTTTGTTGAAATTACCCCAAACCATTGGCAAATTCCCTTTTGACCCAATCCCCCTTTCTTCAAAATACCCCAATGTGCATTTGTAATCCCCTATTTCTATTAATTCCCCCATTCGGATATGCCCTTTTTGTTCAACAATCCCCCATTTTTACTAATCTCCTCCCGTACAATATACCCTTTCGTTCAAGAATTCTCCGTTGCAAAGAAAATTACCCATTGCTCTCGAGTTCCCCGATTCCTCAATGGGGGAATTTCCAGGGGATATGAGCACCTTTTTCGTTGTGTAAGATTGTTCCAATACTATGTATTAGCACTGTAGTGCTGGTGATCATATCCCAATAAGGTAAGTTATTGCTCTTGCTAATAAGTCATATTGTTGAATACCATGAATATGTTGGGAAGGAGAAGAGAACTCAAAAGACCTTAGTCAAAGATTGATAGATATTATTTTATCGTTGTCTGCAGAGACCATAGAGGATCATGGGATGGAAATATACCATAAGAAAACCATAACTCTCAGTCTTCAGATATGCCCAAAATCTATGTCATACGATGCCAAAATTAGGTTCTATGATTTACAAATTCTACTTAATAGGGGCAATTCAGAAAAAGAAAAGGAAAAATAACTTTAACGTCACAATCCTCAAAAGATAGATACATAGATAGATAGTAAGTACTTTACCTTGGAGGAAGACTTAGTTGAATTAAAAAACACCAAAATGGTGTTGGAATATGATTGCTAAATAGAGGTCAATTATATTTGTTGTAGCGTGTAGTTTGTTATTCCCATTATTTTGCTCCTTTTCACCTTTACTCCATTTCTTTTAGTTCATCCACCTTCTTCATCACCTTTTGCCTCAAAGCCTGCCTTATTACTAGTTCCTTTTTTGTTTTTTTGTCACTTGGGAAGGAACCTAATTTCTGCACGTGGTTGTTGTAACAATGTTTCCAGGCACTTGCTTTGTCACTGAACTTGTCTGAAGAGAATTATTGGGCTAGTTTTTCTTCCCTTTTTATTTTTGAACCAAATTTTTTATTGTGGCTGTCGTATGTGGCTTTCCTTTGAAAATTGACGTATTTAAAAAGACACTAGTAAACGTGTGCCTGGCGTTGCCGAGCTAATGTCCTGGCATGTGTTTTTACTCGGTCTTTAACGTCCATACATGCAACTTCTGACAACAGCACATGTTGATATTGGCAAGAATGCACATTATTTTCTTTTGTGATTATTTTTGTTTTTGAAATTGTCTAATGACAGTGCAACAAAAGATAGGTACATATATGTAACACAAAAAAATTCGGCCTAGTTCTATGTTCACTAGTTATGGTGCCCGGCGTTGCCGGGCTTTAGTAACAATTTGAAGAGGAGAAGAGGCAGTTGTTTCATCATTGGCTAGAAGAGACATGTAGCTTGAAGATGGCAAAGGTAATATATGTTAAGTCTTCATTTATTAAGTTTTGGTTGTTATTACACGATCATTGATCATTGGATCTTGTAAAGTGTTACATGATGATTCTGTTGTAAATTTGAATGTTTCCATTTTGTATGCACAGTTTGCATCCTCACAACATAGATTTTAAGGCATGATGCAAAAACAGTTGTTACAATAGCAATTTGCAAAAGGGTATCTTTACTACCTAAACACATGCAGTTGTCCTATTACATCTTCTAGTCTTTGTGTGTCTTACAACGAATAAAACCATAATGCACATCCATGTATCTATGGCAAGCAAAACCATAGGAGTAAATAATTGCACATGAACATTGATATGCTCAAAATGGTGTGTATTAAGTAATATATGTTATTAGCTCCCAATAGGAAGGAAGGAAGGAATCATTCTGTGGTCATTTCACAAAATTATGGAAATACCAACCTGAACATGGTGAATTTAATAAACTATTCCATAGTGAGGCATTTCACTTGTAGTCTTTCATGAAACATATACTTCTAGAAATGAATCGATGGTTGGCTCAAAAGATCGGGTTAGCATATCTGAGTTCGCTGCATGCAACACATTTAGCTGAGCAAAGAACACTCTTGACAGATAGATGTCTATCTGCAAAGGCAGCAAGCAAGCCATCAAGAAAAAGCCCATTGAATATTCGCCAAAATTTCTCATCTGTCACCTTCCGATAAATTGAGTTGGGTGTCATCAGGATTTGGCTTGCCTTCAGTGTCACTTAATTGCATGGAATTACTTCCTATTTCTCAATAATGCAGGAATATGTACAGATATTTGTGGTGAACCATAGATCAAGAAATTCAATGAACTGGATTCTTTAATAATTTCACTTAACACAGACCTCAACTTCCTTTTAGTTGAGTTGTATGAAGAGCATTCTCATTCTTCATTTGCATTAAAGATGGGAAGGCAAGTTCATAACTTATCTCAACTTCTACACAAAAGACTAATAGCTACGTAATAAGGCAGCAAGCAACTGTTGAACTGCTGAAACATTATGATCTCTCTATATTGAGATAACAATTCCACATTTTATACAGATTTTGATGGGAGCTATATCTGCAAACTACAAGCTGGACACTGGGGCAGACCTGCAGTCGTGATATTTGAACTTTGAAATTATCGAAATAAGCGGCAAGCACCAATTTCTAGTATTAAAATGTGGTATTAATACCATTAAAACTCAAATAGAGGGGAAATAATACTGCACAAATGTACACAATGATGAAAACAAGGTTTAAAATGAAACGCACTTATTTAAGAAGTGCGTTTGAAAGATTCCTTCTAAAAATTTACAAAATTCTAAAATACCCCTAAAAAGGACTCTTTTACTATCTTGTGTCTAAATATTTATAAAACTACTCATGAAAACAGACATTTTAGGAAGACTTAACATTAAGGAGAAGAACAACAAAGAAAAATATCTCATTTTAGAGGGGAAAAGGACCACTACGAAAGCCAAAGATTTATTATGGGGCAAACTCATATGAAAAAATTAGACGCTTTTGTATCTTATCCCTTAGAACGTTTATATTGGCTGTTATAGAAGACAAAAAATTTGTTATTTCACAACCATTTTGGCTAAACATCCTAATTGACCTTAAAAGACATTGGGAGACAATTGAACAAACTGCTTGAATGAAAATTTTTTGTTTTTGCATCATATGGTGTTACAAATGGTAATACATCCACAAAATCATGCAGTTAGTTGAAGTTCCAACTGACGATGCCGGCTACTCCTCGCACCCCTATGGACAAATTACGTAGTTTCCTTCTCGTTGAACGCATGTGTCTCCATAACATTTTGGGGTCCTTTTTTGCCTTTAGTAGCAGCTTTTTAAGTCAAGCCTAAAGTGAAGTTAGTATGTGTGTGTAGAAAAAAAAGTAAAAAAAAACAACGGGATTCGACTAATTTATGCTCTAACATTGCATTACAAGGTCGAGAATTTAGAACTATTTTAGAACTTTTTGAACTAAAAACTAAGAAAAATTGCATAAAATTATCCCTTGAGTGTGTTATTTCAACAGTATTAAGTTGCAAAAACCTTTGGGAGCAAGAAAGACCCCACAAGATTTTGCACGATATAAACTTATACTCCCGCACTACATATTTTATATATGTATATATATATATATATATATATATATATATATATATATATATATATATATATATATATATATATATATATATATATATCTATACATTATTAAAAATGTTTCGATATACAAATTGCTGCCCCCATTTGTGCACCCCTGTATATGTATACAACCGGAAAAAAATTTTCCGGCCAACTTGCCCCTTTTTTTGCTTCCAAAAACCGTTTTCCACCAAATAGTACAAACATGTGCTCAAATTGCAATTAATGCATTTTGCACATGCTCTTTAACCCGTTTTCATTCAAACGAGTGTAGCTCTCTAACCACAGCTCCAAACATATCAAGATGGGTACCCAATGGATAGTTCTCATCGAGATGAATCCATTTGCATCTGAAATCACTCGATTTGGAGGTGCCTAGCAAAAGTTATGGCCGAAAAACCAACACGAATTTGTGTAAAATTTTGAATTTCAAATTTTCCCTCCCACCCGGTATCCCTCAAATTCGAATTTGAATTCCAATTTGAACTTGAATTTCATGTGCCCTTTGTATACATGTATACAACAATCTCCTACCCTTGATTTCAAACTGAGGAGATCAAGACCGTCAAATTTTGAACTTCCCTATCTCATTTTGGTTGGAGGGTGCCACGATCATGCAGGTGGCATGTCACAAATTTTCAACCACCGGATCTTTAGATAACCAAGATCTCAGCCGTTCCTAACCCCTCTCTCTTTTTGAAATTTTGCACGTCTAATATCATTAAGGGCGGCCGACCAAGCTTCCTCCTTCGACGGAATCACAGTTGCAGCTCGCGCAGCCAGGTAGAAGGTCCTCCGTAGGATGGCGATGGGAGCAAATCACTACAGCTCCCAATCGCCTAGAGGAGAGACGCTCTTGCATCTCTATGTGAAGAAGCCCAAAACTGACACTTTGGTTTGCCTGTGGCATTGGCCCAGACAGGAAGCTTTGTAGAGCTTAGAGACCTGTGACAAGGAGATTTTTTCAAGTGGGCGGTCGAAATGTCGGGTCCTTCAGGTCCAGAAACAACTCCTCAGCCGGGGGGTCGTTTGCAGAGGACATCTACGACGAGTGCCATACCCTTCGAAAGTGCTCTTGATAGCGAGGTCGTTCCGGCATCTCTCGCATCCATTGCTCCGATCCTTCGCGTTGCAAATGAGGTCGAGAAACAGGCAGAAAGGGTTGCATACTTATGTGAGTTATTATTTCCATCTTGATCTTTCTTTGGCTGTTTTTGTTTTACAACCGATGGATGCCATAGCTATTTATCCATGTTAGCCATTATTAACCCTAAGAATCAGCTTGCCTTTTGCTTATTTGCGTTCTTGGTAGCTCATTTAGATAGCCCATTGAGAACTGGTTGATTTTATGGTTGCTCTCTGCAATAGAACAGAAATCAATATATGATTTTATTATGCCTTTTTACATGAGCATTTCCTGTTTTCTGTGTTCTTCGTGGTGCAAAGTGCAAATTAGGTTGGAAAGAAATATATTACACTGGCATGCCTCTGCAATATCCTACAGGTATGGCAGAGCTTATTCTTTTTGCAGTTAATCCAAAGTTTGCAACAGGTCCAACCATTTATTGGTCGATCTATTTGCGGCAATAGAGCTCTGTAAACAATTTTCCATGACCTTTATTGAATTGATTACATGCAGACATCCCGAAGAAGATCAGATGCTTTTCTAAAATCACTGCTATAACCTGCCTAATATTTGCATACTTAACCTTCTACGTCAATTTTGCATGAGAGTTAACCTTCTACGTCAATTTTGCATGGTTATTTTTAAGTACTAGAAGTACCCTGCTCTGTGCCTTTCCAGATTACCACAAAGTAGCTAAGGTGCAATAAGGTGCATCTGCATATCCTCTACAGATTGTAATGTCTTTGTTTATCTCTGTTGGCCCTTTTCATCGCCATGGATTTCAATATTTCATCTGGATTAATCTAACGGAAGGGAAGTTTTGTGGTTCAATTCCACCAATACTTTACGTAGCACAATTTAGTCTTATTAAGCTTATATGACTTCTGCGTAATCCAGTGTTCGTCTTGGACTGTATAAAATATAACAGTGCTGTAAATGTGCATATAAGTGCACGTTGCATGTTTAATGCAGATTGTATGTCCTATTATGAGGAGCATGCAAGGAAATACCTAATACGTCTTTCATTTCTTTAATACGGCTTTAAATTTATGTTTGCCTATGCGAGTATGCAAACTATATTTGGATTGCATGCGACCAACTCATAACTGACAAAAGCTAGAGGTTCAAGGTGTAAACCTTTGTAGTGTTTTTGGGATCCTGTAAAAGTTGTTAAAGTCGTTGTAATGGCGTTCCTGATGTAGGCTTGACAATGGCAAATCTGTTTAAGTCATTGTAATGGCGTTCCTGATGTAGGCTTGACAATGGCAAATCTGTTTATTGAAACGGATATGGCAATAGCCTCTACCCACATTTACTCTTGGTGCATTAAATTTTCCATATGCTTTCGTTGAAAATTTTTCATATGCTTTTGTTTGTTCTTCAGCTCTTTCTGCCATCCCCAGCCCCACAGGCCCATATCACAATATGTAATGCCTTAGAGGCCAATGTGGATGTTACACTTCTGCAATTTTATTAAGGCATTGCCTGAGCTAATCGCATGTAATGCTCAACTTCTACCTTTGTTGTCTCAATTGCCTTCTTTTAATGTTGGAGAGATCTGCCAACAAGGTAAGGACAAGCGAGAACAACACGTGTTATTCTTTGTGCTAATGATGCATTTTTGATCCAAAGACTAATGTTGCTTCAGCTGATAATTATTTGCTTGCATTATTTGCTTCAGCTGATAATTATTTGCTTGCCTAAGCTGCAACGTAGGGAGGCTACTACATGATCACCCAAATGAGGCTACAAATTCATTAGATTCTGAGCAAACTTTAGGCACAAATAGAATGAGCCAAATGATCTAATCTATTCATGTCAAGTGAAAGGCTTTATTTCACAATTCTTGCGCTTATTTATTGTGAAATGCAGTTGTAAATGATCCCTGTTCTCAGAACCCTGAGGAGGGTAATAACTTAAAGATGTCTTTTGAATGGCACGATTCTTTCTACCATTGTTAGACTATTCCGGCAATATAATTTCTGCTGAAATTGGTAGTATAATTTTTAGGTACATGTGCTTTATTGTTCTTTGCATGGTAAGCAAAACTGATAAGTTGTTACAACTTGGTCAAATACAAGTTCCAGTATTACAAGCCGGATGGCCTTTATAAAATTGTAGAATGGTGCTACCTTTGACTATGACTGTTTATGTCTAATACATTTCCTTCCTTATAAGCCAAATGCAATCATTCCACCGTGTTCATGTTGCTTCTTCTGGCAGGCAATGCTCTTCTCATAATGCCATTCATCATTACATGACCTTAAGGTGCAAGGCCATTGTTCATGTTGCTTATTCTGATAGGCCCGTTTTTGCTCATACTAATCTGGCTTACACATCACAAGTGTGATTTGTAAACAATTAAGCAACAACTCTATAGAGGAGTCCTCTTTGTAACAACTCCCAAACGCCTCTCCTCCACGCAATCTAATAATAACATAAGGGCACATGATGGTTCCAATGCACCTAGATATTGACTAAATATGATAAACCCAATAAAGTTGGCACGTTATTAACAGTAATTGATATGTGAGATTAAAGGCTAGACGCGTGAACCAAAGCTTTTATAACTATAAGACATTCTTAATTAAGCTATAAGCTTATAAGAAGTACCAAGTTGGCTTTAACTGCAGCTCCCCCCTTCCAAAAAAAAAAAAATCAAAGTATTGGCCAATGGCCAACCCAAAAAAAAAAACAAGATGCGCACGCACACTAAGGGTTGGCTGCTTATTGTAACAGGCCAAATAAGGTGTGCACATGCACTAAGGGTTGGCTACTTATTGTAACAGACCAAACAAGGTGCGTATGCACACTAAGGGTTGGCCGCTCACTATAGTCTTGAGTCTCCCCTCGCTTCACCCCCTCCGACCCTCTCCCCATTCTTTTCCCTCATCTTCGTCCCTCTCTCGGCATCATTTTCACATACACACTCTCCTATATCATTTTTGCATTTGTGCGCTGCACGCACCTATGATACTTTCATTGCGAACACACGCGACGACACATCGCAGACGACGCACGCAAGTTCCATCGATCATTTTTGCACGCATGCACTCTCTTCCTCGACGGCATCGCCGAAAACAACCCCCAACCTCTTTGACATTAAAAGTGGTCTCCTCCCTCCTCCTCTCCTCCTCCTCCTCCTCCTCCTCCTCCTCCTCCTCCTCCTCCTCCTCCTCCTCTCTCACGTGCGTATGCACGCATACACTTTCTCAATTTATCATTTCTGGCTAAGACTCATGTTTCTTCCTCAGCCAAGATCGCTTCACTTATGTTAGTATATATATATATATATATATATATATATATATATATATATATATATATATATATATATATATACATATATACATATATATCCAACAGGCTGGCATAGTTGAAAGTTTACAAAGGGATCATTTTTTTAGGGAATAGGTACAAAGAATACTATTTGGATTTGTATTAAGTTGATGGGCCATCATGTATGGGTGTGCAGGTTACATTAAAGCTAGATATGCATCTCCCAAAGCCTTTCCTGACCCACAGAGGTATTTGGTAAAAATTGGGAATGTCCTAGGGAATATGATTTCTACAAGGTCTAAGTATACCACTTACTTTTAATCCGCAATGGTTAACACATTCTACTTTTGTTGTTGCATGGTTTTTAAACCTGCAATGGAGGCATGGAGGCGTAATATTATAAGGCACAATATGGTGGATTTTTTTCTATAGTATCGGGCCTAGGGAACATTAGTCAAATATAGAATATCAAATAAGCTTCACATGGCATACTAGGAGTTTAAATTCGCTTAAGGTGAATTAGGTGGTTGTGGTATGACACCATGTGTCGAAGACATAAGAAATACGTGAGGCTCTAATATGGTATGTGTATAGCCTAATTAGGGTTTTCAGAGGGAGCCTAAAGTTATACACGAGGCTAAACGCCTAGTTACAAAGTGTTAGCGGATATGATTTACCCTACTTTCAGCGGATTAAGACATTTAGCATGCATTACCGATACTAAGGTACTCAGGGCTACTGATTTTGGCAAAAATGGCATGAGATTTTTCAACGGTTCATCGGCAGAACTCGATACAATCCGTTAGGATTTGGCGCCTTAATGAGGTATGGTACATGATATTTTCGTTTGAATTCTCTCTCCTTATATACCACGGAATGGGAGGGCCGCCATCTTTGGCATTTGAGTGCTTGTCGTTGAAAGAAATTTTGCTTGGGCATTCTGAAAGCGCCGGCCTTGTTTGCAAATCTCACCACAGTAGTAATCCCATGACGAGACCAAGGTTCAAAATTCCAATAAGGGACCAACTAAGGCAGATATTCTGGAAATGTTAAGAGAGGCAGGAATTGATTGTAGTTTTGTTGGAAGAAATGAAGGTGCTGCTGTGAAAAAATCTGAACTGATGGAGATGGCCGTCAAAGCTGGAATTAATATCATGGCCAAGAGAAAGGCCAATAGTAGCAAAAGGCCTGCTGCAGTGAGTGTGCAAAATCTTGTGTTTAAAAACAGATCTGCTTCAACTTCTCTTGATCAGACTTTTCCTGGGGCTAAGAGCAACATCAACAATATATCTAGTCAAGAGGACGAATCTCTCTGTGGAGACGTTCCCCTAAATCAGGTTTCTCTACACTTATGATCATTTGAGATTTGCATTATAAAAATGACGGGGGAAGGGAATAGATAACTGCACATAACTGTAAGATTTGTGATTATATGCTAGTTTAAATTTTCTCTGGTTTTGTATGAAATTTTATTAGGCATCTAGCCCTTAAGTTGAGGCAACCAGCTGGTAAGTCTCTCTGCTTTAAGTGTTAAGTAGCAGAAACAAATGAACATGGTCCAGCTTCAAACGAGAAGGTGATAAAGGGAGTGTACTCTTACTTTCTACTTTCACTTTCATGTATTTCTGTCAAATGAGTTTCGGAATATGTTGAAGGGCGTTGAGCCATGGAACACCATTGCTTACCTGCTAGCAAGAACAGCTTTACCCTTCTTAGGCTAACGGTTGTTTTCTTTGCTGCAGGTAACCGGTGTTTCATCTACATACTCGTTTTTTCCTCATGTTTTTGAGCATAAGCAAAGGGAGCACACTGAAGAATGCAAACTGAGCAACAAAGCTTTCTTTGATTTTGTTTTGGCACGCAAAAATGATCTTACTTTTCTGCAAATGAGACTCATCTATAAGATGTTCAGGTCGTATTACTTTCCTAAGGCTTACTGCTGCAAGTGTAATAGTGGAATGGAGTGACGGCATTTACTCTTTAACTATTTTGCCTAATAGTTTAGCTTTGCCTAGTAGTTTATTTATATACAAGATGCTCAGGTCGTATCACTTTCCTGATTTGGTCTGCTGCAAGTGCAAGGAAAAAGAAAAGTAGAAATGTTTCAGTTTTCTGCCAATAATATGCTGAACATATCTATAGTCTCTTAGGCTTTCAGTACTTTGCCACGATTTTGTTAGGCAGATCTAATTTATTTTGGCTGGCTAAGCTTTCAAACTTATGAAGGGTTTTTGATATAAAACATATGAATATATTCTGCTTTAAGATATAATGTCATGAATTTATTTGCAGCAGTTAATATTAGCAGGAATTTGAGGTGTTTGAAACAACAAGGACGTCTGTTTGTTGCATGTAGGCTTTATTTCTACATAGGTTATGTTGAGTAAACCAAAGGCACTTATTTCTTTAAAAACATGAACTGCTTGTGTTTCTGCACTGTTTAGCACTGGCATGTCAATATAGTTTATGAGAGATGTACTTTACAAAAAAAGTAGTGCAAGATGGAGATGTCTATAGCAGGTAATCATGCAAACAGGGTAAGTTAAATGTTTAGCTTAAAAGTATCATGGATTTAAGAGATGGAAATATCTGCATACCTTTCTGGAGTGTATATACTATGGTATGGATTGGATTAATGCCTTGTGAGTAGCTTGAATGTTAGATATGGAATGAAATAAAAACTTTGAACATTGGTTTGTATCATGGAACTTGTGGACATTATAAGGTGAACATAGGAATTGAAAGGGATGGTGGAGAATGGTATTTAACAGTCTCCTTGTATAAAAAACAGGAACTGATAAATCCGACCATGTCACAGGCTATCCTGGACTGGTTTTGGATGTCTAGACCTGGACTTAGTCTTCGAGGCAAGGTTCAGGCCTAGGCTTTGTATATATTCTGAGAATTCAGGGTACTGGTTTAACCAGTATGGGTGTTAAATATCATTCTCTACATTCCTTAGCATTTGCAATAGACTTGGGAGTCTCTTTTGATTTGTAAAAATATTTATATATGAATGTGCCATATTTGATATTGGGTTAATGATCATTGTTGGCTCATGCATATGATGTAGGAGGGAACGACTGAAATCCATCCTCGTGGAAACAACCCCAACTTGGATGACACCAATGGGGCAGTGCAGTGGTATCCACAACTGATTAGCATTGGATATGGACGAGTACCAGGCCCGGCTCCTAACCAGGCAGTACAAACCATTATAGCATGCATTCTAAACATGGAGCTGCATCAGTACATTATTATACGGGAAATTGGAGTCAATGGAATGAACAATTCAGTTATTAAGCATTTGGGGATGTCTGGGCTTTTATCTCTAGTATCCAACTTTATGAAGGCTGAATACAATATTGAGACCTGCAAGAACCTTATTGCTGCAGTATACAGCAGATTATCTATGATCCAATTCAATGCCACTGAAAGAGAAACTGCGAATCTGCGCATCTTTATCAAAGGACTTACAGCTCTTGAAAGAGCTAATGGAGTTAAATTTACTTTCCCAGAAGCTTCTCCTTCAAGAAAAGTCAAGGTGTCCCCTGCTGCACAAAACAAAGTGGTACCCAATGCCAACTTATCAAATTGTTTGTTTAATATCAGCATGCTCACGGATGAACAGAGGGCAGCTTTTGGTATGGCACAGGAAAACAATCCTGCTCCTGTGGTGGAAGTACAAGAGGAAAGAATGCCCATCAATATGTTGCATTTCTTCAATTGTGGAAGATTTCCCATTATGACACCTAGGGAAGTTGAAGCACATGGTGGACAATATAAGCAGGCTTTATGGAAAAGTAAAAATTTAGGTGTACTGGCACCTATAAGTCTTGAAGCATGGAAGAGCTTGGCCTCCATTAGTGACAGTGAACTCAATGAAGCCTACAATGATGCTGACAATTTTATTCGAAGTGTAGACAAACTTGAGGTCACTCTACCATTTGCTGCTAGTGCTTTTGGGCTGGAGTGGAGCAACAGCAGGGAGATCTTTATAGGACAAAAAAGTCATCAAGCCAGAAGTGACGAAAGAAGACATGAGTTTTACATCAAAAAGATGTGGAGGACGTTCTGCCCATTTATCAAATGTAAATGTGATAAAAGTGCTAAAACCAATGGGGACTGTCCAGACACTATTATTTGGCTTGATCATGCAATATGGTATCTCATGAACAATTTGGAAAATGCATGGCCTGAGCAGGCAATCCCGGTCAGGTTTGCTTTCTTTTCATCGGTTTTGTCTACTAAACCTTTCAAGAATGCTGTTATTGCTCTCTTAGGGTATCTCAGGGTCAGGGACATTCTTATAAAGATGACAATAAGATTTTCTGAAAATCCTAATGCTGATTTAAGTGCTGAGTTTGGTGGAACCAAGCTTACGGATATTTTGGAGAAAACAGTAAAACCTATCAAGTTCTTAATCAGCAAGCAGCAGGAAAGCAACAACACGGTCAGCATTAGCAATGACAACTGCAACAATGGTGGCAGAAAGAGGAACAATGAACCTGATAGCCCTGATGGGTCCATAATCTTGCCTCCAAAGTTATATAGAAGGCCGGAATGCAACATGTCAATGAATTCGGAATTCTATGGGAACGAGGTTATCAACCTGGACGACAACAGCATTACTGACGACGGGTCAGTCACAAAAGCATATGATGTGGCAACTAGAAAGGATTACGTGATGGCACCGGTCACCTTCAATCTGGCAAAGTAAGTATTACTGATAGCATAAATCTCTTTGATGTGTAAACACACATTCTTTTTCTGTATATGAATAGTTCTGTTTGAAGGTTACAGCTTGTAGCTACATTTCATGTTATAGATCTAAGGGGGGTACATCAAGCAACATTCTTTTATTCAAATGCCTACTTAGGCATTACATTTCTCTGATCATAGTGATCATGACCATAATACAATTCTTTCTCTCACAGATCAAGAGAGTTTTGACACTAGATGAAGACGGGGACTGGGTTCTCGTCACAAATAAGCATAAAGAAAATAAAAAGTACATTCATTTCTCATTCTTCTCTAAGATGGTGGACGGAATTAGGTTTAGCACTGTCTTTAAGCAGGTGCTCCTGAAATACTTTGGTGAACGGGGGGACAAGATAATTAATGATTCTACGTTCGGCTGGAAATACGTGAGTAATCTTAAAGCCATGTTTTACAGACCTAAAATGGTCTTTGCCATGGAAGGCAGCATGAAATGCCCATGTGGAAACCCCACATTAATAAAGTTCATTGACCCTGAAATAGGACACATCCGAACCACTGATATTAGCATTGTGCATAATAAGGCATTGAGAAATATGTTTAGCATGGGCCTTAATCACATTCCTGACCATCCATTTACTATACAAAAGTTCAAAAAGGAGTTGAGAAACACTATTGAGCAATTCTTCCAGTTGCACAGATTTACACTTTCGAACTTTGACTCTGATACATTAGACAGATGTAAAGCAGAAATCCTCATGGTATCCGAGATAATAGCCATGGAAGAGGTTAACAAAAGCAGGAGCAACAAAGTCAAATTTCTCATAGAGGACGAGGATGTGACCAAGAATGCTAAATGGCTCAAAGAAAATCTCTACATAGCTGGGGTAGATAAAGCTGCCAACAATCCAGCTTTCATTTGTCCTATGCACATTAGAGCTGAGGCTTATAAAAGACTAGAAGGTCCAGATTTTGAGAAGACTGAATTCTCCGAGCTCTCGGTTATAGAAGAAATAGAGATGGATATCAGTACCCTTGTTGGTGAATTTAACAACATTAGCAAGGAGCTACCATATCTTTTGGGTATCTACAAAGCGCATAAAAAAGAATACAGATGGATCACTAATGCGCATAACAACATCTTTTCTAATCTAGCATCATTAGTGGCAGCTGGACTCAACACTATCATTGATCTATGGCCTGAAATCTGCAAGGATATCTGCAGTAAATACAATAATTCTGGGCAATATGAAATCAAAGCCTCTTGGGTCATTAATTCAATATATGACCTAGCTGTTAACATGCCAAGTAAAATTTATGATCTATTCGTCTGTGACATAGCTAAATGCTATGAGAACATACCCATAGAGGGTGAGAATGGGATTTGTCAGATTATCGAGCAAATTTGCAAACTGGCCTGGACCAATCAATGGAAAAAGCATAGGAAGTATAATATGTGGTATACTCAGGGTCCTAATGGATCTTTTGATGTAACATGGAAAAAAGTAAACCCCAAGGGCAAGAAGTGGACTTTATTGAGCCAGGATGGGTTCTACAGCATTAATAAATGGTTACTTAAATGTTGTTTTCTCAAAATGGGAAGTAATATTTGGAGACAAGTCAAGGGAATTCCCATGGGTTTCCCTTGTAGCCCCTCATGGTGCAATCTGTATCTGGCCTTCTATGAATTAAAGTTTATTACTAATCTATGCAAAGAGGGAAAGTTCCAGGAAGCAAGCTCATTCAGATACTCCAGCAGATATATTGATGATCTGATCGGGATTAATTGTTTCCACATCAGAGAATATCTGAACATTGGATGTAACAATCCTAAAGATGGTAACAAATGCATATATGACCTAGATATCCTTAAAGTAAAGGATGAGACCGAGTATTGGACTGTTTTGGGTAAGGAGGGTAGTAGTGGAAGAAAAGTGAATTTTCTCAACATGACTATCGAGATACTGAATGTGGAGCATGGAACATATTGCACGTATAGGTATGATAAGAGGGACAAACTTCCTTTTAAGGCATCCAAATTCGTACATGCCAATAGTTGCAGACCCTATAATATGGCTGGCAATGTACTGATCTCACAGATTTTACCATACTTATATGTTCACAGCAACCCGTTTCTAGCAGCTGAGGATTTGTATAATCTGGTGAAGGACTTCATCACCAAGGGTTTCAAAGCCAAGGATGTTTGGAGAACACTTTACAAAGCTTTGAAAGACAATGATTTCCCGGGACTGAGATATGACATCTGCACAATGACCAAAGAAATACGAAAGTTCATGTACGTAATACTATAGATCATGAATGATTAGTTGAATGCTAGGTCTAACACTGTACGCATATAGGTGGTGAGGTGGGTCCCTATGTCATATAGGGACCCATCAAGCCCCTATATGACATAATAAGGGATCTACCTTCCCTCCCGGGAGGAGGTAGGAAAAATTTATATATATATATACATATACATATATATCCAACAGGCTGGCATAGTTGAAAGTTTACAAAGGGATCATTTTTTTAGGGAATAGGTACAAAGAATACTATTTGGATTTGTATTAAGTTGATGGGCCATCATGTATGGGTGTGCAGGTTACATTAAAGCTAGATATGCATCTCCCAAAGCCTTTCCTGACCCACAGAGGTATTTGGTAAAAATTGGGAATGTCCTAGGGAATATGATTTCTACAAGGTCTAAGTATACCACTTACTTTTAATCCGCAATGGTTAACACATTCTACTTTTGTTGTTGCATGGTTTTTAAACCTGCAATGGAGGCATGGAGGCGTAATATTATAAGGCACAATATGGTGGATTTTTTTCTATAGTATCGGGCCTAGGGAACATTAGTCAAATATAGAATATCAAATAAGCTTCACATGGCATACTAGGAGTTTAAATTCGCTTAAGGTGAATTAGGTGGTTGTGGTATGACACCATGTATGAAGACATAAGAAATACGTAGGCTCTAATATGGTATGTGTATAGCCTAATTAGGGTTTCAGAGGAGCCGAAAGCTATACACGAGGCTAAACGCCTAGTTACAGTGTTAGCAGATATGATTTACCCTACTTTCAGCGGATTAAGACATTTAGCATGCATTACCGATACTAAGGTACTCAGGGCTACTGATTTTGGCAAAAATGGCATGAGATTTTTCAACGGTTCATCGGCCAGGAACTCAGATACAATCCAGATTAGGATTTGGCGCCTTAATGAGGTATGGTACATGATATTTTCGTTTGAATTCTCTCTCCTTATATACCACGGAATGGGAGGGCCGCCATCTTTGGCATTTGAGTGCTTGTCGTTGAAAGAAATTTTGCTTGGGCATTCTGAAAGCGCCGGCCTTGTTTGCAAATCTCACCACAGTAGTAATCCCATGACGAGACCTGAAGGTTCAGCCAATAAGGGACCAACTAAGGCAGATATTCTGGAAATGTTAAGAGAGGCAGGAGTTGATTGTAGTTTTGTTGGAAGAAATGAAGGTGCTGCTGTGAAAAAATCTGAACTGATGGAGATGGCCGTCAAAGCTGGAATTAATATCATGGCCAAGAGAAAGGCCAATAGTAGCAAAAGGCCTGCTGCAGTGAGTGTGCAAAATCTTGTGTTTAAAAACAGATCTGCTTCAACTTCTCTTGATCAGACTTTTCCTGGGGCTAAGAGCAACATCAACAATATATCTAGTCAAGAGGACGAATCTCTCTGTGGAGACGTTCCCCTAAATCAGGTTTCTCTACACTTATGATCATTTGAGATTTGCATTATAAAAATGACGGGGGAAGGGAATAGATAACTGCACATAACTGTAAGATTTGTGATTATATGCTAGTTTAAATTTTCTCTGGTTTTGTATGAAATTTTATTAGGCATCTAGCCCTTAAGTTGAGGCAACCAGCTGGTAAGTCTCTCTGCTTTAAGTGTTAAGTAGCGTAAACAAATGAACATGGTCCACTTCAAACGAGAAGGTGATAAAGGGAGTGTACTCTTACTTTCTACTTTCACTTTCATGTATTTCACAAAAATGAGTTTCGAATATGTTGAAGGGCGTTGAGCCATGGAACACCATTGCTTACACGCTAGCAAGAAATGAAATTTTACCCTTCTTAGGCTAACGGTTTTTTTTCTTTGCCGTGTAACCTGTTTTTCATCTACATACTCGTTTTTTCCTCATGTTTTTGAGCATAAGCAAAGGGAGCACACTGAAGAATGCAAACTGAGCAACAAAGCTTTCTTTGATTTTGTTTTGGCACGCAAAAATGATCTTACTTTTCTGCAAATGAGACTCATCTATAAGATGTTCAGGTCGTATTACTTTCCTAAGGCTTACTGCTGCAAGTGTAATAGTGGAATGGAGGATTCGGCATTTACTCTTTAAACTATTTTGCCTAATAGTTTAGCTTTGCCTAGTAGTTTATTTATATACAAGATGCTCGTGTCGTTATCACTTTCCCCGATTTGGTCTGCTGCAAGTGCAAGGAAAAAGAAAAGTAGAAATGTTTCAGTTTTCTGCCAATAATATGCTGAACATATCTATAGTCTCTTAGGCTTTCAGTACTTTGCCACGATTTTGTTAGGCAGATCTAATTTATTTTGGCTGGCTAAGCTTTCAAACTTATGAAGGGTTTTTGATATAAAACATATGAATATATTCTGCTTTAAGATATAATGTCATGAATTTATTTGCAGCAGTTAATATTAGCAGGAATTTGAGGTGTTTGAAACAACAAGGACGTCTGTTTGTTGCATGTAGGCTTTATTTCTACATAGGTTATGTTGAGTAAACCAAAGGCACTTATTTCTTTAAAAACATGAACTGCTTGTGTTTCTGCACTGTTTAGCACTGGCATGTCAATATAGTTTATGAGAGATGTACTTTACAAAAAAGTAGTGCAGTATGGAGATGTCTATAGCAGGGTAATCATGCAAACAGGGTAAGTTAAATGTTTAGCTTAAAAGTATCATGGATTTAAGAGATGGAAATATCTGCATACCTTTCTGGAGTGTATATACTATGGTATGGATTGGATTAATGCCTTGTGAGTAGCTTGAATGTTAGATATGGAATGAAATAAAAACTTTGAACATTGGTTTGTATCATGGAACTTGTGGACATTATAAGGTGAACATAGGAATTGAAAGGGATGGTGGAGAATGGTATTTAACAGTCTCCTTGTATAAAAAACAGGAACTGATAAATCCGACCATGTCACAGGCTATCCTGGACTGGTTTTGGATGTCTAGACCTGGACTTAGTCTTCGAGGCAAGGTTCAGGCCTAGGCTTTGTGACCAAGACATGATAAAATAGAGTAGGTAGAAGAAACTCCGGTTACCTGCAATCCAACCATTCAAGCATTAGCCATAATCTGGGTAATCAAGAAAGGGATTAGCAGGTAAGCGAGAGAGTCTCATGGCATATAGCCTTTCGACCTTAAAAAACAACAATATAACAGCTCAACTGAGTAGGACATGATGAAAACTTCAGAATGTTATAACCAAATCAAGAGATGTAAAGATAAAAGTACTTCCTGTTTTTCTCGCCAGAAGTCATGGCACAATTTTGCAAAGCCCACAAATGCTTATGCAAAACGATTCTGTATGTAAATCATAGCCAACGTAAGGATGAAAGCATCAATAGAAAAACCTTAATGACTAAGTCTTAATCATGTAGCTTGACCTCAATGTGATTTATTACCTTTCGCGATGATGTGGATAAGCATATTTCTTTGTTCTCGAAAAAACATTCAAAGGCATATTTTTTTTTTTTTAAAAAGGAGAGAGCAAGCAACAAGCACGCTTCCTTTGACTTATGCAATCGAATAGGATTGTTAATCAAAAACTTAAAAAACCTGATTTAGAAGACATCTCCATCAATAAAGTCGTCATTTTGGCTTGGTAAAAAATACTAAAAACGCTCCCGCACTCGGGCGTGAGCTCCATGCTTGTTTCATTGTAAGATCTTGGAAACTCTCCACATATCGTTTTTTCCAAGTCACTTACATTTGTAGTTGTAGCGTGGATATCAATAAATGCCCTTCTCACTCCTAAAAGTGTTCTTGTCTTTGCCCAAATGTTTGGCTTTTAACCAAACACTAACCATCACAAGAGAAATCTCTGTTCACGAGATGCATCATCTCTCGTCACTTGGAGACAGATAGTCTAAATGCAAGAGGAAGAAAAGTTCCACGTTGCGCATCATGAAGAGGCAAAACAGGCATATAATAAGGGATCCTATATGCATGGCTCCTCGGTTTGACATGTATCTGAGAGAAAACAATGGAAACCTTTTCTTGTGTACACTTGCCGCACAACCTTTATAATCAAACGGTTTCTCACCGGGCACTAGGACTTGTCATCCTTAATATGAACATTCAAAATCCCGTCCATTGGTTACAGAGTGTAGATCGAGGCAACCGCCACACAGTTTGGACAAAAGAAAAAGCAAACCTAGTGTTCACATAGCGGTATCTTTAATGCCAAGTAATTTTGCCGGGGAAATCAAATGCCCGTACTCCATGAAATGCAAAATCTATGTTCATAAAATTTCACAAAATAGATAGATCAAAGAAATGCACCTTACTTTTGCTTTTGACGCGTTCGTGTAACATTTGACATGCCGCAGATCATCATTATACTTGTCATAAGCAAAGTGATAACAGCCGCGTGAGGATTTCGCAATCGGCGTAACGCATACACACCATTGCTTGCCGCCGTAGTCTTAAGGGATTCCAAAGTACTGCAGTTCAAGCATGCCTTCCATTGAAAAAAAGTATGAATGGTGCTAAGATACATTCTCACCAAACTTCCACCGCCGTTTAGTGTCCGATACGTGCATCCCTAGAGGTGCTCTACCGGAAGCATCCCTTTCAATAGTATGCCGATGTATGCTCCATCAGACGGTGTGAAAATACCCAATATTTACATGCTATTTAAAAACCAAAGATGAACTCCCTCACGTAAATAGTCCAAGTTATTTTAAAGGGCCAACAATAGTTAGACACCTCAAGACATTATCCTTCATTGGATTTTTTTGGTAGTAAAAATACCTCCAACCCATTATCGGCAAAGATCATTCAAAAGACATGCATACATACCTTTGCCGTAGTCCAAATCCAAATTCATGTCAAGTAAAATTTCATACAAAACATTATACATGCAAGTTAGTTTAACTTGATAAAGACAAGTGGCAACCATGCCTTATATTAGAAAAAGGTGCATGCATGCAAGTCAAGCATGGGAAATGTAAAATGAAAACCTATTTTCTTCAAGTAAAGTGACGAATGGGAAAAAAACATCAAATGATACCCAGGCATTTGGTTTTTTAAAAAAAATATATCCCTTAAAGCTATGATATTCCACTGTTAAAATGCAAAATTTACTGGAAGAGAGACAACCTTTGGAAAATACCTTATGCAGGCTTTTGTATGCTCTCAATTTATGGTCCAAAGTAACAATGTGCATATTTTATAGCCACAATGGGATATCCTTAAGCAAAATCATGTTGCTCCATTTAAGGAGCTTTCATATATTGTAACTAAGTACGTACCTTGTTGTGCCAAATCCATATCATGTGTCCACCACAGTCTCAATAGGATATTCCTAAGCAAAAGTGCACTGCTCCATTAATCGATCCTTGCACTCCAAGATTTTTAAAGTATTTTAACCATATAGGCTATAATGTCAATCAATAAAAGCCTAGTGCTGAGCAATCTTCTAGAACGGCTTGAATATTGCATCTCTCTTGGTGCAAGTTTGTGTCATGCCTCCCTGGCATGTAAATGCTTTAAAGCCATTTTTTTGTTTGAGGTGAAATTAGATGTCTCAAAAAATAAGTATCTTACAACAACTTTGTCCAATTGACAAGGCCTGATCTCATTCCAAACTTCGATGTAAAACTGAACAATTGAGAAGTATATAAATCAAATTGGCAATGCTAAATTAGTGGGACATAAGCCTAAGATTGTCATTTGTATTTACAAGTATGCGTAAGCCACCCTTTGGATCATTGCACTTTCGTTAGAACTTCCCATATTACCAAGGTCAAAGCCAATCTTTGGATTTTCAGAGAAGATTAATAGAGTCATGTCATTCCACTACCAGAAAAAGTTCTCAAACTAGAAATCCTAGCATAATCAGTTAAGCCTGAGCCAGCCATTGGATATATATGTATATATATATATATATATATATATATATATATATATATATATATATATATATATATATATATATATATATATATATATATATATATATATATATATATATATATATATATATATATATATATCAAATGATATATCTATAGGTATATCGGATGGGGGGCATCGCCTTTAGGGTGTATATAGACACAAATCCTGGCCGTCCAACCCTCCATATCTTGAGGTGGCGCAATTATGGCCCTCAGATCTGATGGGGGCATACATGGGCATGCATGGGGCATGCACCACATCCCTAAACCGTCGGATATGTGGAAGTTAAATCTTGGCCATTGATTTAAGGTTAAAGAAGGTGCAAAGAAACTGCACCACAATTAATACGTTGGTGAGGTGGCACCGCATTTATTATAAAGATTTATAAGAAATTAAATGTGAGCTTATGAGGTGGCGCCACCACATATTTTGCTTTTTTATTATAATATTTTGTATTTTTTACATCGTTGACGTGGCAATCCCTTAACTTCTTCTGAAATCGCGATGGGGAAAGTCTGCGTTACCTGCGCTGTTATTTTCGAGCCCCGCACTTTGAGGTTGAGCTATGGCTTCGTTTCGAGCATTGCTATCAAGCTTGCTCTGTTTGCGATCTGTATTTTATATTAATGCGGGAATATGGAGGCGCCGGAGCTTGGGATTGTTGCGCTATTTGCCTTGGAGATCTTGAAGGCGGGGCAAAGATTAGGCTTCTTCCCCGTTGCCACCATTGTTTCCATCCGATCGCGATAGATGTTTGGTTAATGTCGCAACTTGCCCTCGCTTTTGCGTGGGAAGCTCCGGCTGGCTCGGGTGGCTCTGCAAAACAATCGCGATGGTAGGATTCCGTAAACTGAAACAGAATTTCTTGGGCTCTGCAAATTTTCTTCTTTTGCAGAGCAAAGAAAATTTGGCTAGCAACAGAGTTTGTTGATTTTGTTGAAGAGCATCGCATAACGTTTTGGATCTCTTTTGAAGAATCAATTTTTTTTTTTCAGAGCTCTAAATCGAATCCGACCTAATACTTGGTGTGACGGTTGGTGTGGCGTGATCGATCAAAAAGTGTGGCGTGGAACAAATAGGATTTGGTGTAAATACTTGGCTGTAAATATTATCTAGAATAAAAATGCTGGTTGGATGACTCCGACCGATTGTGCCTCTGATCTGGGTTCTTCCCTTTCGTCGAAATCTGAGAAGAAATCTTCCCCTGCCTGCTTCGACTTCGTTTTCCATTGGTGTTGGTAGATTTGTAGTGGCTTCTGCAACTGGTAGATTCACGTCATTTGTTGATATGGTGCTCTCACATCAGGTATAATTTGTTCTATACATGATGCGTGAAGCCTTGATTGATGTAAGGTCGGGATGTCCATATTTATTTGTCGATCGAAGGACGTTATCTTTTTTCAGAATATGATCTCCTATATGTCCAAGAGGTCTCTGGGCTCTTAAAGCTTTATCACCATTTGATCTCGTGCACACATAAGATGTGTGCCCTGGAAGCATTTATAATTTTGTTGTGTTTGATGTCTCTCAGGGTGTAGAAAGGAAAAACAGGTTGATTTTGAGACTGATGGAAGCTCTACTTTATCCCAATTCAGTAGCATACAAAGAACAACTCATATGATTTGCTGCCCTCAATCATACAAAGCTTCTCGAGGTTTGTGGATCAAACTCAACAACTTTGATTTGACCGTAAATTTGGTTTGTTTGATAGTTGTTGGACACTGATACTAACTTTTTCTCATTAAATGATTGCAGTTGGCTTTACATGCTAGCCTTTGCTTGGGCAAACCAAACTGCGAGCTAAGATTGCCGAGGTCCAGCGAATCGATATATTTACGAGAGGATGGCGGAAAGTGATTATGGCCAAATGCACGAAGTCCAATTGATAAGCGATTGAATATTGGGTTGATGCTTCAAAGAGCCTTTGAGGATGCACTTTCGTTGCGTTGTATGGCCATGGTGACCATACTCTAGAAAGGAGTAATTGAGACATATGTCCGCAGTCGTATCATGTAAGGATTAGGTGGTCTTTCTTATGCACGGGAGGTTTCTCCTCTTATCTTTGCTTTTATCTGCCTCCTCTGCCGTATGCACGACCTTAATTGGTGAAGGGATCAATTAGAATGCAATGGCATCATTAAGGGTTAATTACATCATGTTAATTTCTTTGAGAACTTCGCATTTAAAAAGTAAATGTAGGAAGCTCATATTCTTAACTCACAAGATGGAAGTGTTGGGGCAAGAAGATAGGGGGCCATGGTTATTCTTTCTTCATTGGACTGCCTTTCAAATGCTCTTGATGCTACTCTGAAGGAGTTGCCTGACTATAACAACATTGATGGAAAGGGCAAAACTGTCAATGGTGGTCTGGATGCACATGGCAATGTTCTTCATGTTGCACTGGTTGGAATGAATAACTAAATGAGTTTCCACCAAGACAGATAGTTGTGATTTAGTTTTGTACACATGTTTACAATTCTTGGTCCATAATGTTTCAAATTCTGTGCATATGCTAGGAATTAAATAAATGCTGAATTTCATTCAACATTCACACATGTCTACACCTTTTAAAGGAGAGCGCTTGACGGCAATGTTTCAAGCTGTTGGAATCAATATTGTTAGTTGTATAATTCAAAATAAATCGAAGATTGTTCTCCAACACGTCATTGTTTCCCTTGGTCTATAGAAACATAATGCTTTACGGGTTTGTGACTGAGTGTCGAAATGTTTTACATCTTTGTGTCCAAAAGAAAAATATCGTTCTTATCTTTTAAACTTAGTGTTCAAAAGAAAAATGTTCAAATATCGTAGCAATTAGAAAAAACAATGGATAACTTCTCACACCATATATATAACATTTAGCGCACAAAACCATCTCATAATGCAACCTAGATCAAGCTCACTACTATGTATTTGCTCGACTTGCTCGACTTAAATTTTCTCGACATATTTAGAACATTTGTTTAGTTATATTACGTTGTTTAGCTATTTTATTTAGTTATTTTGCGCCTAGGCAACAGATTTGACACAAATATAGTCTTCTTTTTTGCAAGCAGCTTTGCTTCATGCTTTTAATTTAAGGTCGAAAATGTTCAAGAACTTCTGATGCTGCATGCATATCTTTATGTATGCTCAGTAACAAGCAACATGGTGTGATTCTTTGTAGATTCTTAAGTCAATGCTTGAAAGGATAAGTTTGGGTAATGTTGGGAATGTATAATTTTGATAAATTTCATTTGATAATGGATTTTTGTTTAATAGGAAATTATCAGAGGCAAAGTCTGCATATGAACCGTTCTTAGTTAGTTCCGTGATACATTTGTGCGATACATTAGTTTTTCTCTGTGTTTGGAGTTCCAATTTAAATTTCAATTTGAGATATTCTTTTTGTCGAGTATGTACGACATTTCTGATAAAGGAGGCCTTGGATTTACAAACGTTCGTGATTTGACATGTTTACACAATGAATTTGAAAATATGTACTTAGGAACTTTCGTAGATCATTCTTTGAGCTTTTCAATGCATGCTTATGCTTGAGAAACAGAGTTTGTTTGCTGAAGTTATAGCTCTCTTTCTAGGTTGCTGTAAAATTAGAACGATGAATGCGTTTTGTCATATTCCTTTATCTTTTCAACGGATACTCTTGCCGCAAAGATAGATCTTGAAGTGAAAACTTATGTTAAAATTCTTACTACCAAAATGATAAGAGGCAATTCACCATTTGAGGACTATATGTTAGGAGAAATGCTATATAGTTATATGAACTATATAGCAATGTTGACATATCCAAGTTCCACTATGATAGCATCAAAGTCGAGCTATCAAACTCGACTTTTCTAAATAAGTTTTTTTGTACATTGGAGTTGTCGTTGTCAAATTATTCTTAGAGAATCTTAAAGAATCTAGTGGAATCTTCATAGGATCTTAGAGAATCTAGAGGAATCTCAAGAGAATCTTAGGGAATCTAGGAGAATCTTTATGGAATCTTGAGAAATCTAAGAGAATTTACATGGAATCTTGGAAAATCTAAAGGAATCTTGGGATAATCTTTGAAAACCTAGGGAAATCTCAAGAGAATCTTAGAAAATCTAGGGAAATCTTTGAGAATCAAGAGGAATCTTGATAGAATCTTGAAGAATCTTGGAAAATCTTCGTAGAGTCTGTGAGAATCTAAGAGAATCTACCTAGAATATTGCAGAATCTAAAGGAACCTTGGGCTAATCTTCAGAAATCTAGAGGAATCTTTCATGCTGGGTGTGTTTTGAAGGGTCGACTTCGTGTAGTCCGTCATATTACAAACACTTGTATATATATATATATATATATATATATATATATATATATATATATATATATATATATATATATATATATATAAATATATACATATATATCCAATGGTTGGCATTGTTAACATTGAATGTCTGATGGAATATCTGACAAGTAAAATTATAGGAGTTACATTTAGTGACCATGTTGTCGCTTTGAGTGACAGGACCTTCAAACTAGCTTGATTTGTTGGACCATTGAGATAATGGGGACGCTTTACGTTCTTTCTAACATATAAACTTCTTTAGTAATCGCACTAGGTAGACCCCATCACTTGGATGCCCTAGACCTAGGTTACACCCTACCCCATAATGTCTTAGAATATACAAAATCCCGACCTTAGTGGTGTAACGTATGACCATTCTTCCATTACATCGACTTCCATCCACTAATACATGGCCATTTACATGGAACAAGGTATTGTGGTGGTGAAACGCTTGCACACTCGTGCGAAGCATCGGGGCAACATTTTAACAATTAGTTGGACTTTTTGGATATCTGACCACACCTTAGTGTTTGGTGGATGACATGGCATGGCATTTGGCACAACAGGTATAGAAAAATTGTGATGTTTGCATGAAATTTTCGTAATGTTTTATTTACCATAGGTCGTGGACTTAAACAAAAAGGTTTGTAGTTCTACGATTCACATGCTTGATGGCCAAAAGGCGGATGGCCCATACTTTACAATTGATCTCCAAATCCAAAGGAAGTTGACCACTAATGACACGACAGGCCAAGGCATCTATGGACCGATTATACAAAAAGTGTTGACGATTTATTGATCACACATGGCTTAATTTTTGATGTACGATATTCTGCGATTTTCCGGATGGGCCAAGTAAAAAACACTTTTTAGGGTTCATAGAGTATCTGGGGTGGCGGCGAGGTTTGATGGGCCATCAGCCAGACACCTTTTATATATATTTTTCAACTCACGGCATGCTTGAGCCATAAAAATCCAGAGACGCACCTTTCATTCACGCGGTTTAAGCATGCTTCAAGTTCACGGGCGGTGAAAGTAATGATCGATTTGAATAAAGGTTGTCATACACATGGCGTAGATGGCAAATGAACCGAAGGTAATGGATTTAACTAGCTTGCTCTACTAAGTTCTAGGGTTCTTAGTTTTCAAGCTTTTCTTTGGCTATGATGTACGATTCTTGGCGATTTTTTGAAGCAAGGGTTCGGCATGTAAAAACTCCACAGGGGACATTCATTATACTTATGTGAGAGGTCAGATTCTTGTATCTTTTTAAGGCTCATAGAGCATTTCGTAAACCTGCAGTAAAGCATGCATTAAACGCGGTTGGTAATTGTAAAATGGAGGAAAAACGTAAATCTAGTGATGAAGGATCATTAATCTGGCCCGGCAGTGAAACCCGAGCATTGACTATAGTAAGGCTTTGTGCTTTGTTAAGAAGCCGAAACATAAAAGCGGTAAGGCAATTTATGCAAGGTGAGCAAGCATTCCATTGTTGCTTATTCAAGAACAATGACAAGAACCGAGGGCGCTATGAATACTAAGGCAACGGCGATATCATTAGCATGTTAAGAGAGAATTGATTGTAAAAATGATGGTGTAGCAATCAAGAAAGCGATTCTTAAGACATGGCTAAAACAGTGAGGAATTGATATCAATGCCAATAAAGGGTTGCTAAGGCGCCCTAATTCTAGTCTGAGGCATGCAATTTGGTGCTCTATGGAAAGCTTGATGCAGCTACAACTACAAATGCAAATGCTAGGAGTCTGTGTTAACCTTGCAAACTAATGAGGGCGATTTCATTGAGGAAGATAGCGTGCCCTTAATCAGGTTCATTTACATTTATGTGGTCTTTAATAAAAGTAATCAAACCACGGTTTTAAGCGAATCTTTGGGGAAAAATCTTGCATGCATATCTAGTTTAATTATCTTAAGATGTTTAGTGTTAACAGTTTATTTAGCGACCCAATATTCTTTGTGATTCTCCAAACATAAAAGAATCTGTTGGACCGATATAAAGGAAGTTTTCTCACCCTCATAAAGTCGTCCTTATTTCTTTGTTTTGTCATTCAAAATATCGATTATCTTTTCCATGATGATCTAGATGTATGGTATTTTGTATCTATGCTCTGACATTTAACTCTCAAGTTTCTAGGCCGAGAGGCACAAAAGATTCTTTCTCATTACTTGATTATAAGTTTATGACTTAGCTTTATCTCAATTTTAAAGTTGAAGGGCTATAAGCCCGGAGATTCTTTGCTTACACGCTAATCCCTTTCTTGATTACCCGGTTTATGGCTAATGCTTGATTGATTGGATTGCGGGTAACCGAGTTTCCTCTACTTTTCTCAAGTTCTAAATAAAATGGAGCACTCCGGTAAATGTCGTGTTCTGCGCAAACACATCTGGTTCAAAAACGTTCTTCTTAAAAGATATTGTTTTCTTGAGCAAAAGATATGCTTTTAAGCTATTCGGGTTCTTTCTTTACCCCAATTTTGAATGCTCTAAATGCATGATCATCAAAGGCCGATCGGTGGAAGAAGAGTTCCTATCTAGCCTTAATATTTGGGATAAATAGGATAATACTACTTTTTTTATGCATTTGCGATCTTAAAGACATATCTGGTTTGCCATATCTGCTTTAAGAAAGGGCTACCTCTGCCATCTATATTTACCAAGTATTAATGGAAAATAATTTTGAAAAACGTCTTTTGGCTTTCTTAAATAAAAAACGTACATATCTTTGAGTTTCTCCCATGAGCACTCTGTTTGGTTTCATAAGTTAAAAAATGAAATATTATTATAGATGAATTGCAGACATTGGTTATATAATATTGACCAAGTTTATGAACGAATGCAAATCGTATACATTTAGTCTAAAGGATCTATTGGCATTCTTTGAGCATTTTAGCATAATACTATTATTCATGACAAAGAGTTAGAATGAATATAAGGTGTTTTTCTATTTACCTTATGATGATCCGACACTGTAGTATTACAATATTGTATTCACTAAGGCTCTGACTTCTCTCACTGGCTTATTAGATGGGCATAGGTTTTAGAACCTGGTCTTAATAAATTGGTATCTAAGCAATCTAATAACATGCATGATGGTATGACAATGCATCAACATAGTACAATATGTCTACAAGAATTTGGCTTAATGTATCTTGAATAAAAAATTTCAACATCGTTTTGTTTTTGCATCTTTGAAGTCCGGCTTGCTTTATATGGCTCACTTGGTATTACCTATAAGGTTATCCTTTCATTGATTTGGAACAAATAAGTCCAACACAGCTAGGTTCATCCTTGTCGAGTTGGGTGCCTGGGGTTTGGTCTTTGGATCGAGGTCTTGGCTTCTATATATTAGTGACTTGGTTCTTGGTTTAACCCGGTAGTGGCCTTATGGGTGATACTGGTGGTGGTATGTCGCGTCCAAAGATCTTGCCATATTTTTTAGTACTATTTAACCGGGTTTACATATGTATCTTGGAATAGTTAGCACACATTTTTTATGATAATAGGAAGGTGCAACACCAAGTTACCCCTATTTCCAGCCAACCATGATGTTGGTCGGTGAAATGCCAGGGCACACCTCAATATAGACCCAACCGGCGAAGGCACTTGGATATAATGTCGCGTATCGACGACCTGCTCTAATCGGTGTGCGGACAATTCTTTCATGCATACTTAGCAAGGACTTGACATCATCATATTATCGTGATGGAGACCAATACTCCTATCGGGGGATCACTCAGCCATCACTCACATGGGTATGAGCAATTTTCTCACACTAGTTCTGAGGTTTTCTCTAAGGTCAATTATGACATACCTACATGCAAGGACCAAATTGTGGCGGGTACACTAGACTTCCCATGGCCCATTCAATTCCAATGAGAAAAGGAGGCTGCAAATTTAAGGACAGACCTTTGTTAAGGGGCTTCTGACCCTTGAGCGGACTAATGGGGTTAAGTTCACATTTCCTCCTAGCATCAATAGAAGGACACGTGTCAAAACTGCTGCTTACCCGTTAAAATTGTACCCAATGCTATGCTCAACAAGCTATGCATTCGATGTAAGTATGCTACCGAGGAGTACAAAATGCCTTGAATGCCTTCTGGCATTGGTAGCGAATATGTCGCAACAACAATGATATTAATCCGGTTGAAGAGGAAGAAAGCTCCCCATTTGGGTTAAATCTCTTCAATTGTAGTCGTTTCCCTATCATGACCCAAAAGAGAAGTAGAATCTCATGGTGAGCAATTACAAACAAGCCCTTTGGAAAAGCAAAAACTTGGGTGTCTTGGCCCCATCGATCTTGAAACTGGAAAAAAGTTGGCCAACATTAATGATGAAAGCTTGAGGGGAGCATGTAATGATCTTGACAATTTGCATAAGAAAAGTTGAAAAAATGGAAGTTGTTTTGCCTTTTCACGCCAAATGTTTGGGGTTGGAATGCAAGAAGTTGCACCTATTACTATCGGGCGAAAAAAAGTCATCAAGCAAGAGTTGACGAAAGGAGACATGATTTTTACATCAAGAAGATGTGGCGCGCCTTTGCCCATTCGTGAAATGCACTTGTGGAAAGGCGGCTAAGGAAAATGGTGATTGCCACACTCCATTATTTGGTTTAGACCATGCTATACGGTTCTAATGAACAACTTGGATATGGCATGGCCAATGTACCCCCGCAGTTGTGAGATTTGATGCATTCGCTCTCTCTTGTCTACCACACCACTTCAAACTCTTGTGCAATGCACTCATTGGGTACCCTTCGGGTTAGGGATTTAATGATTAAAATGAGTATCAAATATCTTTGATAATCAAGCCAAACAGACTTGAACAAGGAGTTTGGAAATACTAAACTCGCGATATCCTTTTTGAGAAGACTATTAAACCTCTCAAGTTCCTTATTGAAGCGAGGAAGAGGTTGGCAATCCTAACTTGACCATCGGAAATGGAAAAGGTTTGATGAACTGATGACCCGAATAATCTATTATCATGCCTCCAAAACTTACAAGCGACCAGAATCTCACCAATTCAAAAGGCGGTGATAATTATGTGGCAATGAAATCATTGAAATCGAGGACACTAGTCTTGCGGATGGATCGTGACTAAAGCTACTGCTTCATCCAAATCGGATCATATGACATCTCAAACCGTAACTTTGGCCGGTGAGCGGCAATAAGGTATGGTTGATGTATTTCTTCATGCACTCTCTTGCTTTTCTTGTTTTTGATATTTTCTCCCGTCCCCAAATATGATTTAAGCTACCCTTCCCTCGCTACTAATCATAGAGCTCATATTGATTTAATTTAACATATAAAAGGGATGCATGGGTTTTCTTTAAACCAAGCAAACGGATTCAATGTCTACTTAGACATTACTTTTAGAACTGATCTATTGATCATTCACATGAAAACATTTTTCAGATAAAGACCAGAACTTTAGTTCTAAATGCTGATGGTGATTGGGGCCTGACCCTTACCAAGGACAAAAGCGAAAAAAAGTTTGTCCACCTATGTTTCTTTTCTAAGGCAGTTAGCTAGTAAGTGAAGGTTAGCAGCTTCTTGAGTTGCAACTCAAAGTCCTTCGGGGAGAAGGGTACATCCATATTTGAAAACTCCACGTTTGGTTGGAGATATATCCACAACCTCAAAAGCCTTTTCTATAGACCCAGAATTATCTTTGCACAAGCAGGGGATGTCAAGTGCCCATGCAGCAATCCCACTCTGAGTAGATTCATTGACAGTGATATTGGTCACATTAAATTTACTGAGATGTAAATTTAGTACATCATGTAGCTTTGAGAAATTTCTTTGTCATGGGATTAAACCATATCCCCGATCAACCTTTCACATTGCAAGAATTTAAGAGAGATGAAAAGCAACTGTTGACCAATTCTTTATGGTGCATGGGTTCTCTTTTCACAAGAATGAGCGAAGCTATTGATAAATGCAAGCACAATATTCTCAAATGCTAAGATGGCAGCTATAGATCTCATAAACAACAACATGGGCAGCAAGCATAAATATCGATCAATGATGAGGATGTAAAGAAAAACATCGATTGGCTTAAGGATAACTTTCTTTACATCTCAGAATTGACAAGGCTGCACGAACAATGCATCTTTATTTGCCCAACATATTAGGAGTGAGGCTTACCATAGGCTTAATAGCTTTGACTTTGAAAAAGTATCTCTTGAACCCAGATATGATTTTAGAATGGATAAAAATGACCACGGGCACCCTCATCGAAGACCTCATTGATAATAACATGACTTTACCTTACTTATTGGGCATATATAAGGCCCATAAGAAAGAATACCGATGGATAACTAATGCATAACACGTTTTCTCTAAATTAGCAACACTTGTAGCTGGCGGCACAATACCATACTTGAATTATGGCCCGAATTTGCCATGAAAGATGTGCGGACTCAATTTTTTAGTCAACATAAGATTAAAGCATCATGGGTCATCAATTCAATTTATGATCTGATGCCAGAACCTACCAAAGTAAGATTGACGATTTATTAGTTTGTGACATAACAAAATGTTATGAAAATATTCCACTCCAAGGTGAGCAAGGCATTGCCTCTATTATAGGGGAAGTGTGCGATTTTTGCATGGAAAAGCCAAAAATCACTAAGCGACAAAGTACAATTTATGGTACTGCTTCAAAAGCAATGGTGGTGTTGAAGTAAAATGGAAGACAATTGCACCAAAAGGGTGCAAATGGTCACATATGAACCAAGAGCTATTCTGCAGGATTAACACCTGGTTGATCAACAATTGTTTTCTTTGCATGGGACAAGGAGTTTGGAGACAGATCAAGGGGATTCCTATGGGTTTTCCATGCAGCCCCGCATGGTGTAACCTATATCTAGCTATGTTTGAGCTCAGTTATACTAAAAACTAGCCACAAATGGTAAGATGGTTGAGGCTGCATCTTTTTAGAAACACACACAGTATATTGATGATCTCATGGGGATCAATGGCTACTACATGAGAATGTACCTTGGATTGGACGGTAATGTCACTAATCAGGAGCATATCTATGACTTGAACATTTTGAAAATTAAGGACGAGACTGAATACTGGGCAGTAGCTGATGATCTTCCCATGATTGGTAGGAAAGTTAACTTCCTGAATATGACGATTGAGATTCTTAATAGATTTCAAGGGAGTCTTGTACCTACAGATATGATAAGAGGGACAAATTACCATTCCGCCACCAAATTTATACACACTCCAAATGCCGGACCATACTTAATGGCTTGCAATGTGATTATGTCGCCGTGATACCATACATCTATGTGTGCAGTAATCCTCTGTTTGCCAAAGATTTGCATATGCTCCGTCTAACATTCACACAGAAAGGATTCAAAGCAAAAAGATGTCTGGAGGTCGCTATACAAAGGCTTGTGATGATGTGAACTTTCCGGACTACAATATGACATGAACACCCTAATCGTGAACTCAAAAATACAGTATTTAACCTTTTTGAAACTTGTCTACTTTTATACACAATTTTTTTCTTCGCTTACGCTATTATAATTCCGCAATTAGGTGGTGGAGCTGGTCCCCATGTATATAGGGATCCCTCTGCTCCCCTATATCTTAACCTGGGACATTGCTTCACCTCCGGGGAGGTAGGCAATATTTATATATATATAAATATATACATATATATCCAATGGTTGGCATTGTTAACATTGAATGTCGATGGAATATCGACAAGTAAAATTATAGGAGTTACATTTAGTGACCATGTTGTCGCTTTGAGTGTGAGACCTTCAAAACTAGCTTTGATTTGTTGGACCATTGAGATAATGGGACGCTTTACGTTCTTTCTAACATATAAACTTCTTTAGTCTGCACTAGGTAGACCCCATCACTTGGATGCCCTAGACCTAGGTTACACCCGCCCCATAATGTCTTAGAATATACAAAATCGACCTAGTGGTGTCTTTATGACCATTCTTCCATTACAATCAACTTCCGATCCACTAATACATGGCCATTTACATGGAACAAGGTATTGTGGTGTAGTGAACCAGTTGCACACAAATCGTGGCGTAATCTTGGGCATTTTAACAATTAGTTGGACTTTTTTTTGGATATCTTTGACCACACCTAGTGTTTGGTGGATGACATGGCATGGCATTTGGCACAACAGGTATAGAAAAATTGTGATGTTTGCATGAAATTTTTCGTAATGTTTTATTTACCATAGGTCGTTGGACTTAAACAAAAAGGTTTGTAGTTCTACGATTCACATGCTTGATGGCCAAAGGCAGTATGGCCCATACTTTACAATTGATCTCCAAATCCAGGCGTAGTTGACCACTAATGACAGGGCCAAGGCATCTATGGACCGATTATACAAAAGTGTTGACGCATTTATTGATCACACATGGCGAATTTTTGATGTACGATATTCTCTGATTTTCGGATGGGCCAAGTAAAAAACACTTTTTAGGGTTCATAGAGTATCTGAGAATGGCCGGCGAGGTTTGATGGGCGCAGACAACCGAGACACCTTTATTATTTTTCAACTCACGGCATGCTTGAGCCATAAAAAACGGTACGCACCTTTCATTCACAGCAGTTTAAGCATGCTTCAAGTTCACAGACGGCTGAGCAATGATCGATTTGAATAAAGGTTGTCATACACATGGCCGTAGATGGCAAATGAACTGAAGGTAATGGATTTAACTAGCTTGCTCTACTAAGTTCTAGGGTTCTTAGTTTTCAAAGCTTTTTGTTATGATGATACGATTGTTTGGCGATTTTTTGAAGCAAGGGTTCCGGCATGTAAAAAAAACCTACAGGACATTCAAGATACTTGTACCGAGGCTCGATTCTGATTCTTTAAGGCTCATAGAGCATTTCAGAAAACCTCGCGAAAGCATGCATTAAACGGTTGGTAATTTAAAATGGAGGGAAAACGAAATCTAGTGAAGGATCCGCTAAATCTGGCGGAGCCAGCAAAGCGAGCACGGACTATGGTAAGGCTTTGTGCTTGGTTAAACGTAAAACATAAAGCCGGTAAGGCAATTGTAAGGTGGAGCAAGCATTCCATTGTTGCTTATTCAAGAACAATGACAAGAACTCCAGGGCGCCTGTGGAATACTAAGGCAAACGAAGGATATATCATTAGCATGTTAAGAGAAAGGGAATTGATTGTAAAATGATGGTGTAGCAATCAAGAAAAAGATTCTCAAAGACATGGCTAAACAGCAGAATTGATATCAATGCCAATAAAAGGGTTGCTACGGGGGAAAGCCCTAATTCTAGTCTGGAGGCATGCAATTTGGTGCTCTATGGGGAAAGCGGTGCCATTTAAACTACAAATGCAAATGCTAGGGCTGTGTTAACCTTAAAACCAATGAGGACGATTTCATTGAGGAAGATAACGTGCCACTTAATCAGTTCATTTACATTTATGTGGTCTTTAATAAGTAATCAAACACGTGGTTTTAAGCGAATCTTTGGGGAGTAAAAAATACTGCATGCATATCTAGTTTAATTATCTTAAGATGTTTAGTGTTCTATTTGATTTATTTAGCGACCAATATTGTTGTGATTCTCAAAGAACATAAAGAATCATTGGACCGATATAAAAGGGAAGTTCTCACCCTCATAAAGTCGTTATTTTACTTGTTTTGTCATTCTGAAAATCGATGTATCTTTCCATGATGATCTAGATGTATGGTATTTTGTATCTATGCTCTGAAGATTTAACTTTCTGTTTCTAGGAAACCAGTGATTCTTCATTACTTGATTATAAGTTTATGACTTAGCTTTATCTCAATTTTAAAGTTGAAGGGCTATAAGCCAGGAGATTCTTTTGCTTACCTGCTAATCCCTTTCTTGATTACCCAGTTTATGGCTAATGCTTGATTGATTGGATTGCAGGTAACCGGAGTTTCCTCTACTTTTTCTCAAGTTCTAAATAAAATGGAGCACTCCGTGCAATGCGTGTTCTGCAAACACATCTGGTTCAAAAACGTTCTTACTGTTAAAAAAGATATTGTTTTTCTTGAGCAAAGATATGCTTTTAAGCTATTCGTGTTCTTTCTTTACCCCAATTTTGAATGCTCTAAATGCATGATACTGCATCAAGCTGATCAGGTGGAAGAAGAGTTCCTATCTAGCCTTAATATTTCGGATAAATAGGATAATACTACTGTTTTATGCATTTGCAGTCTTAAAGACATATCTGGTTTGCCATATCTGTTTAAGAAAGGGCTACCTCTGCCATCTATATTTACCAAGTATTAATGGAAAATAATTTTGAAAAACGTCTTTTGGCTTTCTTAAATAAAAAACGTACATATCTTTGAGTTTCTCCCATGAGCACTCTGTTTGGTTTCATAAGTTAAAAAATGAAATATTATTATAGATGAATTACGAACATTGGTTATATAATATTATTTGTTTTATGAACGAATGCAACTGTATACATTTAGTCTAAAGGATCTATTGGCATTGCTGAGCATTTTAGCATAATACTATTATTCATGACAAAGAGTTAGAATGAATATAAGGTGTTTTTCTATTTACCTTATGACAGTCCAGCCTGTAGTATTACAATATTGTATTCACTAAGGCTCTGACTTCTCTCACTGGCTTATTAGATGGGCATAGGTTTTAGAACCTGGTCTTAATAAATTGGTATCTAAGCAATCTAATAACATGCATGATGGTATGACAATGCATCAACATAGTACAATATGTCTACAAGAATTTGGCTTAATATCTTTTGAATAAAAATTTGAACATCGCGTTTGTTTTGCATCTTTGAAGTCCGAAACTGGTCAGATGGCTCACTTGGTATTACCTATAAGGTTATCCTTTCATTGATTTGGACCGGAGAAAGTCCAACCCATTTAGGTTCATCCTTTTCGAGTTAGGTGCCTAGGTTTGGTCTTTGATCAGGTCTTGGTTTCTATATATATATATATATATATATATATATATATATATATATATATATATATATATATATATATATATATATATATATATATATATATATATATATATATATATATATATATATATATATATATATATATATATATATGATATCAATTTGATAAAGATCAAGTTTAAAATAAAGCATTGAAAAACATTTCAGACAACTGAGAACATAAGATGAAAACCAATATGATATCAATTAGATAGAGATCCAGTTTAAAACTAAGCATTGGAAAAATTTTTTGACAACTGAGAACATAACCATTTCAGTTGCATTTTCATCAAGGTTTACTTATTGCAAACATGAGTTCATAAGAAATAGCTGATGTCAATGTATCAGATTCTCAAAGAAGCAACTTCTTTAAGGTATATGGACCTATTTGTATCTGTATCTATTAAGTTCAAATATGAGGATACCCATGTCATATTTTAGCCCTGGAAAAGTTTGCTCCTGCAAAACTTTTGTGATCTTGTGCCATATGTCTTTCTTTTTGAAGCCTTTGTTTATGAATGTATTCATAAGATCAAGTATGTCATCTGCTGCTCGAATGGGATTATTGTGAGCATACAGAAATGGTTGTATTTGAGATACTATGACATTACATGCCATCAAATAAGGCCTGCAACTGCTTGCATGTACGTATTTTGAAGCTTTAAAAGGTAACTTGCATCTCTTATCATACCTGTATAAAGAGTAGATGCCCAAATGTGGTGCAAATATTTCAATGCTAATATTAAGAAAAATCCACTTTTCTTCCCCAGATTCTGTCAGTTGTATCATATACTGTTTCTTCCTTGATGCCAAGATGTGTCAAATTATATATCATCAATTCTTCCTTGTTCATATCTGTAATACCAAGGTATTTTCTAATGCTCGGGTTATTAATCCCTAAAATGTCATCCATGTACCTGAATGTATTTTTGAAATCAGAAGCCTCCTATAATCTGCCAAGTGCAATTAAATTCAAGATAAACCTGAGCTCAAACCAAGCTAAGTAAATGTTGCACCAACCAGGGCTTGCTGCAAATCCCATGGGAATACCCCTGATTTGTTTCCAAATGCCATTATGCATGACAAGGAAACAATTGTTTAATAGCCAAATATTTAACCTAGTAAAGGTATCTTTGTCAAGTCTTGTCCAGTAGTTTCCCTCAGGAGTACTGAATTTCCATACCACAGCAACATCTCCATTACCATTTACATGGTACCACATATCATAATTAGCATGCTCTTTCTTTTTAAACCTCCATGCAATATTAATGACCTCTTGCAGTACCTTGCATATGCCTTCAGGGCCATCCAAAGGGATGTTTTCATAGCATTTTGTGATGTCTGCTGTAAACACATCTGTAATTTTAGAAGGTAAGTTGCAAACTACATCATAAGTAGAGTTGATAATCCATGAAGCCCTGATATTATTTGCCATGAATAGGTTGGCAGCCTTGCATTTGTCCCAGCAGATATCTGGCCACATATCAGTAATAAGATTCAGACCTGATGCCAGAGTGGATGCTACAGTAGAGAAAATAGTATCATGCGCATTTGTGATCCATCTGTACTCCAATTTATGTGCCTTGAAAATACCTAGAAGATACGGCATCTCAGTGCTTGAGTAATGTCCATCACCTAATAAGTCTTGAATATTCATCAAGATACTATTAACCAAAGCTTCCTGACTGATGTCGATTTTGGCAAAATCATTACTTCCCAATCTTTTATTTGCAGCTTCCCTAATGTGAATAGGGCAGATGAATGCTGGATTGTTTGCAGCCTTGTCAACTCCTGCTGTATACAAATTTTTAATGATCCAGTCAGTATTTTTAATCACCTTCTCATCATGGATATGAAATTTCTTCTTAATCCCTGCATTAGCCTCAATGAAAGCTTTGGCTTGCCATTTTGTTTCCTTTTTCAGCATATATTTACAATCCTCAATAATATTACTGTCAACATCAATCAGGGTATGCCTGTGTATCAGAAAAAATTGCTCAATGGTATCTTCCATTTCAGCTTTAAACCTTTCTAAAGTAAAGGGGGAGTCAGGAATATGATTTAATCCAAGTGAAAACCAGTACTTTAGAGTTTTATTGTGCACAATATCCAAATTTGTAGTCCTAATGTGACCAATGCTAGGATCAATGTATTTCTTAAATCCAGGAATGCCACAGGGACATGTAAACAAAATATCCTCTGCAAAGATCATTTTAGGTTTATAAAATATGTCTCCAAGGTTGGCAGAGTACCTCCATCCAAAAATTGTGGATTCCCACATATCATAGCCTATGTCCCCAAAGAATCTACATAGGACAGTTTTGAAAGTACTACTGAACTTAATTTTATCTACCACTTTGGAGAAATATGTAAAATGGACATATTTATTTCTTTGTTTATCTTTTATGGTATGCAGCCTCCATCTTCCATCTGCTCTGATAGTGAGCTTCCTTTTGCTCCTAGTCTGCATATAGGAGAATATTTCAAGTGAGAAACAGTAGTTGGGAAAAACCCATTAAGTAAGAAAGAGTAAGGGCACTGTGGCCCAGAATAGTAAAAATAGTAACACAAAGGTTAGTTACCTTACCCTAGTTCCTGTTGCGTCCTATAATAGAACCAGAGATTTGATTAGATTCAGTCCTTGCATAATCAGTAATTTTAGTGACATAGGAATTCTCAGAATTGGCTGAAGTAGCAGAGTTTTTACTCAGCTTAGGTGGCCTGAGAATACCACTGGCCATGGTGTTACTGGATTGGGATCTCTTCCTGTTAGACTGATATCCAAGACTTGCATTGTCAAACTGATGTGCATACAGATATGACATTGGCTTAATTGTTTTCTCAATAATATCAATAACTTTGTAATTTCCAAACTCCTTCTTGAAATCACAGTTCTTGTCAGCAGCATACCTATGAGTCATGGCAATCATAGTCTCCCTGATGGTCAAATATCCAATATAGGCCAGTACTACATTCTTCATAGGGTCAGAAGCTAGCATGGTAGAAAATCTTGCAAACCTAATGCAAATAGAGTCATTAGGCCAAACCTTTTCCAGATTGTTGAGCATATGCCATAAAAGATGATCAATCCAAGTGATATTGTCTGGACACTTCTTGTCAGAAATTTTGTCACAGTTACATTTCACAAAGGGACAATATGTCCGCCAAATCTTCTTGAGGTAAAAATCAATTCTCTTCTCTTCAATTTTTGCCATATGTCCTTTTTGTCCAACAAAAAGGCCAGTTCCCAGCTCACAAGACCTTCCAAGGAAATCCAGCTTGAAGGGAAAATTAAAGTCAATCCTTCTAAAGGATTTATTAAAGGCCAAGGCATTACTCTCAGCTTTCTGCACCTCATCCTTCTGCAATCTAGCAAGCATGATAAGTGATTCTCTACTAATGGGAGCAATTACACCAAGATTTCTGCTAGTCCAGAGTGTGTGCTGAAACTGCTCACCATGTATCTCCACGTTCCTGCTAGACATGATAGGGAATGGTCCACAATTGAAGAGGTTCATCTCTTTAATATTATACCTGAGTAGTTCTGTTTTGACCTTATCTTCCTCATTTTGTGGTTGTTCCCCTTCCACCTGCTTTGCCATTTGCAATGACTGGTGCTTCATTAGTGACCATATTTATGTCAAAAAGACAATTGTCTAGCAAGGGTGGTGGACTGTCAGGTTTTTCAGCAGAGACTACTTCTGTGTCATTAGGAGGATAAGAAATCTTCAGAGAGTTTGTGACTTCCAAAACAGTAAGTCCCTTGATAAAGGCCATAAGGTCAAACACATCATTAGTGTCGGCAAGGATATGTGTGCAGGGGAAGGTTGAGATAGGCTTGTTCAATAAGAGCTTTGCATTGCTCATAATCTTTGGACTTGAAGCTGCACACTAGATTCAGAATTTTATCAAAGCCTAGGAAAAGTATGGCTGAAATATCACCCTCGGCTAGGCTACTTTCCTTACTGATGAAAACATTGTGCAACTCTTTCAGCATAATGCATCCCAATACTGTTTGGACTGCCTTATTAGGGGCAGTAATGCCAGCTGCAGCATAGCCAAAATTTCCAATCTCACCATACCAACCTGGCCTATTATTGAGAGGTTGCTGCTGGTAGTTTGTATGCTGATTGCATACCTTCAAAGTGATGGGATCAATATTTGCCCCTTCCTAAAATAACCGAGAATCAAGGAGAAATAGAATCATATAAAGGAGTTACTAGGAAAATAGAGAATTCTCTAAATAAAGTCTTTAAAGGAAGTATCTAAAGGGAGTCTCTAAGGCCCACACTGGTGAGACCAGTGATCAGAAATCGGGTAATATATAGACCAGCCTAAGACAAATCCTCCTAACTTGACTAAGCATCCAAGTAGAAACTACTGGACTTATCTGACCCCTTACGGGGGAGCCTTAGAGACATTTGAATACTAGGTTTTAGATTTAAAATAATCAAACAATTCTTTGAATAACATCAAACTATAAATCCAAGAATAATTGTCAAGAGAGAATATATTCATTAATTTACTGTATCAAAATACACAGGGTCAAATCAATAGGCAAATACCTGATATATGTCATCGTTTATAGTAAAACAACTTACAACCGTTTAAAGTAGAGAATAGTGATAATTTAATCTTCAACAACCACAAGCAACTGCAAGAGATTGGGAGAAGAATGATTGGTTACCTGCAGTCAAACAGATCACATGTTAGCCTATTGGGTAACAGTGAAATTGACTAGCAGGTAAGCTATAATCATTCTTGGCATTTTCAGCCCTTTACCCAAGGATAAAGTCAGTTAAAACATTTTGTAGTTAGCTGTAAGCCATAATTTAAGATCATAACAAAGAATGCAACAAATCTCTAGTAGTTACTGAAATTATGTATGATGCAGTATTCTGGCATGCAGATCTTTATGAATAGAAATAATGCATGGTAATACATGCGAGAAACAGCGCCATATGAACAGAGATTTAGCAGGGTAACACAAGTAAAAACTGAAATACATGATCAGAGATTCTAAATTAACTAATAATGCCAAAATATTTTATGTATCATGCACTTGAGAAAAATTACTGACTGCATATTCAGCTAATCCCTTAATTATACTCTATACTTTATTACACCAACAAACCAAATAGATCTAAACTAACATAACTCGAATTTAAAATTGTAGAACATAATATTCATTTTAACATGTTACTATAGGTATGAAGCAATAGATAGATTGAGTCTTCACTATTATTACATGTCTTGATCAAAATATAGTAGAAATAGCAAGAAAATTTTATATATAAAGACCTGATTTAGTGGCACCTCCTCTTCGATGAAGTCGTCCTCTTCACTGGCAGAGTCAGCTACATATTCAATCTCAATGTTCTTTCCAGATGCTTCCCTTGTCTTGCTCACATTAGCAGCAGAATTAGAGCAATTCTGAAGAGTGGGAATGAATTTTGTGATGCTGCCATTGGCACTGTTCCCATTTGGATCAATCTTGTGCAGCCTGCAGAGCTCAAGTAGCTGGGATTTAGATGGCTGTGGATTAGGATGCTCAATCCCTGCCCTCCTTAACAGCTCAATGAGTTTGCTCCTAGTCTGACCTTTATTTTGGGACCCTTCAGGGCGTCCCGCCATCTCTACTGCTAATCTTCATGCTTGTGAATGATTCTTATATAGATAGCATAACCTGATATTATGCATTAAGCAGTCTGTAATCCGTCCAATTAAGCTTAAAAGCATAACTTACAAGAACCCTAAGGCAAAATCGAAGCCGTCGGATCCACATATTCTTTGCATTAGGTGGCTCAAGGCGAGCATGTTTGAGGAGTCCATCCATAACGAAAAGATTCTTCCATATATCAAATTTGCTTTTATAAATAAAAGGTAGTACCATACTTTGCGCATCGGCTCACTTCCACCATATCTAGGGTTTGATAGCTCCGTCGGATTAGGATTTTAGGGTTTACCCAGAGGAAGCCACGCTTGCATACGTTGTACACGTGGATGATTTCTCATTTATTTCGAAATTTAACCCAACCATTGGCCTTTGTATAATTTTGTTACATTGTATATTACCTTAAGGGCAAACCTATGGAGTACTATGTAGCGAATTCATGCCTAAAACCACTTTGCCCTTATAAATGTGAAGCTTATGCATAAATAATTATTGAACCTTTGTCATCCATAGTATTCATTGCATTATTTGTGGTACCCATACCATCTTACTGGAAAAAAGCATGCATAAGGAAAATCTAAATATTTCATATGCTCAAAGTTCTCCTCTCTAGAGCATGCCATTTTCAAATCAAATAACAATCCATAGGATTATACTATGGCCTTGTATATTATTGTCTTGCCAAGGTGTGTCCAAAACAAACCAGAACAATAATAGTATTATTTAGTGGACTAAACCTATGGTATTATTTAGGTCATCAATTGGGTTCATGTCTTATATTTGGGATTTATTGGGATGTCATACATTTAGGTATACTATTTGTGAACTAAGGAACATTTTAGTTTGTTAAGATACTTGATCGATTTGTATCAAGGGTCCCCAAAATAGGCCCTTTCCAAATTGATAATTGGTAATTGTGTGTAAAAATATTTGCCCTTGTATTATTTTAGCATTATATTTTGGGGTTAATATAAAAAACTTGTATTCTAGAATAGGAATTAAGGGTTGAGTGGATTTGTGGGACTAAAGGTTAAGGGGATTTATGGTCAAAGTGTACTGTATAACTTGATCAAACAATTTCAAGGGTCACAAAACAGGTCCTTATTTAATTGATAGATGGGTGCAATGCCTTTGTATTTAGCAACCATTGAGTACTAAAAGAATTCTAGGATTCCAAAAATAGGACTTTAAGAGTAGAAGGGCTTGTGAAACTAGAAATTCACTGGATTTTTTGGTCCAAGGCTAATGAGTAGAGTAGAGTGGTAAGATTTTATATATATATATCCCTACCTCCTACCGGAGGGCAGTTAGGTCCCATATGTTAGCAAAAAGGATTGGAGGATCCCTTTGCTAGCAAAGGGACCCTCCTGCCGACTAAAAGATTAACAAATTCATATTTTTAAGGGATTTGTTGTAAACAAAGAGCAATGGTTGTGGTCATAAGGGATTTCGTCCAATATTAGTTTCAATTCCTATATTAATATGCAATGAAATGACTGAAGAATATACTAAAGGTATATATTAATTTATTCTAGGTCCAAAAATAATTCTCTGCAGTAGTAGCCTCACAGGCTATTCGTATGTAATTATTATAACAGACGTACCTTATTAATGATACATTCTGCATGCATTACTCCCTTTTTTTTAACGTTGCTACCCGGCCAGAGCCGCATACACCATTGTTACTGTAATCCTTTAGCTATGGCGACAGTATTCCTGGTCGATGTAAAGTTCGGTCACTTACTGGTGAACCATATTATTGCTGTTTTTATTGTGTTTAGGATATTTTTTCATTCAAGCTTTTAATCAAATCGCTATTTTACAGGAAGCTAAAGGGATTATTCTTGCCAAAGATCAATATATTGTTGGTGTTGGGCCAAATCGGAAGGAGTATTCTATTTATATAGCTTCAGTTGGCGGGCGGACTTTCTTTACAGAAGGCTGGGAATCATTTTTGGAGGGAAATAATATGGTGGAAGGGACTGCACTCTTATGCAGTATCTCAGACAATGGAACCCGCATAACAGCCAAGATTTGTGATGGAAACTACCGTGTGACGCCTATTGGCAACTGGCAGCTTGGAAATTCTAGTAACAAACCGCCTCATAAGAGACGCCATAGTACTCGTGAACCTCCAGCATATAGTGATCTTGATTCATCAGAAGAGGATTCCTCTGATGAGGATGAACTTCCTCCTCGTAAATCATTTCGTGTCACTCTTCTCCGAGCAAACATTAATAGGGGCCTGGTAAACTTGTATTTCTTTTAATTAATAAGGCAGAATAGATCCGGGGTTTGTTAGCACTGATGTCTGTTTATCCAGGTACTAGAGAATGAGAATAAATGGCGCTGCCCACCTAAGGGATCCTCAGTAGTGATCACTGGTCCTGGAGGTAGAAAATGTACATTGGCAGCAAAGAGAAGCAAAAACTGCTTGGGTGATGGCTGGAATGGATTTAAGAAGATGTTTGGATTAAGCCTTGGAGACGTGCTTGAGTTCAACTATAATGGAAATAAACTTGAGTGGAATATGAAAATATTGAAAGGTGCTGCACTGGGCAAACTTCGATTTTAGTGCAAGTTACAGTAGTGTCTTGTGACTACCTTCTAAAATTTTGTTTATATGACAGTATTATATAACTATCGGTTATATTGTATGTTGTTTTCATGACAGTATCATATAACTATCGACTATATTGTATGTTGTTTTCATAATCTGAACATATATACTACTTCTGGGTAGTAATTTTTTGTCCTTTAATTCCTAAATGAAAATACGATATTATAGATTCATATGATAAAGACCAATATGATATCAATTTGATAAAGATCAAGTTTAAAACAAAGCATTGAAAAATATTTCAGACAACTGAGAACCTAAGATGAAAACCAATATGATATCAATTAGATAGAGATCAAGTTTAAAACAAAGCATTGGAAAAAAAATTTTGACAACTGAGAACATAACCATTTCAGTTGCATTTTCATCAAAGTTTACTTATTGAAAACATGGGTTCATAAGAAATAACTGATGTCAATATATCTGGTTCTCAAACTAAACCATAAGAAGCAACTTCTTTAAGGTATATGGACCTATTTGTATCTGTATCTATTAAGTTCAAATATGAGGATACCCATGTCATATTTTAGCCCTGGAAAAGTTTGCTCCTGCAAAACTTTTGTGATCTTGTGCCATATGTCTTTCTTTTTGAAGCCTTTGTTTATGAATGTATTCATAAGATCAAGTATGTCATCTGCTGCTCGAATGGGATTATTGTGAGCATACAGAAATGGTTGTATTTGAGATACTATGACATTACATGCCATCAAATAAGGCCTGCAACTGCTTGCATGTACGTATTTTGAAGCTTTAAAAGGTAACTTGCATCTCTTATCATACCTGTATAAAGAGTAGATGCCCAAATGTGGTGCAAATATTTCAATGCTAATATTAAGAAAATCCACTTTTCTTCCTGTATTCCTGTCAGTTGTATCATATACTGTTTCTTCCTTGATGCCAAGATGTGTCAAATTATATATCATCAATTCTTCCTTGTTCATATCTGTAATACCAAGGTATTTTCTAATGCTCGGGTTATTAATCCCTAAAATGTCATCCATGTACCTGAATGTATTTTTGAAATCAGAAGCCTCCTGTAATCTGCCAAGTGCAATTAAATTCAAGATAAACCTGAGCTCAAACCAAGCTAAGTAAATGTTGCACCAACCAGGGCTTGCTGCAAATCCCATGGGAATACCCCTGATTTGTTTCCAAATGCCATTATGCATGACAAGGAAACAATTGTTTAATAGCCAAATATTTAACCTAGTAAAGGTATCTTTGTCAAGTCTTGTCCAGTAGTTTCCCTCAGGAGTACTGAATTTCCATACCACAGCAACATCTCCATTACCATTTACATGGTACCACATATCATAATTAGCATGCTCTTTCTTTTTAAACCTCCATGCAATATTAATGACCTCTTGCAGTACCTTGCATATGCCTTCAGGGCCATCCAAAGGGATGTTTTCATAGCATTTTGTGATGTCTGCTGTAAACACATCTGTAATTTTAGAAGGTAAGTTGCAAACTACATCATAAGTAGAGTTGATAATCCATGAAGCCCTGATACTATTTGCCATGAATAGGTTGGCAGCCTTGCATTTGTCCCAGCAGATATCTGGCCACATATCAGTAATAAGATTTAGTCCTGATGCCAGAATGGATGCTACAGTAGAGAAAATAGTATCATGCGCATTTGTGATCCATCTGTACTCCAATTTATGTGCCTTGAAAATACCTAGAAGATACGGCATCTCAGTGCTTGAGTAATGTCCATCACCTAATAAGTCTTGAATATTCATCAAGATACTATTAACCAAAGCTTCCTGACTGATGTCAATTTTGGCAAAATCATTACTTCCCAATCTTTTATTTGCAGCTTCCCTAATGTGAATAGGGCAGATGAATGCTGGATTGTTTGCAGCCTTGTCAACCCCTGCTGTATACAAATTTTTAATGATCCAGTCAGTATTTTTAATCACCTTCTCATCATGGATATGAAATTTCTTCTTAATCCCTGCATTAGCCTCAATGAAAGCCTTAGCTTGCCATTTAGTTTCCTTTTTCAGCATATGTTTACAGTCTTCAATAACATTACTGTCAACATCTATCAGGGTATACCTGTGTATCAGAAAAAATTGCTCAATGGTATCTTCCATTTCAGCTTTGAACCTTTCTAAAGTAAAGGGGGAGTCAGGAATATGATTTAAACCAAGTGAAAACCAATACTTTAAAGTTTTATTGTGCACAATATCCAAATTTGTAGTCCTAATGTGACCAATGCTAGGGTCAATGTATTTCTTAAATCCAGGAATGCCACACGGGCATGTAAACAAAATATCCTCTGCAAAGATCATTTTCGGTTTATAAAAGGTGTCTCTGAGGTTGGCAGAATACCTCCATCCAAAAATTGTGGATTCCCACATATCATAGCCTATGTCACCAAAGAACCTACATAGGACAGTTTTGAAAGTACTACTAAACTTTATTTTGTCTACCACTTTGGAGAAATACGTAAAGTGGACATATTTATTTTTTTGCTTTTCTTTTATGGTATGAAGCCTCCATCTTCCATCCGCTCTGATAGTGAGCTCCCTCTTGCTCCTAGTCTGTATAAGAGAATATTTCAAGTGAGAAACAGTAGTTGGGAAAAACCCATTAAGTAAGAAAGAGTAAGGGCACTGTGGCCCAGAATAGTAAAAATAGTAAAAATAGTAAAAATAGTAACATATAGGTTAGTTACCTTCTCCTAGTTCCTGTTGTGTCCTATAATAGAACCAGAGACTTGATTAGATTCAGTCCTTGCATAATCAGTAATTTTAGTGACATAGGAATTCTCAGAATTGGCTGAAGTAGCAGAGTTTTTACTCAGCTTAGGTGGCCTGAGAATACCGCTGGCCATGGTGTTACTGGACTGGGATCTCTTCCTGTTAGTCTGATATCCAAGACTTGCATTGTCAAACTGATGTGCATACAGATATGACATTGGCTTAATTGTTTTCTCAATAATATCAATAACTTTGTAATTTCCAAACTCCTTCTTGAAATCACAGTTCTTGTCAGCAGCATACCTATGAGTCATGGCAATCATAGTCTCCCTGATGGTCAAATATCCAATATAGGCCAGTACTACATTCTTCATAGGGTCAGAAGCTAGCATGGTAGAAAATCTCGCAAACCTAATGCAAATAGAGTCATTAGGCCAAACCTTTTCCAGATTGTTGAGCATATGCCATAAAAGATGATCAATCCAAGTGATATTGTCTGGACACTTCTTGTCAGAAATTTTGTCACAGTTACATTTCACAAAGGGACAATATGTCCGCCAAATCTTCTTGAGGTAAAAATCAATTCTCTTCTCTTCAATTTTTGCCATATGTCCTTTTTGTCCAACAAAAAGGCCAGTTCCCAGCTCACAAGACCTTCCAAGGAAATCCAGCTTGAAGGGAAAATTAAAGTCAATCCTTCTAAAGGATTTATTAAAGGCCAAGGCATTACTCTCAGCTTTCTGCACCTCATCCTTCTGCAATCTAGCAAGCATGATAAGTGATTCTCTACTAATGGGAGCAATTACACCAAGATTTCTGCTAGTCCAGAGTGTGTGCTGAAACTGCTCACCATGTATCTCCACGTTCCTGCTAGACATGATAGGGAATGGTCCACAATTGAAGAGGTTCATCTCTTTAATATTATACCTGAGTAGTTCTGTTTTGACCTTATCTTCCTCACTTTGTGGTTGTTGCCCTTCCACTGCTGCCACTGCAATGACTGGTGCTTCATTAGTGACCATATTTATGTCAAAAAGACAATTGTCTAGCAAGGGTGGTGGACTGTCAGGTTTTTCAGCAGAGACTACTTCTGTGTCATTAGGAGGATAAGAAATCTTCAGAGAGTTTGTGACTTCCAAAACAGTAAGTCCCTTGATAAAGGCCATAAGGTCAAACACATCATTAGTGTCAGCAAGGATATGTGCAGCAGGAAGGTTGAGATAGGCTTGTTCAATAAGAGCTTTGCATTGCTCATAATCTTTGGACTTGAAGCTGCACACTAGATTCAGAATTTTATCAAAGCCTAGGAAAAGTATGGCTGAAATATCACCCTCGGCTAGGCTACTTTCCTTACTGATGAAAACATTGTGCAACTCTTTCAGCATAATGCATCCCAATACTGTTTGGACTGCCTTATTAGGGGCAGTAATGCCAGCTGCAGCATAGCCAAAATTTCCAATCTCACCATACCAACCTGGCCTATTATTGAGAGGTTGCTGCTGGTAGTTTGTATGCTGATTGCATACCTTCAAAGTGATGGGATCAATATTTGCCCCTTCCTAAAATAACCGAGAATCAGTAGAGAAATAGAATCATATAAAGGAGTTACTAGGAAAATAGAGAATTCTCTAAATAAAGTCTTTAAAGGAAGTATCTAAAGGGAGTCTCTAAGGCCCACACTGGTGAGACCAGTGATCAGAAATCGGGTAATATATAGACCAGCCTAAGACAAATCCTCCTAACTTGACTAAGCATCCAAGTAGAAACTACTGGACTTATCTGACCCCTTACGGGGGAGCCTTAGAGACATTTGAATACTAGGTTTTAGATTTAAAATAATCAAACAATTCTTTGAATAACATCAAACTATAAATCCAAGAATAATTGTCAAGAGAAATATATTCATTAATTTACTGTATCAAAATACACAGGGTCAAATCAATAGGCAAATACCTGATATATGTCATCGTTTATAGTAAAACAACTTACAACCGTTTAAAGTAGAGAATAGTGATAATTTAATCTTCAACAACCACAAGCAACTGCAAGAGATTGGGAGAAGAATGATTGGTTACCTGCAGTCAAACAGATCACATGTTAGCCTATTGGGTAACAGTGAAATTGACTAGCAGGTAAGCTATAATCATTCTTGGCATTTTCAGCCCTTTACCCAAGGATAAAGTCAGTTAAAACATTTTGTAGTTAGCTGTAAGCCATAATTTAAGATCATAACAGAGAATGCAACAAATCTCTAGTAGTTACTGAAATTATGTATGATGCAGTATTCTGGCATGCAGATCTTTATGAATAGAAATAATGCATGGTAATACATGCGAGAAATAGCGCCATATGAACAGAGATTTAGCAGGGTAACACAAGTAAAAACTGAAATACATGATCAGAGATTCTAAATTAACTAATAATGCCAAAATATTTTACATATCATGCACTCGAGAAAATTTACTGACTGCATATCCAGCTAATCCCTTAATTATACTCTATACTTTATTACACCAACAAACCAAATAGATCTAAACTAACATAACTCGAATTTAAAACTGTAGAACATAATATTCATTTTAACATGTTACTATAGGTATGAAGCAATAGATAGATGAGTCTTTACTATTATTACATGTCTTGATCAAAATATAGTAGAAATAGCAAGAAAATTTTATATATAAAGACCTGATTTAGTGGCACCTCCTCTTCGATGAAGTCGTCCTCTTCACTGGCAGAGTCAGCTACATATTCAATCTCAATGTTCTTTCCAGATGCTTCCCTTGTCTTGCTCACATTAGCAGCAGAATTAGAACAATTCTGAAGAGTGGGAATGAATTTTGTGATGCTGCCATTGGCACTGTTCCCATTTGGATCAATCTTGTGCAGCCTGCAGAGCTCAAGTAGCTGGGATTTAGATGGCTGTGGATTAGGATGCTCAATCCCTGCCCTCCTTAACAGCTCAATGAGTTTGCTCCTAGTCTGACCCTTATTTTGGGACCCTTCAGGGCGTCCCGCCATCTCTACTGCTAATCTTCATGCTTGTGAATGATTCTTATATAGATAGCATAACCTGATATTATGCATTAAGCAGTCTGTAATCCGTCCAATTAAGCTTAAAAGCATAACTTACAAGAACCCTAAGGCAAAATCGAAGCCGTCAGATCCACATCTGTTTGCATTCGTGGCTCAAGACAGAGCATGTTTGAGGAGTACGCCATAACTGAAAAGATTCTTCCATATATCAAATTTGCTTTTATAAATAAAAGGTAGTACCATATTTGCTGCATCGGCTCACTTCCGCCATATCTAGGGTTCGATAGCTCTGTCGGATTAGGATTTTAGGGTTTACCCAGAGGAAGCCACGCTTGCATACGTTGTACACGTGGATGATTTCTCATTTATTTCGAAATTTAACCCAACCATTGGCCTTTGTATAATTTTGTTACATTGTATATTACCTTAAGGGCAAACCTATGGAGTACTATGTAGCGAATTCATGCCTAGTCCACTTTGCCCTTATAAATGTGAAGCTTATGCATAAATAATTATTGAACCTTTGTCATCCATAGTATTCATTGCATTATTTGTGGTACCCATACCATCTTACTGGAAAAAAGCATGCATAAGGAAAATCTAAATATTTCATATGCTCAAAGTTCTCCTCTCTAGAGCATACCATTTTCCAGCCAAATAACAATCCATAGGATTATACTGCGGCCTTGTATATTATTGTCTTGCCAAGGTGTGTCCAAAACAAACCAGAACAATAGTATTATTTAGTGGACTAAACCTATGGTATTATTTAGGTCATCCAATTGGGTTCATGTCTTATATTTGGGATTTATTGCCTGTCATACATTTAGGTATACTATTTGTGAACTAAGGAACATTTTAGTTTGTTAAGATACTTGATCGATTTGTATCAAGGGTCCCCAAAATAGGCCCTTTCCAAATTGATAATTGGTAATTGTGTGTAAAAAATATTTGCCCCTTGTATTATTTTAGCATTATATTTTGGGGTTAATATAAAAAACTTGTATTCTAGAATAGGAATTAAGGGTTGAGTGGATTTGTGGGACTAAAGGTTAAGGGGATTTATGGTCAAAGTGTACTGTATAACTTGATCAAACAATTTCAAGGGTCACAAAACAGGTCCTTATTTAATTGATAGATGGGTGCAATGCCTTTGTATTTAGCAACCATTGAGTACTAAAAGAATTCTAGGATTCCAAAAATAGGACTTTAAGAGTAGAAGGGCTTGTGAAACTAGAAATTCACTGGATTTTTTGGTCCAAGGCTAATGAGTAGAGTAGAGTGGTAAGATTTTATATATATATATATATATATATATATATATATATATATATATATATATATATATATATATATATATATATATATATCTATATACATCTTATACATGTTAATACATATATACAAGAAATTTAATGCGTCCTACGGTGCATGTTCGAGTTTTAGCATGTTCCTATGCTGCAAGTTCTTGTCGTGCCCTACATTCTAAAAGAATGTCTTGAGAATACTCTAAATTCATGGATTCTCTAAGATTCTACCAAGGTTCTCTTGGAGGTTTCGTGGAGATTCCTCTAAATTTTATAAGATTCCCTCTAGATTCCATTAGATTTCCGTAGATTCTCCAAGATTCTATGACGATCCCCTTAGATTCCCTTAGATCCCTTTAGATTTTATGAGATTGCCTTAGGTTCCCTTACATTATATGAGATTCAAAGAGATTCTATAAAGATTCCCTTAGATACTCTAAGATTTCATCAACATTTTCCTAGATTGCCTTAGATTTTATGAAGATTCCCTTAGATCCCCTAGATTTTAAGAGATTCCCTTAGGCTTGTAAATATTTTCCTAGATTCTCTCACATTTTATGAGATTTTCTTAGATTCTGTTAGATTCTCCTGGATTCCTTTACATTCTAGAACTTTTTAGAACATTCTAAGGCTTTCTGGAACATTCTAAGACTTTCTGGAACATTCTGAGACTTTTAAAATATCCTAGAACTTTTACGGAAGTATTTCCTAGATTCTCTTACCTTCCCATGGATTCCTACATTCTCGAACATTCTAGAACCTATTAGAACAATTTGAAACTTTCTGGAAGAATTTTCATAGATTCCCTCCAGAATTATGTTCTAGAATTTTCTAGAATATTTTGGAACTTTCTAGAAGATTCTAGAACTTTCTAGAGCCTTCCAGAACATTCTAGAACTCTTTTGAACTAGTTAGAATGTTATACTCCATTTTATCTTAACTGGATTGTTACCCTTAAGTATATTTGAAACATAAATTATTCATAGAATTAATGCTTGGTCTAGTGGTTAGAATGGGGGGCTGGGGGGTCAATAACCAGGGTTCAAATCCCCCACACAACATAAAAATTTTAAAAGCCTTTCCTTAAAGGATGAGCATTCAACGTGGGCCGAAGGATCTTAGGCCCGATCAAGGGCCGAGATCGTGCCATGTGGCAAAAATCTAAAGCAACATGAGCCGTAGGATCCTAGATCGACGATCAAGATCAAGAACAACTTGGACATAGGATCGATTACATATAATTCCCAAAGCCATGTGCACCATAGGATGTGTCCCAAAGTAATGTGGGCCGTAGGATCTCGAATCGACGATCAGGATCAAATCAACCTGGACCGTAGGATCGCTTACATATAGTCTATACACAAACTCCCAAGCCATCTGGGCCGTAGGATACGTCCCAAAGCCACGTGAGCCGTAGGATCTCGGATCAACGGTCGGATTTAGGAGGACAAACATAAGAACATATATATATATCAGATATTCAATATATATACGTTCACATATTTGTATATATAAAAAAAAAACGGTATAAATTTATACCGCAGGAAGTCTCGCGGTATAGATTTATACCGCAAGAGTTCTCTTTTTTTCGGATATATATATGTAAATATATATGCTATATATATATTATATATTTATATAATATACATATATATATATTTTTGGTATAAATTTATACCGAGAAAACTCTTGCGGTATAAATTTATACCGCTCGGGTCCTCTTGCGGTATAAATTTATACCGCTCGGGTCCTTTTGCTGTATAAATTTATACCGCTCGAGTTCTTTTGTTGTATAAATCTATACCGCTCAAGTCTTCTTGCGGTATAAATTTATACCGTGCGAACTCTCTAGCATACTATGTCCACATATTACTATCTATTGAGGTATAAATTTATACCATCTTGAAATTTATTTGGAAGAAACTAAGGACTACAGAGGTCTGTCAGAACTGGATATATTTACAGAGGATGGCGGGAAAGTGATTATGGCCAGCGACGAAGTCCAATTGATAAGCAGATTGAATATTGGGTTGATGCTTCAGTAGCCTTTGAGGATGCACTCGTTGCGTTGTATGGCCATGGTGACCATACTCTAGAAAGGAGTAATTGAGACATATGTCCGCAGGCTGTATCATGTAAGGATTAGGTGGTCTTTCTTATGCACGAGGAGGTTTCTCCTCTTATCTTTGCTTTATCTGTTGCCTCTGGCTGTATCACGCCTTTAATTGGTGAAGGGATCAATTAGAATGCAATGGCATCATTCGGGTTAATTACATCATGTTAATTTCTTTGAGAACTTCGCATTTAAAAAATGTACCGGGAAGCTCATATTCTTAACTCACAAGATGGAAGTGTTGGGGCAAGAAGATAGGGGGCCATGGTTATTCTTTCTTCATTGGACTGCCTTTCAAATGCTCTTGATGCTACTCAAGGAGGTTGCCCGCTGACTATAACAACATTGATGGAAAGGGCAAAACCATCAATGGTGGTGCGGATGCACATGGCAATGTTCTTCATGTTGCCTTGGTTGGAATGAATAACTAAATGAGTTTCCACCAAGACAGATAGTTGTGATTTAGTTTTGTACACATGTTTACAATTCTTGGTCCATAATGTTTCAAATTCTGTGCATATGCTAGGAATTAAATAAATGCTGAATTTCATTCAACATTCACACATGTCTACACCTTTTAAAGGAGAGCGCTTGACGGCAATGTTTCAAGCTGTTGGAATCAATATTGTTAGTTGTATAATTCAGCGAGTCGAAGATTGTTCTCCAACACGTCATTGTTTCCCTTGGTCTATAGAAACATAATGCTTTACGGGTTTGTGACTGAGTGTCGAAATGTTTTACATCTTTGTGTCCAAAAGAAAAATATCGTTCTTATCTTTTAAACTTAGTGTTCAAAAGAAAAATGTTCAAATATCGTAGCAATTAGAAAAAACAATGGATAACTTCTCACACCATATATATAACATTTAGCGCACAAAACCATCTCATAATGCAACCTAGATCAAGCTCACTACTATGTATTTGCTCGACTTGCTCGACTTAAATTTTCTCGACATATTTAGAACATTTGTTTAGTTATATTGCGTTGTTTAGCTATTTTATTTAGTTATTTTGCGCCTAGGCAACAGATTTGACACAAATATAGTCTTCTTTTTTGCAAGCAGCTTTGCTTCATGCTTTTAATTTAAGGTCGAAAATGTTCAAGAACTTCTGATGCTGCATGCATATCTTTATGTATGCTCAGTAACAAGCAACATGGTGTGATTCTTTGTAGATTCTTAAGTCAATGCTTGAAAGGATAAGTTTGGGTAATGTTGGGAATGTATAATTTTGATAAATTTCATTTGATAATGGATTTTTGTTTAATAGGAAATTATCAGAGGCAAAGTCTGCATATGAACCGTTCTTAGTTAGTTCCGTGATACATTTGTGCGATACATTAGTTTTTCTCTGTGTTTGGAGTTCCAATTTAAATTTCAATTTGAGATATTCTTTTTGTCGAGTATGTACGACATTTCTGATAAAGGAGGCCTTGGATTTACAAACGTTCGTGATTTGACATGTTTACACAATGAATTTGAAAATATGTACTTAGGAACTTTCGTAGATCATTCTTTGAGCTTTTCAATGCATGCTTATGCTTGAGAAACAGAGTTTGTTTGCTGAAGTTATAGCTCTCTTTCTAGGTTGCTGTAAAATTAGAACGATGAATGCGTTTTGTCATATTCCTTTATCTTTTCAACGGATACTCTTGCCGCAAAGATAGATCTTGAAGTGAAAACTTATGTTAAAATTCTTACGGCCAGCTGATAAGAGGCAATTCACCATTTGAGGACTATATGTTAGGAGAAATGCTATATAGTTATATGAACTATATAGCAATGTTGACATATCCAAGTTCCACTATGATAGCATCAAAGTCGAGCTATCAAACTCGACTTTTCTAAATAAGTTTTTTTGTACATTGGAGTTGTCGTTGTCAAATTATTCTTAGAGAATCTTAAAGAATCTAGTGGAATCTTCATAGGATCTTAGAGAATCTAGAGGAATCTCAAGAGAATCTTAGGGAATCTAGGAGAATCTTTATGGAATCTTGAGAAATCTAAGAGAATTTACATGGAATCTTGGAAAATCTAAAGGAATCTTGGGATAATCTTTGAAAACCTAGGGAAATCTCAAGAGAATCTTAGAAAATCTAGGGAAATCTTTGAGAATCAAGAGGAATCTTGATAGAATCTTGAAGAATCTTGGAAAATCTTCGTAGAGTCTGTGAGAATCTAAGAGAATCTACCTAGAATATTGCAGAATCTAAAGGAACCTTGGGCTAATCTTCAGAAATCTAGGGGAATCTTTCATGCCGGGTGTGTTTTGAAGGGTCGACTTCGTGCACTCCGTCATATTACAAACACTCCGTTTTCCCTTTTCGATTCCCAGAATCTTAAGAGATATCCATCCTTGCCATTCCCATAAAGGTCCTGGCCTATCAGGATTTATCAGTCCCTGGCCGAAGCCAGGGGAATCTTAAGGGCCTGCCCAGCCATAATAGTTTCTAAACCATTACCAAACAGATGCCCGGGCCCCAAGGTCTTACCAGACATCATAAACTATTTTTATTTTATCCATAAGCGTGGACATAAGAAACCACAATGCATAATAAATCTGTTTAACCCTTTTCTTTGCCTTAATTAAGCCTTACAGACTTTACCATGAATATTTGTGCATTAGATTATGCCAACAAGACTTAGAAATGCTTAGCCAACCTATCTTATGTTCTAAGCTTCCATATTAAGTCCAAAAGGTGTCACCATTGCCCTGTATGCAATGCATTCGCAGTTTCTGCCTATCCAAGTCAACCAAAGCTTCCATTTATTTTTATGATTTTACATTTCTATGGATTATTATTTCTAGGGCCCTACAAATGTCCAGACCATAATCATTTTATTTCAGACCACTGCCTTAGATATAAAGTTCTTTCAAGCTTTTCATTAGATCAAGCCTTTCCACTTCCATTAAATGCATACACATCTTATTTTTAAACCATACATTTAATTATCAATGCGTCTTTAGATAAACCAAAAAGACTTTAATGGTACCATATGCCTTAAGCAAGCACCTATTTATTCTGCATTTACCAGTGTGTTATGCCAGATATTTTTAGTCCTTTACCTAGAGCCATACTCTGTTTTATGGACTTTATGCTATCCTAGTTCGGAATTTAATTCCTATGCCTTCTCAAATTTAACACTACCAGTGTATATTAGTATTTCGAATCACTGCTGTACCATCAGAAAAGCATGTAAAACATAGCTACTAAATCATAAGTTCCAAAAGAAGACTTCCTTTAATCACAATGTTAAAACAGCATATTGTCTTGCATTGAAGCAATTACTCATAGTTCAGATCCATCAGTTTCTTTTAGACCGATCATATGGGTAAAAGCATGTTAGGGTGTACCACTTTTGGAACCTGCAAAAGTACATACACTAGGTACTTCAGAACTGGGTACTTTCTCATTTTTATTTTCATTAAAACTAGTACAAAGGTCCAAAATAAAAGTCAAGGACGCATTAATATTCAAAGTTAAGATAAAGATAATGCTATCGGAGACCAAAATATATATAAAAGTTCTAAAATGTAACTTTTATTGAGATATTACACGGGTACCCAGTACCCAGTCCTGGGTACCTTTTTAGGTACTTTTTTGGTCACTAAATAATACTTTTTAAGGGACACCCTAACATGCTTTTACCCATATATGTTGCTGCTACAAGCTTAACAAGAAGACTTACCATTTAGTGTAGAAATCATTTACTGTTACTTTTGCAAAAGAAAAATTAAACGGTTCATCACCCAAACTTGTGACAGTTGCAATGTCCTGCACAAGCATCCGATTCCTCATACAAAATGAATTTGGAGGAGTTAGACGGGTTACCTGCAGTGAAACCAAAGCAAATTAGCCTTAAACAGGGTAAGATACTAAGCCACTAGCAGGTAAGCTATCGTCTAATCTCGGCTCTTCGCCCTTCACCAAATTTAAAATCTAAATACAATAAGATTTGTCAAATACTTCAGTTAAATAGGAGAGTTTAGAGCAGCAGAAAAACTCTGCTGAACCTGATTTAATGGGATTGGATCATTTTCATCCAAGTCCTGCTCATCGATTTGGTTCAACTCCTCATGCTCAGCTTCAAGGCTGTCAGCTATACTGGTAATCTCGAGGCCAGACCTCTCCCTGTTAGTCATTTCCACTCCAGTGTTTGTCTTGAAGATACTCTTAATGGTGCCAGCGTTGCTTGGGCCTGTGGATGCCAGATTATACTTCTCAACCATCTTTTCTAAGAACATCTTGCTTGGTTGCGCTATGCTTTCTCCATTCGCCTTGCAAAGCGCCTTCAGATTTAGCCCAGCTTTTTCTATCAGATCTAGCAGCTTAGCCCTTGTAAACCCTCGGTTCTGTGTGCCCTCATGCCTAGGCATTGCATGCAATAATGGCTAAATTTTAGCCCGGCAGGCTCAACTGAATGTTCCCTTGTATTAAAAAGGCCAGACCAAATCGGTTCCTCCGGAAGCTTCCGGAATTGGTAAACAGAAATCCATACATACCTTTTTATTATAACATTGGAGAAGATTTTTTGCTTGCTTTTTGCATGTCTCCGGTCTCTGCGACATCCTGCCCATTCAAAATTCCTCATTACTAGTAGTGGCTTGATCGGAGCGCCACCGTCAATCTTGTTCTTCAGTACATCTTAGGTTAAGATAACAACCCTAAACTGTTAGTCTGGAGGAAAATTTTGACACGTTATACCTCTTTGCATTATTATTTTTGTATAATAACCTGTTTTATAGGGTGTCGTAAATCAACCATGCCTCCATGTCTCCCATATTATGCCAAATACCATTATCTCATGGTCATACCTATGTTAGAATCTTTATTTCATTAAAATACCTTTGGTTGTAGCCATGTTTGTTGTAGCCTATGCTTGCCAATTTTTGTCCATGCTCCCATTGCCCATGCTTTTTCCCATTCCAATTTCATTTGGGCTATGCATTGGACGTTTGTAATTGCTGAAAGTGTGATAATTCGAACTTCTCCTCCAACCTTACCCTTCAATACACTTAAGGTAGAGAGAATATACCTTAAAATAATATTCTGCCATAGGAAAACATGTCCATCTCCATGCCTAACTCCTAAATAATAAGATTATATCCATATGCTTGTAATTTTTCATCTCTTACCCTTGGGTGCCTGTGCCATTTCAGTTTTCTTTACCCTGTACATAGTGCCCTCAAAATGTTGAATTCTATTACTAATTGGTTTAAAAAACCTTAGACCTTTGGCCTATTAATAATATCCTTAGTATTTACCTTGCTGCCTTACCCCGTTGGTGCAGACTTTTGGTCCATTCCTCCATTCTCGAAAGCCAATTATTTATTCCCATTTCCCTGTGCTGCAAGACATGTAACGAGACAAAACTCGTTTGGATATATATATATATTTATATATATATACAAATTAAGCCCTACCTCCTGCCGGAAGGCATGAGCTGGTCAAAATGTAGTAAAGGGGTAGGAGGGTCCCTATACTACATAGAGACCCTCCCTGCCCACTTTTCTTATATCAGCTGATCACATAATGTTACCTGATGCTCATAAAAGCCTTTGAGTCTTAAGTACCCTAATGACTGCAGATACATCAAATTTAAGCCCCGGGTATCCACCTTTTTCAAGTGTTCTATAAAGTGTAGTTTTTATGTCTTTTTCCTTGAAGCCATTTTTAAGGAATGCTTGCATGAGTTTGTGCAAGTCCTCTGCTGCAGATACCGGGTTAGTGTGCACATAAAGGTGCGGCATAACTTGTGAAATTATAATATTTCTGGCCCAATAATATGGTCTGCATGCCTCTGCATGCACAAATCTGGATATGCGAAACGGTAATTTATCTCTTTTGTCATAATGACAGGTTTGAAAAATCCCATGATATGGATCCATGATGCTGATGGTCATATTGAGGAAGTTGACTTTCCTTCCCTTATTTTCCAGCCCAAAGTGATCTCCCCAATATTCTGTTTCATCCTCTATTGTCAGATAATTCAGATTATATATTGTGTCCACTATGTTGTCCTTGGCTTGGAGCCCGAGCACCTCTCTGATGTAACAATTATTGAGGCTTAGAAGATCGTCCATGTACCTGCAAGTATCTGCAAAGGTAGCAGCTTCCTTATACTTCCCGGCTTTGACAAGTCTTAGAATGAACTGCAGTTCAAACCATGCCAAATACAAATTACACCATGCGGGGCTACTAGAGAACCCCATGGGAATTCCCTTTACTTGTTTCCAAATCCTGGCCCCCATCTGTAGGAAACAGTTCTGCAGTAGCCATGAATTCATGTTAACAAAGGTTTCTTCGTTGATGCAGATCCAACTGCTGCTTTCAGGTCTTGCATGCCTCCACATGACCTTAATTTGACCATTCTTTCCGACCTTGTACCAGAGGTTGTTGTTGTGGTGTATCATATTTTGATACTTCCATATAGCAGATATCACATTTTCCATGACCTTGCAAATGCCGTCATCTCCCTCAAGAGGGATATTCTCGTAACATTTGGTCACATCTGCAACAAATACATCAGTAACTTTGGAAGGCAAATTGCAGGTCACATCATATATGGAATTAATTATCCATGATGCCTTGATCTTATTTTTTTGAAAGAGGTTAACTTTGGCCAGTTTGTCCTCACAAATGCTTGGCCAGAGGTCACACAAATTGGTTAAGCAAGCAGCCACCAGAGATGCCAATTGTGAGAAAATAGATTCATGTGCGCTTGTAATCCACCTATAGCTGTTTTTGTGTGCCTTGAAGATACCCAACATAAATGGTAGCTCTTTTGTTTCCAAAGCCCAATCTTGTAAAAACCATTGGATTTCCAGACTGATCTTTTCTGCCATTTCATGCGGACTGATCTCCACCAAGTGGAAGTCTTCACTGCTTAATCTGCGTAAAGCTTCTTCCCTGATATGCATTGGGCAGATAAACGAAGGATTGTTTGCTGCCTTATCAATTCCAGAAATATAGAAGTTGGTTACAAGCCAATTTATGTTGCTTGTAACTGTTATATCTTTGATAGGAAATTTTTTCTGATCCCTTTTTCCCTTAAGAAGCTTTTGAGCTGAAGCACATGCTTTTCTTAATATGTCCTTTTTGCACTTATCAAGAATATTCTTTTCTATATCCATTGTGCTGTATTTATGCACTGCAAAAAACTGTTCTATAGAGTTAACCATCTCATTTCTGAACTGTATGGTAGTAAAGGGTCTATCCGGAATGTGGTTAAGACCCATGCTCAGCCATCTTTTAAGAGCCTTACTATGGATCAGATTCAAATCTGTGGTCCTAATGTGGCCTATCTCTGTGCAAACATATTTCTTAAGGGCTGGGTTATCACATGGGCATGGGACTTCATTGTCCTGGGCAAAAACCATTTTTGGTTTATATAGCATACTTTTGAGATTACCACTGAATTTCCATCCAAAGATGGTATTAGTATACATTTTTTCACCTGCAACTCCCAAATGTTTTATAAGCACCTCCTTAAAGGCGCTCGTGAATTTGACCTTCTCTATAAATTTGGAGAAGAATTTGAAGTGTACATATTTACTACTAGATTTCTCTTTAATTGTTTTTAGTCTCCATTTGTTTTCTGCATTCTTGAGTAGAATCCGTTTTTTGTTCTGTAAATTTGACATTTCAAAGCCCAAAGTCAAACAGGGTTCTGTATCCTAAGGATAAACTTGAAACAGTCTTACCAACTTTATGTTTTTGTATTACAGATTCTGGGGTATGGTCCCTTTATTCTAGCTTTGCCTTCCTGACCGTTCCCTTCTTGGCATAATAGCCAATCCCATCATGGCTCAATGCCCATGGGGATTTTCAAAGGGTTTTTTAGCCCTTTGGTATAATAATTCTTGTTATGGCATAATAGCCATACTTTTTGTTGGCATAATAGCCATCCCCATACAGGTTTAATAACCCTAGAGGTTTCAGATTCTCATGCAAAGCATGTTTTTTAGCAGGAACTTCTGGGTACATACAATAGTTAGTTCTACTTTGTAGCTGTAAACACATATTCAGACCAAACCCCCATTAGGAGGGTACATGCTAATATCAATTTTGAAAAGAAATTATCCTTTCCGAAAGTAAAGAAATACCTTTGGTGTTATCAAAACTTGAGAGTAGTTGGTTTTATTGCCGTGGCTCGTGCATACGCATCCCCAGTAGGCTTGTTGACGGAATTCTCCATATTGTTGCCAATAGTTTGGTTTGAAGTTACATCAAAATGCATGCACCGTAACCGAAGTTGTCTCGTGGTTTTCCCTAACTTGGGAGGCATGATCACCTCAAAGTCCTCATCAATTTCTCGCTTTCTTTTCTCGGCTTTGGATACCTTTGTTTCAGATCCCTTTCCTCCCGCATCCAAAGAATCATTGAGAAACTTTCTAGGTCGTATCGTTTTCTCCAAGATGTCACCGCTTTTGTGTTACCAAATTCTGCTTTTAGACAAAGAGTATTGTCTTCACATATTTTACTAGTCATTTTGATCATTGTATCCCTAACCTTCGTGTATCCAATGAATGCCACCGCCCAGCCATGCCTTCTGAATTCATCATTTTGTGAAACTGGTAGAACCGGTATCTTGAAGACTTGTTGGGCCATATTTTTTCAGTCTTTGCTCATAATGCACTGTGATCGCCTCGGTCAAACCAGGTAATATGATCATTACAATTTGTAACCCCGTTCCTGCCATATTTGTCACAGCAGCATTTAATGAAAGGGCAGAAGGTACGCCATATCTTTCTTGCATACAAATCATTCCTTCTCTCATCAGTCTTGGCTATATGGCCTTTCTGGCCCATGTACATACCGTTATTTCTGTTGCATTTTTTGCCAAAGAATTGGGTGGTGAAAGGCATGTCAAGTATTATTCTATCAATCCTTTTAGTAAAGGTGTCAGCATCTTTTAGAGACTGTTTTATTTCCTCCTCTGTTATGCCACATATGCTGATAAGTACATTGGTACCGACAGGGGCTAAGACCCCTAAATTGTGCGCGTTCCAAAATCCTTGCTCACATTTAACCCCTTGCAGTTCCGCCAGCCTGGTGGACAGGATAGGAAAGTGATAGCAATTGTAAAGAGTTAGCCTTTTGAGCTCATAATTATCAAGGTCATCATGCACTTCTTGTATTTCCGGTTCCACCTCCTGTACTGGTTCCAGTTCCAAAACCTCATTCTGTTCCTCTTCTGACAGCATATTGATGCTGAATAGACAGTTAGTCATTATCACTGGTTTCTCTTCCTTCTTTTTAGGTCGCTTAAACTTTTTGGGCTTGTTGATGGGCGGATATGTGATATTGATTCCATTAGCCATTTGTATGGCAGTAGCCCCTTTTATGAACCTGAGGACATCCTTGGTTTCACTAATCTCTGCCTCATAATGTGCCATGGGTAACATTTCATACACTTCATCCACAATCTTCATGCAGGTGGGTACGTCATTTTCTGTTTTGTTAATTTTAGACACCAACTCGAACATATTGTTCATTCCCAAAAATGTTACCACTGATACATCACCGTCCTCCAGACCAGCTTCCTTTTTGATAAGATATTTGTGCATTTCCGGTTTTATGATACAGCCCATCACTAGCTGGACTGCCTTGTTGGGGGGCCAAATTCGTGTATTGCCATATCCTAGACTTGCAATGTCCGGGTACCAATCAGGAGCACCTTCCAGAGGCTGCTGTATAATTTCTACTTCTGAATCATGAGCTTCATCATCTATAGCAGTCTGTGCTGCCTCCTACATTTCAACATCAGAATGTAAATCTTAGAATCATTAAACATAATATGTGTCCATACAATATTTCATAAAATTTTGCATTAGCCCTGTACCTATCAGAACTTATAGTCCTGACTAGAGACTAGTGATCCAAAAGAAACCAGATCAAATTTTAAAACATTTTAATAAAGGAACCGGGCAAGCACCTTAAGATCCACAATGGTTCAACCATTGCCCTGAAGTTAATAAATATATCCGTTTTCCCTTTTCGATTCCCAGAATCTTAAGAGATATCCATCCTTGCCATTCCCATAAAGGTCCTGGCCTATCAGGATTTATCAGTCCCTGGCCGAAGCCAGGGGAATCTTAAGGGCCTGCCCAGCCATAATAGTTTCTAAACCATTACCAAACAGATGCCCGGGCCCCAAGGTCTTACCAGACATCATAAACTATTTTTATTTTATCCATAAGCGTGGACATAAGAAACCACAATGCATAATAAATCTGTTTAACCCTTTTCTTTGCCTTAATTAAGCCTTACAGACTTTACCATGAATATTTGTGCATTAGATTATGCCAACAAGACTTAGAAATGCTTAGCCAACCTATCTTATGTTCTAAGCTTCCATATTAAGTCCAAAAGGTGTCACCATTGCCCTGTATGCAATGCATTCGCAGTTTCTGCCTATCCAAGTCAACCAAAGCTTCCATTTATTTTTATGATTTTACATTTCTATGGATTATTATTTCTAGGGCCCTACAAATGTCCAGACCATAATCATTTTATTTCAGACCACTGCCTTAGATATAAAGTTCTTTCAAGCTTTTCATTAGATCAAGCCTTTCCACTTCCATTAAATGCATACACATCTTATTTTTAAACCATACATTTAATTATCAATGCGTCTTTAGATAAACCAAAAAGACTTTAATGGTACCATATGCCTTAAGCAAGCACCTATTTATTCTGCATTTACCAGTGTGTTATGCCGATATTTTAGTCCTTTACCTAGAGCCATACTGCTGCTTTATGGACTTTATGCTATCCTAGTTCTAATTTAATTCCTATGCCTTCTCAAATTTAACACTACCAAAGGTATATATATTAGTATTCAATCAACTGCTGTATTCCATCGAGAAAAGCATGTAAAACATAGCTACTAAATCATAAGTTCCAAAAAGAAGACTTCCTTTAATCACAATGTTAAAACAAAGATATTGTCTTGCATTGAAGCAATTACTCATAGTTCAGATCCATCAGTTTCTTTTAGACCGATCATATATGTTGCTGCTACAAGCTTAACAAGAAGACTTACCATTTAGTGTAGAAATCATTTACTGTTACTTTTGCAAAAGAAAAATTAACCGGTTCATCACCCAAACTTGTGACAGTTGCAATGTCCTGCACAAGCATCCGATTCCTCATACAAAATGAATTTGGAGGAGTTAGACGGGTTACCTGCAGTGAAACCAAAGCAAATTAGCCTTAAACAGGGTAAGATACTAAGCCACTAGCAGGTAAGCTATCGTCTAATCTCGGCTCTTCGCCCTTCACCAAATTTAAAATCTAAATACAATAAGATTTGTCAAATACTTCAGTTAAATAGGAGAGTTTAGAGCAGCAGAAAAACTCTGCTGAACCTGATTTAATGGGATTGGATCATTTTCATCCAAGTCCTGCTCATCGATTTGGTTCAACTCCTCATGCTCAGCTTCAAGGTTGTCAGCTATACTGGTAATCTCGAGGCCAGACCTCTCCCTGTTAGTCATTTCCACTCCAGGTGTTTGTCTTGAAGATACTCTTAATGGTGCCGCCGTTGCTTGGGCCTGTGGATGCCGATTATACTTCTCAACCATCTTTTCTAAGAACATCTTGCTTGGTTGCGCTTATGCTTTCTCCATTAAGCCTTGCAAAGCGCCTTCGGTTTAGCCCAGCTTTTTTTCTATCAAGATCTAGCAGCCTTAGCCCTTGTAAACCCTGCCTACGTATGCCCTCATGCCTAGGCATTGCATGCAATAATGGCTAAATTTTAGCCCGGCAGGCTCAACTGAATGTTCCCTTGTATTAAAAAGGCCAGACCAAATCGGTTCCTCCGGAAGCTTCCGGAATTGGTAAACAGAAATCCATACATACCTTTTTATTATAACATTGGAGAAGATTTTTTGCTTGCTTTTTGCATGTCTCCGGTCTCTGCGACATCCTGCCCATTCAAAATTCCTCATTACTAGTAGTGGCTTGATCGGAGCGCCACCGTCAATCTTGTTCTTCAGTACATCTTAGGTTAAGATAACAACCCTAAACTGTTAGTCTGGAGGAAAATTTTGACACGTTATACCTCTTTGCATTATTATTTTTGTATAATAACCTGTTTTATAGGGTGTCGTAAATCAACCATGCCTCCATGTCTCCCATATTATGCCAAATACCATTATCTCATGGTCATACCTATGTTAGAATCTTTATTTCATTAAAATACCTTTGGTTGTAGCCATGCTGTTGTAGCCTATGCTTGCCAATTTTTGGTCCATGCTCCCGCTTGCCCATGCTTTTTTCCCATTCCAATTTCACTGGGCTATGCATTGACGTTTGTAATTGCTTGAAAGTGTGATAATTCGAACTTCTCCTCCAACCTTACCCTTCAATACACTTAAGGTAGAGAATATACCTTAAAATAATATTCTCGCCATAGGAAAACATGTCCATCTCCATGCCTAACTCCTAAATAATAAGATTATATCCATATGCTTGTAATTTTTCATCTCTTACCCTTGGGTGCCTGTGCCATTTCAGTTTTCTTTACCCCTGCACATAGTGCCCCTCAAAATGTTGAATTCTATTACTAATTGGTTTAAAAACCTTAGACCTTTGGCCTATTAATAATATCCTTAGTATTTACCTTGTTTTGCCTTACCCCCCGCTGGTGCACTTTTTGGTCCATTCCTCCATTCTCGAAAAGCCAATTATTTATTCCCATTTCCACTGTCTTTCCAAGACATGTAACGAGACAAAACTTCGTTTGGATATATATATATATATCTATATATATATATATATATATATATATATATATATATATATATATATATATATATATATATATATATATATATATATATATATATATATATATATATATATATATATATATATATATATCTATACATTATTAAAAATGTTTCGATATACAAATTGCTGCCCCCATTTGTGCACCCCTGTATACATGTATACAGCCGGAAATTTTTTTTCCGGCATTCTTGCCCCCTTTTTGGGGCCTGAAAAAAGTTCCGGTGGCCCCTTTCTTAAATGACATTTTGAAATTACGAGATCCCTCTCACAAAATCAAACTTGCCTCCCTTTAATTAATTAATGATATCTTGGGGCGTGGGCCACAGTCCTCTCCATTTCAAATTTGAACGTGGGCACAGCAATGGCAATATGGATGGTGAAGCCGCAAGAAATGGCCAAAGCTTCACCCTCGCCGTTCCCGCAGTAGCTGTCTATTGTTTCTTGAGAAAATGGCTATGGCGGAGGATGCATACGAGCTCATGACTATGGCGCCTGGCATCCTCATCCTCTGTATTCGGCATGCGTTCTTGGCAGTCGGCATAGAGATATGGCAGTCGGCAAAGCATTGGCTCTCCCTTTCGCATCTGTTCTTCTACTCTCATCATGGCTTCTCTCTTCCGGCTGAAGACGACGATGGTATATCTCCAGGCATTTCATGCATGCTTCTATGGTTTTGAGAGCCTGTTTCGGTAGTTGCCATAGCCATTGCAAAAGGCCTGATCATCTGCTGTCTGATTGTTTCGTATGTGACTTTACAGGCAAGCATTGCTTCGAGTTTATGGATGGAAGCCCACGCTCCGCTCTGCCAAAGCCATACAAGCGGCATATTTTCCTGGACACTTTGTGAGTCATGATGTTCTATCTGTGACGGCAAGGCCTACTTTTTTCATATTGTGGATCTTATTATGGGAACCTCTGGAGTAAACGACTTGGATATCATGCTGGGAGACCTCATGAGACTTCAAAATTTCCAATATTTCCTTACTCGCCCTTTGCTTCTTAAGCTGCAGAATGTTGTCAAGCTAATGGATGAGTGGCGGATCTAAGGGCTTGCAGCAGACTGAATGTATACTGTTATGCATAAAACACTTAGTATCACATGAGAATGCATCTCTTGGGACCAAAACGGACTTGCAAATTGGCTCTATTTCATAACTGAAGCATGCCCATACGTGGGACAGAGCCTGCATGGGACAGAGCTGCCCTTTGTGTTTAAAATCCAGTTCACAGCTGCTCATATCTCCCGCGTTGCTAACTCTTTGAGGTATGCCCTATTTCTTATGTGCATTGTATTTGCCATGTTTTTAAACTGATTGTTTATGCTCTACCTAGAAGCGTATATTGTTGGCTTTAGATCGGTCATGACTTAAACAGATTCGTGTTGGATGTTTGTGATTTAGCAAGGTGAGCTTAGCAAGACTTATTTATGATGAAGGACGAATGCTGACAGTTTCATCTTATTTATTCCAGCCGCCATTTTACCTCCATTCAAGCTTAATAGGAGAAATTTGTCAAAGTATTGGAGACAACACCTGCTTTTGCAGATGTAACAAAACGGTCTTGGTACGCTTGTTCTTCTATTTTTCTCTGCAAAAATGTATCCCAAATTTTATTGTATTCTTAAGTTTACATGACAAATAGGTTGCATGTGTGGAGTTTGAGAGTATGGCTCGAAACTTGGTACAGATTTGAATCTGGATAGTTTGGAAGTTAAATGATTCATACAGTATATCCTCGATCCATTATCTAATTTCATTTGTCTTAGATCGCCTGTAAGTTAAACCACGGATCTGATGCAACAAGATTTGTGAAAGCTAGAGAGTCTACTACATGAAATGCTAGAATACGGACAAACGTTGAGTGCACCCTTTAGAACTTCTAATTCAAGCATTGTTTCTATTTCTGTCTACCTGCATGAAGAGCTAGATTCATTATCATTGTATTTTGTTTTGCAGAGACCGAGGAGAATATAGATGAATATCAGAAGGAGCACACTCTGTAATGCAAGCATTTACTTTCAACAACATATTTAGAGATTCTGACAGCGCTACAGAGATTTAATTATCTTCTCTATGAAACGTTTGTTTCTGATGCCTAGAACATTCGATCTGGATTAGTCCTTTGATAGCCGTAAGATTGAAGATCTGGGTTGTGCTTGATGCCTTGAAGATCTGGGTTGTGCTTGATGCCTTGAAGATCTGTGATCCTTGACCAACAATGATATGCTGCCACTCTAATTGCTGTATATCTTTCTTAGTCTTTTTCAGTCTATATTGTGGGCATGCATCATTTGGAAGCTAACGTAGAAGTCTCAGTTATCCCCTTTGTAAATGCGGCTGCATCCTTCTGAAGTTATCATTCTCAATATGAATAGGGGCCTCAACCTTTAGCGAAGTTAACATTTCAATGCCTAACCTAGGAGTCTTTGGAAGAAGAAGAAGAAGGAGAATCTTTTTAAGAGAATTTGTTAATACAATGGAGTGACAAATATGGAACAATTCATTGTGCACTGTCTTGCCTTATCTTACCCCTAACTATGTTATGTGATTTTTTGCAAAGATCGTCCTCCTGACTGGTGCACCTCTATTAATCACTACATGCATTCCGTATATCCAATCCACATCATCATGCAAAATGTCATAAATCATAATAATATCATATAAAATGTGCCATTTAATAGACCTGGTGAAATTTCAACTCATACATTTGTGGATCATTGGTTAATTAGTATTGCTCTTCTACTAACAATCAAATTCTATGGTCGATTTTATTCTTTTTGCCCTCATACAGACAACTTCCCATGTATCTCCCCTCCTCCAAGCCACCTATGCACAACTTCATGCACACAAATTCATTTGGTCTCCAGCGGATGTTAAAACATCAACAGATATCATATCAACTACTTTCCTGCTCCTCTGCCCCCTTCCCTTTTCTCTTTTCTAGAAACAATGATGTAGTTGTCTTGCCTAATCTTCAACACCTAGAAACCCTAAACCATTTTCAAGCACACAATCTCGACTGCCCGGCATCGCCGGGCACACGTTTGCTAGTATATATATATATATATATATATATATATATATATATATATATATATATATATATATATAGAGCCTAAACCTAAACCTTGTCCAAAGGACTAAGACTAAGTTTAGACATCCAAAACCAGTCCAGGAAACCTGTGACATGGTCGGATTTATCGGTTCTTGTTTATATACAAAGAGAACCTTAAATCATACTCCTACCATTCCCAAGTAATAGGGTATATTTCCAGACCATAAATATATGTTATGTAGTGGATATTTCCGATTTTATTACATATCATAGGCCTTTTTTTTTTTTCTGAGACCTTTAAAACATGTGAATCTTATTTACTTTGTTTGCTCATAACGACTTTTTTTTATTCTACCCTGATTACCTAAGCAATATCGGATCATTATATGGAAGATATTTACCTCAAATGTCCTTAAGGGTTTAGTTAATGCCTGCCCGATCATATCTTAGACTATGTTTTCATATTAGTATCAAACTTTCCTCTCAACCTCTTATTTAAGTTCTGCTATATGCGTATTCCAGTTTTTTAAGATATATTATTCCCATGTTTTATCTATTATTTTCCATCTCCACTAGCTAGAGTAAACAGAGAAACTGAATAAAGAGACAAAGAAGGTCAGATGCAAGACTGTACTGTTATTCAGAAGCAGAACTAGAACAGCAACTTAAAGCCATATGTCTTAGATATTTCAGAACTTTAGAACCTTATCATATCAGTCGTTTCTTCATGCTCTCAAGCAGAAATATCTCAAAAACTATAAGTTTTCAGTATTCAGGACTTCAAGAGCTCAAAATATACGAAATACTAAACTATTAGGCTATATAGTAAAGAGTAGATGTCGTCATTCCATTCCACTATTACACTTGCAGCAATAGGCCTTAGGAAAGTAATACGACCTGAACATCTTATAGATGAGTCTCATTTGCAGAAAAGTAAGATCATTTTTGCGTGCCAAAACAAAATCAAAGAAGGCTTTGTTGCTTTCGGTTTGCATTCTTGATGTGCTCCCTTTGCTTATGCTCAAAAACATGAGGAAAAAGAGAGTATGTAGATGAAACACGGTTACTGCAAAGCACATCCAACCTGTTAGCCAAAGAGGGTAAAAAATTTGAATTTGCTAGCGGTGTAAGCAAAAGGTATTTCATGGCTCATAAGCCCTTCAACATATTCTCAAACTTAGAATAACAAAACAATAATAGGTATAATGTATAAGACCGATTTCCTTCTTTGTTGCCTCTGCTATACCAAAGTTATCCACCTCTGCACTTTCCAATTATAAGCTTTCTTTGAAGCAAAATACATTCTGTTATTTTTCAAACTTGAGTGGGAAACAAACATACTAATCTACTTTACTTTAAAATATTTGTGTGTTCCTAACTTACTCCCTTCCCAATTTAGTTAATGCATGATCTTGCGAAAAAGCGATTCAAAGTTTCGAAACCAGTTAAGAGGGACTTCTCCATCAAAGGAATCGCCAACTTGACTTGCGGTGAAGTTGTTATCACTTGTAACTCTAGGAAACGTCGATCAAGTGTGGTATCCACCATTTTGCCCTTTCGTGGTCGAGATCCCGAAAAGCTCAAGGCTGCGAGCCTCTTATTACTTAATGCTTTTTCACGGCATATATATCAATACCGACTTTTCTTGCCATTTCCTCCGATTCCGATTTTTCATTGCTGCTCCATCATTTCTTCCTATGAAACTACAATCCACCCCTGCTTCCTTTAACATTTCCGAATATCCAACCGTTGGCTTCTTGTTGATGACCCTTCGGTCTCGTCATCTTTGCTATTGCTAAGGGAAGAACCACAATATGTAATGGCTTCAAAATCTTTGCAACGCTCTCTCTCATTCTTGATAATTTACTAAAGTCTAGAGAAGGCGGACCTCCCATATCTTGCTTATAAGTATCACGAGAAGATATGTAAACAAGCAATGTCTTAGGGTTAATTCCCCGGCGCCAAAATAGAGTAGTCTGCTTTGCTTTATGCTTCAAAGCAAGTTAATACGATTGAATTTGTAGAGAGCATAATTGCCAAAACGGGCTATTGCGAGTACCTTTGATTCTTTGATCTTTGTTAGATGCCGCAGTCCCTTGACGGCGGCGTAATCCATCTCCATCGCCACTGCCTGTTTCGTGTATAGCTCTGAAATCCTAGAAACCCTAGTATACGTTTATGCAGGTATACGTCTCTTTCCCTTAACATGCTCGTATTAGTATTACATGTTCACCGAAAGCCATTCTGGTTATGTTAGGTAGGTTTTAAATTTTTACAAATCCTTTGTTGATTTTAATGTCCTATCATACGTAGGGGATTTATCTAAAGTATAGACTCTATCATATGCTAGTAGGGGTCATAATTCCCCACTGCCGTGTTCATTACCTTTATCCATGGATCATTTCCCTTAAATCATTCCTAAATAGAACTTCATATGAGATAGCCTAAAAAATTTTAGAACTTTAAACATATGGCCCATGGCTCCCATATATGGAGGCATGCTTTCCCAAATATATTTGGAGCTATGCCTTTTTTCAAACTATCATGCTTTAAAACTAGGGGTAGATTCCAGTCCAGGTCAAAGATTTATGTTCTTTTTCTATCTGTTTTCCCAAAAGAATATGTCCCCTTATCTTACTCCACCTCTCGTTAAGGTCACTTGAACCTAACAAGGTTATTTGTAACATTTTCAAATCTAATTCCCTATTGTATCCCTAGTATCCGCAACTTTACAATGTTCAATCAAGGATAAATGATCGTACAGTTTAACAAGCCAACCTCTTGGATATATATATATATGTATATGTATATATATATCTAACATATATATATTATTATAGAGGGCTGCCTAACACTGATAATTGGGGCCATCTAGGCCTTCTAAACTGCCACGTGGCACAATGGGCCACCGCCGTGATGGCTTGGTTTTTTTTTTTTTTACGAGACATGCTTCCCAAGTCTTTGATTCCGTTCTTTGGCGGCCAAGCTTGCGAGCTTGATTTTCGCCTTACGCAATGAAGTTTTATAGAGCCATAGCTTGGTCGCATGCATGCAGGGCGGCCATAGCTTAGCGAGAAAAAGAAGAAACCCTTTCTTGCAAGGGTTTATTTACAAGCGGGCATGCCGAAATCAAGATTTGCGGTAGCATTCTTCACAATATTTGCCGCTTTCTTTAGAACATTGTTTCTTTCTTTATAAACTTTGAAGACGCATTCTTGGATCGGATGAAATTGAGAAGTGCCAAAGGCCACGTTTGCTGCGTGCTTGCCTATGCTCTCGGCTTAGCATAGCCCCCAGGCATATAGTTGTTACGGTAACCTTCGTGGATTAAGCAAATACAAAGAAATTCCATTTACGGCAAAGGGCGATTCGGCTACCACAATCTCCACTTACATCACAGTTGTCTACTACTATTTTAGGGTATTGTTGGGGATTCACGGCCTAGGCATTTGCCGATCAAGGCTCATACCAAGATTTTTTAAGGTCATACCTTGGCTTTTGCTACCGGATTTCGTTCTCTACGGAATATCGCAAAGATATTATTGCATGTTATGTAGTTCCCTCACTTTGCCGGCATGAGCATATCCATAAGCTGTCATGGCTTTCAATGCGCACGAGGATGGAGCGGAAGATGAGCTCAACTCATGGCGATCCGTAAAGATATATTCAGAACAATTATTTTGAAATAAGGTAAAGTTTTCTCTTTCCACGGTTAGTTATATGTTAATAATGTGCTTTTTCAAATTGATTTATAAAGTCATTATCATGCCCGCCCACAAGGTTTTCTTAGTGCCGGCCAATTGCCATCTAGGTTTCTCAATAGTCTAGAACCCTAAACGACCATTCCGTGCGAAAGGATAGCGGTCTCTGCTGCCGGACTTGGTATTAGAAGCAAAGGCAGTTGTAAAACGCCATGTTTTTCTCCGTCCTATACACCGAATAGATCCGTCAATGTAGCAGCATCAAGATGGTAAATATAGATCCTGGATTTATTTTGGTTATGCATTCTGGTTCGGTGATTATTGGGCATTGCATTGCAGGGCTTCAATTTGTGTGGAGTCTTTAATGTCGTTATGCGTGAATACTGTGGCAGCTACTAGACTTGTTTCACGAATATGCACTGGTGATTGCTTAGCGTTGGCCATATTCCGTGGTATTTCATCCTCTACTCAACTGTTTTGGTGCATTTTTCATAAATAATTTAAACTTTAAGGCTGTGCTAATGAGGATGATTGCCCATTCAGAACCCTAACATAAGTAATCAACTAATGGAATATTGGGAAGGGTTGCAGCTTGAGTCATCATTATATTGTTGTAAGCACGATAATGACTTTGGAAATTTAAGTAATAATAATTTAAACTTTAAAGTCGTGCTAATAAGGATGATTGCCCATTCAGAACCCTGACATAAGTAATCAACTAATGGAACATTGGGAAGGGCTGCAGCTTGGGTCATCATTATATTGTTATAAGCACGATAATGACTTTGGAAATTTAAGTATCTATTACACGGCCTTGAGATGTACAGCGGCCATAGGGATCTGTTTTTTGAGGTCCAGCTTGGTTACCAGATAAAATGGCCTTCTAGCTTTATTTAGTGACGGTTGATCTATGTAATCAAATTCCTGAAGCTCTGCCCAGAGAAGGATGAAGGTTTGAACTCCATTTGTTCTTTGCAACTATCTTGGTTCGTGTTAAAGGCTTTTTATGGCATTTATCACGAAAATGATCGGAGGTATTGAACTGGATCAGCGTTCTAATGATATTGTTTCTCCTAGAGATCAAGGAGATCAACATTGTGCATAAGGTATGTTTCTCCTATGTTATGCAGAAGGCAGCCACTTATTCATATATAGGACATTAATATAAGCAGGCAATTAAGTATCGGGACATTTTCTTGCTGCCCAAGGCAATAGAATTGTGTCTCTTTAATGACATGTAACAGTCCCCATGCCCTTCTTCTCAATCTCTATGCCCCAAAGCATCTGTGAAGAATATTCTAAACTCTTGATGAATTAGAAGACATTCTTTGTGTAACAGGGGTCTTCTTGTTTATACTTTGCTCTGAGAAAGCCTCATAAAGGAGCAATGTGAACGCTATCATCAGTAAGCTTTCAAAATACAAATTAACAAAATGGAACTTCCTTTATTTGCTTTGCAATGCTGGAAAGGGTTTCTGAGTCCACCAGGCCACTTAAATATTGGAATTCTGCGGAAACAATGATTGAATCTGCATTAACCTTCTGGCGTATGGTGTGTATCTATCTGGTAGAAAAGAAGCTCAAAAAAATTACACGAGTTTATTCAAAGGATTGGCAACGACTATGTATGTGAATGTATTCTAAATGCAGACTTAGGCTTCCCAACATACGTTAGTTAACTCATTCTATAGAAATTTTCCCATTGACAGCCTTAACAAAGACACATTAGAAATTTGAATTTAAAGGAATTGTTTAAACATACATCGAAAGAAGCCTTTTTTACACTGGAGGGACACGCCCAGAAGTAGATCATATGGCACACGTTCAAGCATGTGCTGATTTGAGACGTATTGCTTAAGGGGGCGAGCATATGTTATCAAAAGCTAGCTATTTTCTAAAGAACTAGATATCTTCCTTTGGAATAGCCTCGTTAACATGTATGCAAAGACTAGAAACTTGGCGGTCATCTCAAGTATTTAATGATTCGGCAAGATGTAATGTGTTTACATGGATTATAATGGTATCAGGCGATACCTAGCTGGCAAAGGCCAGGAAGCCCTCGAGCTCTTCCCGCAAATGCACATGAAAAACATGCTATTATTTATGCATTTAATGCATTGGCCATGATAACATAGCAATCATCTTAAACCTTAAATCAATTTTACACAATGATAATCTTATACCCTAATCAATTCAACACTACAACAATATTTTTTTGCATCAACTTTGTGTTGCTAGAGATGCTTTTCCAAACTCCACATTTAGTGAAGCAAAAGAGAGAGTCAATTACAAATCTATGAACAACATTCTTGATTCCAACTTTACACCAACCCCCTGGGTGCTAGAAGCTTGACAAATAAACAACAATGATGCCCATGCTCACACAACAAAAATTGGATACCACTACAATGTTACCCCTCCCAAATTAAGTGATTAATGCATCTTTTTTAAATTAGCAACATTTAAGCCTAAAAGTCGAGGTTGCCGGTCTTAAATTACAAATGCATGAACACCATTCTTCAATGGTGTTTTATAATGTTCTAGAGTTGAGTAAGGGTGGTCATATTAAACCTTGCCACTCAAATGCATGAACACCATTCTTCAATGGTGTTTTATAATGTTCTAGAGTTGAGTAAGGGTGGTCATATTAAACCTTGCCACTCAGCTGCCCCCTCTGTGCAAGCTTATCAACACATTACTATTAAAAAAAAGGGATGATTAAAAACAGCAAGTCAAGGAATTCTAACATTAGAAGGCTTAAAAACTTTAGGCTCCAATGATACTAAGAGCACGTTAGGGTATCTAAGGGACGGTCAACTCCAAATGTTCTTTGCCTTATCCATGCATCATGCATCAGCCCCACATTATACTCTAGGGATCGTGTAATCCAAAAATGGTAATCTATGGGAATCTACGCAATATCATGAAGAATCTATGGGAATGTAGGGGAATCTTCATAAAATCCTTGCGAATGTAGAGGAATCTTAGAGAATTTAAGGTAATCCTCATAGAATCTAAGGGAATTTCATAAAATCTAAGGGAACCTTGCTACTCACCTATCCAACTGGAACATGCACCATAACAACGATAACAACAACTTCATTGAATTTAAGGGAATCTCCATAAAATCTAAGGCAATCTTACAAAATAAGAGAATCTAATGAAATATCGTAAAACTTGAGAGAACAGAATCTTCGTAAATTCTTAGAAAACTGGAACATGGACAAACTGAAACATGCACACACTAGAATATGCACCGTAGGATCGATTAAAAAACTTGTATATATATATATATATCTAATATAATGTAAAAATAGTGTCCAGATGCATGCGCGGAGTCTGCGGAGTAAATCCGCCCATCCGACCCAGTGGGAGGCGCCACGTGGCTCGATCTCGGCCGTCCGTGGGCCTTGGCCCCTCAAAAGCTCCCAAGTTTGGTGGACAAAATTTTTTTGGTTTACCACGGACTCGAACCCTGGACATTGCCCCCAAACCCCCACCCTTACCACTAGACCAACCAGTCTTTTCTTGAAAGAATAGGAACTCCATGCTTAGTTAAGGCTGGGGTCTAATTAATTCAAGGATACTCTAGGATGTTCTAGAATGTTCTAGAATCTTTTGGAATGTCCTAGAATGTTCCAGATGCTCATGAGTAAGCACCTCAGCCTAAAAATAGAAAGTCTCAGTCTAAAAATAGAAGTTTTTTTGAAACTTTGCAGATGGTCAAAATAGAATGTTCTAGAATGTTCCAGGTGCTCATGGGTAAGCACCTCAGTCTAAAAATAGAAAGTTTCAGTCCAAAAATAGAAGTTTTTTGAAACTTTGCAAATGCTCAAAATAGAATGTTCTGGAATGTTCCAGGTGCTCATGGGTAAGCACCTCAGTCTAAAAATAGAAAGTTTTTTGAGACTTTGCAAATGCTCAAAATAGAATGTTCTGGAATGTTGGATATGCTCATGGGTAAGCACCTCAGTCTAAAAATAGAAAGTTTTAGTCTAAAAATAGAAAGTTTGCTTAAACTTTGTAAAAACTCAAATAGAATGTACAAGAATGTTTCAGATGCTCTAAGGTAAGCATCTCGGGTCTAAAAAAATAGAAAGTACGGTAGTCTAGGAACAAAAAAGTTTGCTAAAACTTTACAAAAACTCAAAATAGAATGTTCTAGAATGTTCCAAATGCTATAGGGCAACCACCTATGCTCTAGAAGCACCTCAGTCTAAAAATAGAAAGTTTCTTGAAACTTGCAATGCTCAAAATAGAATATTCTGGAGGTGATGGGTATGATGGGTGTGTGTAAGCTTCACATTGGTGATACTTTAGAATTGACATACTTTAGAATTGTGCCTCATGGGCATGTATGAGTATGTTACCCATGAATAATACTTTGTAGGTGCTCATGGGTAAGCACCTTAATAAATATGTTCTGGAATGTTGCAGATGCTCATGGGTAAACACCTCAATCCAAAAATAGAAAGTTTTTGGAAACTTTGCAAATGTTTAAAATAGAATTTTACTACGGAATGTTCTGAGATGTTCAAAGGTAAGCACCTCATTCTAAAAATAGAAAGTTTTAGTCTAAAAATAGGAAGTTTGCTTAAACTTTGTAAAAACTCAAATAGAATGTCCTAGAATGTTTCAGATGCTCTAGGGTAAGCATCTCAGTCTAAAAAAATAGAAAATCACGGTGAGTCTAAAAACAGAAAAGTTTGGTAAAACTTTCCAAAAACTCAAAATAGAATGTTCTAGAGTGTTCTAGATGCTATAGGGCAACCACCTATGCTCTAGAAGCACCCCAGTCTAAAAGTAGAAAGTTTCTTGAAACCTTGCAAATGCTCAAAATAGAATATTCTGGAGATGGTACTTTGGAATTGGTAGTAAATGTGATGGGTATGATGGGTGTGTGTAAGCTTCACATGGGTGATACTTTAGAATTGATAGTAGAGATAGTAGATGTGGCCTCATGGGCATGTGTGAGTATGTTACTCATGAATGATACTTTGTTGATAATGGAATAAAGGGTTGAGCAGTATGTGTGAATAAGACTATGAAATACCATGGAGTGCAGTAGATGTGAGTAAGGTCCTCATAGGTGATACTTTGGAATTGGTAGTGTTCTTCTCATGAGTGATACTTTAGAATTGGTAGTAGGGCATGTGTGTATATGGACTTGCATGGTAGTAGATGTAAGTAGGCGGAGAGATGAGAAGAGAGAGGAGAGAGAGAAGAGAGGGAAGAGGAGGGAGAGAGAGGAGAGAGAAAAGAGGAAGAGAGAGAAGAAAAAGAGAAGAGAGAGGAGGAGAAAGAGAAGAGAGAGTGGGAGAAGAGATGCAAAGGGAGAGAGGAGGCACAAGAAAGGGAGAAGAGAGAAGAGAGAGGAGCGAGAGGAGAGAATAAAGAGAAGAGAGAGGAGAGAGAATAGAGAGTACAGAGAGAAGGGGAGAGAGAGCAAGAGAAGGGAGAGAGAGGAGAGAGATGCTAGAAAAGGGAAGGGGCTCAAATGGGTAAAAGTGCTTAATGGGGTCCAAATCGAGGCGAGGCCTGATAGAGAGAGAGAGGGTAGACATATAGAGAGAGCAAGAGATAGGAAAGAGAAGGAAAAAAAAAAAAGGGGGGAGAGAGAGAGATGAGAGGGCGCAGAGAGACAGAAAAGAGAGAGGAGAGAGGAGAGAGGAAAGAGAGGAGAGAGAAGAGAGGAAAGAGAGAGAAGAGAGAGAGGAGAGATAATAGAGAGGAGGGAGAAGAGAGAGATAATAGAGAGGAGGGAGAAGAGAGAGAAGAGAGAGGACAAGAAGGAAAAACAGGAGAGAGAGAAAAGATGAGAGAGGGGAAAAAATAGAGGGGAGAGAGAGAAGAGAGAGGAGAGAGGAGAGAGAGAGGGGAGAAAGACCAAAGGGGTCTTTTTCCCAAAATAGAGAGAGAGAAGATAGAGAGAAGAGAGGAGAGAGAGATGAGGGAAAAGAGAAAAAGAGAGGAGAGGAGGAGAAAAAGAGAGAAGAGAGAGAGAGAGAGAGAGAGAGAGAGAGAGAGAGAGATGGGAGAGAGACACAAGAGAAAGGAGAGAGAAGAGAGAGAGGGAGGGAGAGGGAGGGAGGGAGGAGAGAGAAGAGAGAGAGAGAGACAGAGGGGAGATGAGGGAAGAGAGAGGAGAGAGAAGAAAGGAGAGAAGGAAGAGATAGGAGAGAGAAGAGAGAGAGGAGAGAGAAGAGAGAGAGAGGAGAGAGGGAGATAGGGCACGGGTGGGCCTAAAATAGAAGTTTTTACGAGGCCGGCCGAGCCGAGGAAAGGAGCAAAAAAATAGCGCCCAAAGCATTATAACGTATTATACGTATGTATGTGAAAGAAATCCGGCCCATCCTGACGGCTACTTGGCGCGCCCACGGGCGGTCTAAACTGGGTCACGGTCCCGTGGCGGGCCTTGGCCTCTCAAAGCCCCAAGTTTGGTGGACAAAATTATTTTGGTTTACCATGGACTTGAACCCTAGACATTGCCCCCCAAACCCCCCACCCTTACCACTAAACCAACCAGTCTTTTCTTGATAGAATAGGAAGTCCATATTTAGTTAAGGCTGGGGCAATGGAAATTCCTTTGGTTAATTAAAGGCCTTGACGTTAAAAGTTCTTTCTAGAATGTTCTAGAATAAAGCTAGAAAGAGAAGAGGGAAAGATGAGGGGAGAGAGGAGAGAGAGGAGAGAGAGAGAGAGAGAGATAGATGGAGGGGAGAGAGAGAGGGGGGTAAAGAAGAGAGAGGGGAGAGAAGAAAGAGAGAGGAGAGCTAAAAGAGAGAGAGGGAAAGAAGACAGAGGAGAGAGAGAGGAGAGAGAAGAGAGAAAGGAGAGAGGGAAGAGAGAGGAGAGAGAAGAGAGAGGAGCGAGAAGAGAGAGAGAAGGAGAGGGGAAGAGAGAGGAGAGAGAGAGAAAAAGATAGACAGAGAGGGGAGTAATAGAGAGAGAGGAGAAATAGAGGGAGAGGAGAGAGATAGGAGAGAGAGAAGGGAAAAAGGGGAGAGAGAGATAGGGAGAGAGGAGAGAGAAGATAGAAAGGAGGGAGACAGAGAGAGATAGAGAGAGAGAGAAGATAGAGAGAAGAGAGGAGGAGAGAGAGATGAAGGAAGAGAGGCAGAGAGAGAGAGATGAGAAAAAGGGAGAAGAGGGAACAAGAGGAGAGAGAAAAAGAGGGAGAGGAGAGAGCGAAGAGATAGGGGGGAGAGAGAGGAGAGATAGGGGAGAGAGGAGAGAGAGAGGAGAAAGAGGAGAGAGAAAAGAAAAAGGAGAGAGGGAAGAGAGAGGAGAGAGAAGAGAGAGGAGGGAGAAGAAAGAGAGAGAGGAATAGAAAAGAGAGAGAAAGATAGAGAAAGAGGGGAGAAATAGAGAGGGAGGAAAAGAGGGAGAGAGAGGAGAGAGAGGAAAAGAGGGAGAGAGAGGAGAGAGATAGAAGAGAGAGAAGGAAGGAAGTAGAGAGAGAGAGAGAGAGAGAGAGAGAGAGAGAGAGAGAGAGAGAGAGAGAGAGAGAGAGAGAGAACTCCATACTTAGTTAAGGCTGGGGCTTAATTAATTCAAGGATACTCTAGGATGTTCTAGAATGTTCTAGAACCTCTTGGAATGTCCTAGAATGTTCCAGGAGCTCATGAGTAAGCACCTCAGTCTAAAAATAGAAAGTTTCAGTCTAAAAATAGAAAGTTTTTTGAAACTTTGCAAATGCTCAAAATAGAATGTTGTGGAATGTTCCAGATGCTCATGGGCAAGCCTGTTCCTAAAAATAGAAAGTTTCAGTCTAAAAATAGAAAGTTTTTGAACTTTGCAAATGCTCAAAATAGAATGTTCTTGAATGTTCCAGGTGCTCATGTGCAAGCACCTCAGTCTAGAAATAGAAAGTTTCAATCTAAAAATAGAAAGTTTTTTGAAACTTTGCAAATGCTCAACATAGAATGTTATGGAATGTTGCAGATGCTCATGGGTAAGCACCTCAATCCAAAAATAGAAAGTTTTTTAAAACTTTGCAAATGCTCAAAATAGAATGTTCTAGAATGTTGCAAATGCTCAAAGGATGTGTGTAAGCTTCACATGGGTGATACTTTAGAATTGACATACTTTAGAAAAGCACCCTCGACCTAAAAAATAGAAAAGTTTCAATCTAAAAATAGAAAGTTTTTAAGACTGCAAATGCTCAAAATAGAATGTTTTGGAATGTTGTAGACGCTCATGGGTAAACACCTCAATCCAAAAATAGAAAGTTTTTGGAAACTTTGCAAATGCTCAAAATAGAATGTTCTGGAATGCTCAAAAGTAAGCACCTTTAGTCTAAAAAATAGAAAAGTTTTAGTCTAAAAATAGAAGGTTTTGCTTAAACTTTGTAAAACTCAAATAGAATGTCCTAAAATGTTTTCCTGATGCTCTAGGGTAAGCATGTCGTACTAAAAAAATAGAAAAGTACGTAGTCTAAAAATAGAAAAGTTTGCAAAACTTTGCAAAAACTCAAAATAGAATGTTCTAGAATGTTCTAAATGCTATAGGGCAAACACCCATGCCTAAAAGCACCTCAGTCTAAAAGTAAAAGTTTCTTTGAAAACCCTGCAAATGCTCAAAATAGAATATTCTTTGGAGGTAATGCTTTGGAATTGGTAGTAAGTGTGATGGGTATGATGGGTGTGTATTGTGTATATGGACTTGCATGGTAGTAGGTGTAAGTAGGCTCCTTATGGATAATACTTTAGAGAGAGAGAGGAGAGAGAAAGGAGAGAGGGAAGAGACAGAGAGAGAGAGAGAAGAGAGAAGAGAGAGGATGAGAGAGAGAGAAATAGAGAAGATAGAGAAAGAGGGGAGAAACAGAGGGAGAGGAGAGAGAGATGGAAAAAAAAGGGAAGAGAGAGAGAGAGGAGGAGAGAAGAGAGGGAAGAGAGAGAAAGGGGAGAGGAAGGAGAAGAGAGGAAGGAAAAGGGAGAGAGCAAAAGAGGAGAGAGAAAGGAGGGAGACGGAGAGAGAAATATAGAGAGAGAGAAGATAGAGAAAGAGGGGGCCCTTTCTAGATGAGGGAAGAGAGAGGAGAGAGAGAGAGGATGACAGGAAGGAGAGAGGGAAAAGATAGGGAGAGAAGAGAGAGAGAAGAGAGAGAGAGAGAGGGAGATTTGTCTAAATTGTTTTTTTTTTGTTTTTGTTTCAAAGAAATAGGAAAGGAGTTTTGAGGGGTTCTACTGTCGCACGCCCTTTGGACAAGGATATATATATATATATATATATATATATATATATATATATATATATATATATATATATATATATATATATATATATATATATATATATATATATATATATATATATATATCTATACATCTTATACATGTTAATACATATATACAAGAAATTTAATGCTTTAACTATACCAAGGCATGTTCGAAGTTTTAGCATGTTCCTATGCCGCAAGTTCTTGTCGCGGCTCCTACATTCTAAAAAAAAGAATGTCTTGAGAATACTCTAAATTCATGGATTCTCTAAGATTCTACCAAGGTTCTCTTTTTAGGTTTCCGTGGAGATTCCTAAATTTTATAAGATTCCCTCTAGATTCCATTAGATTGCTCGAGATTCTCCAAGATTCTATGACGATCCCCTTAGATTCCCTTTTAGATCCCTTTTTAGATTTTATGAGATTGCCTTAGGTTCCTTTTCCATTATATGAGATTCAAAGAGATTCTATAAAGATTCCCTTAGATACATCTAAGATTTCATCAACATTTTCCTAGATTGCCTTAGATTTTATGAAGATTCCTTAGATCCCCTAGATTTGGCAGAGATTCTTAGGCTTGTAAATATTTTCCCTAGATTCTCTCACATTTTATGAGATTTTCTTTAGATTCTCGCTAGATTCTCCCCGATTCCTTTACATTCTAGAACTTTTTAGAACATTCTAAGGCTTTTTTAACATTCTAAGACTTTCTCTCGAACATTCCCAGACTTTTTAAAATATCCTAGAACTTTCTCTAGAAGTATTTCCCTAGATTCTCTTACCTTCCCATGGATTCCTACATTCTCTAAATTCTAGAACCCATATTAGAACAATTTGAAACTTTCGAAGAATTTTCCAGATTCCTCCAATTAAGTTCTAGAATTTTCTAGAATATTTTGGAACTTTCTAGAAGATTCTAGAACTTTCTAGAGCCTTCCGTAACATTCTAGAACTATTTTGAACTAGTTAGAATGTTATACCCATTTTATCTTAACCGGATTGTTACCCTTAAGTATATTTTGAAACATAAATTATTCATGTAGAATTAATGCTTGGTCTAGTGGTTAGAATGGGGGGTCGGGGGGTCAATAAAATCCGTGGTTCAAATCCCCCACACAAATATAAAAATTTTAAAAAGCCTTTCCTTAAAGGATGAGCATTCAACGTTGGGCCGAAATCTTAGGCCCGATCAAGGGCCGAGATCGTTATGTGGCAAAAATCTAAAGCAACATGAGCCGAGGATCCTAGATCGACATCAAGATCTAAGAACAACTTGACATTATAGATTACATATAATTCCCAAAGCCATGTGCACTATAGGATGTCCCAAAAAGTAATGTGGGCCGAGGGATCTCTAATCCAATGCATCGTGATCAAATCAACCCCGACCGTAGGATCGCCACATATAGTCTATACACAAACTCCTGCAGATCGCCGCAGGATACCCCCCAAAGCCAATGCGTGAGCCGTAGGATCTCTGGACAATCTGGCCGATATAGAGGACAAACATAAGAACATATATATATATCGATATTCAATATATATACGCTCACATATTTGTATATATATAAAAAAAATGGTATAAATTTATACCAAGAGAAGTCTCTCGTATAGATTTATACCGCAAGAGTTCTCTTTTTTCGATATATATATGTAAATATATATGCTATATATATATTATATATTTATATAATATACATATATATATATTTTTTGGTATAAATTTATACCGAGAAAACCTTTATGTGATAAATTTATACCGCCGGAATCCTCTTTGGCGATATAAATTTATACCGCCGTCCTTTTGTCAGATAAATTTATACCGCCGAAGTTCTTTTGTTGTATAAATCTATACCGCTTGTTCTTCTTTATGTATAAATTTATACCGGTATAAACCTCTAGCATACTATGTCCACATATTACTATCTATTGAGGTATAAATTTATACCATCTTGAAATTTATTTGAAGAAACTAAGGACTACAGAGAACAAATAAATTACAAAGTTTAAAAAGTCCGCATTGATACATACGCCGCCATCGCAGATACGTAAGTCTATAGCAAGTCGGAGGAGCAAATTAGAGCAAGTGTATAAGGCAAAAGCCGCCAGCATCTTCGACTTCAACTCACAAGGTGAGGCATACTTTTAAGGTGAAAATATTTGTTTCATTGAGGCAATATCAAAATGTGTTGCATTTTTTGCAATTTTGTTCATAATTTTGTAGTGAATTCATAAACTTTGAACTAAATAGGTTTTTGGGCACCTTAGCTTGTGCTTTTTTTCAATGTCTATTTTGTTTTGTCCTTAAAAATATTACTATTTCTCAAACCAAACTAGGGGCCAAAAATGGTACCAAAACAATTTTGAATGGAAGTCGAGTTCAAATTCTCCCAAAAATGGTGCCTAAAATATTCAAATTGTCACACTTGTCACAAATATACCAAGAAAAGGGCGCTTTTTGGGAGATTTTAGGAATCTTCAAAGATTCCTTTTAAAGTGCGCTTGGAGCAAATTAGTGCTGCTTCATTTTAAACTTGTTTGAAATGTTATTTTCCTTTTTGCATGGAAACAAAGGCCTTTCTCCTTCTCTTTTTTCTCTTGCATGCTCTATCAACAAAATTCCATCATGGCCGCACTTGCTTTCCGTATATCCCGAATTCGCTTTTCCGTCACGCCGAGGTAATGTCATAAACCTAAGTCCGTAAGTTAAAAATCTTCCACCGTTCTTTTCTAATTGTTTATCGCCATTCCTGATAAAGCTTATGTAGAGCTTGCTAGAAGCTATAGTATAGAGAAAACATATTTGATCACAATTTGAAGCCTTATACAATTACATTGAATGAATGAACAACTTTTAAAAAGAACATTAAGAAGATGTTACCTCGAGCTCACTTGAATGAAATGCTTAATATGGTGAAACTTGTTATGATCCGAATGTAGCCATGATTACAAATGTAATATCCGAATATGGTGAAGGTTTTCCAATACAACATTAAAAGAAGAGAAATGCAATGAACTACAAGCATATGGACTTGTAAGAAAGTTCATAAACCACCTCATTGAAACTCGTGTCAAGGGCCTAATCAAAGAACGCGGGTGACATTAAAAATGGAATTTGTTATGCCTTGAATGCAAAAGCGTTTCATAAGGCACCCAAAATTAAAACCAATATGGGTTTTACCCTAGTTATATATATATAAAACCGCTTAATAAAACCCAATACATCTTTGTGGGTTGATATCATTAAAACCTTATATGAATTTTATATGGTGTTCACCTAAGGTGGTTTTCTAACATGTTTAAAAAGCAATAATTAAATAAAATGCTTTATATGCATGGTTTGTGAATGTGGTGGGTATGGTGGTAATAAGACGGGTTTAATATATTGTTATATATAATGCGGTTTTTAGAATGCTAAAATAGCATGACTTATTGATGTGGTAAATTTATATGGTTCTCCTTGTGTTTACATGTCATAGGTCATGATTGTTTAATGGCCTAAAGCCTTGCATGTTTATGCATCAAACCCAGAATGCTTTTAGTATGGGCTGGTTTAGTAAGTTTTTTATGGAGTGGTTAAAGGTCATAAATCACTAGTGTTTTGTTTTCGAAGCAGATTAAGATACTTTATTATAACACCATATAATTTTTATTTTCTTAACTTGTAGTGGTTTCTTTGTTCAAACCCTTCAAGATACTTTTATTATAACACCATATAATTTTATTTTCTTAACTTGTAGTGGTTTTTTTGTTCAAACCCTTCATAATTGGTGTGTTATCTCAAGTATATATTATCTACTACCGCCTTGTTTTCCAAAAGCCTAGGTATATGACTAGTGGTTTCTAAAAGCTTGCAAGATCAAAAATAATAAAACAAATAAATCAAAGCTTAAGTGAGGATTTGAACCCCATTTTAATCCATATATATTGTGCATTATACCCAAAGTGGATACTTTTAGTCATGCACTAAATCACTTTCTTCATATCTGACTTATCCTCCCAAGACATTTTATTCAAAAAATGACCTACTATAATTTATTAAATAAAACTACTTGTATATGTATACTAAGCTATTTTAAACCATACCTCCGAGTCACTATATACACGCTGAATAGTTAGTCTTTCAAAATAAATGATGAGCCATCTATTATCACCATCGTGATCTATACTTAGAAGACCCTCCCATAGACCACGTGAAGTTTCATGTTACCAAGGCAGTTGAAATAGCCGCTGCCAGTTCTCGCCATCGGGGCATCCTACAAAATGCATTGCCAATGTTAAAATAAAACCCATCGCGAACTATACATTATATTGTGTTATCTTTAAATCGACTAATGGTTGCCTACTTAAGGCCTGCGGTAAGGCTCCAAAGAACACCCTCGATGCTTCTACAAATCTAAAATGCATGCAAAACATGTTCATGGTGTTATGATGAAGTCTATGGAAGCCCAACAAAATCATATGCCAAATAATCCCAAGCTTACGCTTGCTTGCCTTGCATAGCTATAGTGTAAAAAAACAACCCATACTTACCGGACTTGCCAAAGAGCATATAAGAACTAAAAAGAAAAGAGATAAATGAACCTTGCCATGCACCATTTCGAAAAGAACCGATGATCGTAACCCATTTCCCAAGCTAACCAAGGGATATGTTGTAGACCGTATTTGCAAATGATCCAAATGAACATCAATGCCACTAAACGATAGGAAGAACTCCTTTATTTGTAGTAAATGAAACCTCCCCGCCACATATATTGATGTCGAAAGCACAAAAAGAACAACTGGCAATCCCCAAAACAGATGATCATCCATTCACTAGTCAATTAATACTTTGTTTGAGTTAGCTTCTAAAGGGCAACTACATTTCAAATTTTACGACAAGAAGACATCAAGCAAAGAATAAAAAAAATGGAAGCATCGCATTATTGTGGTAAGGAAAACTCGAGACGATAAATAAACACAAGCCACACAAATCCAAATGTTCTTCCGTATCCAAGCTAGCAAATTCGTGGAGAATCAACAACAGAATAAACTTATTAATGCATTAAATTAAAAAGCATTAACAACCAGAATAACTAGAAAACCATTTACAATGCAAGAAAAATGGAAAGCCATTTACAGTGCTCACCTTTGCTCTATGCGTGAAAACATACTCATGATGGACACCATGAACATGCTTGTAAAGCCATTTCAAGGTGAAGAAGTTCACATGCTCCCAATAAAATATGAAGCCTTCAAGAATGAAGTAATTTAAATTATTTGAAATATAATAGTCTTCCCAAAGTAAAAAATGAATGTGCAAGATCCCAAACAAGAAAAGCTTTCATTATAACCAAAAAAATCTGAATCCGCCCCTAAATAGTATCGTAAATTCAGTAATAGATTCGCTATGCTTATGTACCTCAAAAAATCTACATCATTGGCAACTTCACAAAGCACAATCTTTCGGTAACCATAAGATTTAAGCATGATGAAAAAAGAGGCAAAACAGAGGCAAACGTATTCGGGTTGATGGAGGAAATTACCGCCTCGCAAGAAAAGGCTCGTGAGCTTGGTTCAAGAGATGCTCAAGTTCGAGATTGATCTCGCACTGCACCCGGCTTCATATGCAAAATGCTCCAAACCCAACCCTTTTGGGAAGAAAATACATTACATCCTTACCCTGCTTTTTGCAACGCCATTAATCGTAGTAGCGCCCACCACTATGCAAAAGTAGAATGAATGGTGGTGGTGGGCAATGTCAGCCTCCAGCTCCCCGGGCCAGATTTTCATGGAATGGGGTGTCGGAATGTGGCGCCCGCCTCTTCGACTTGGCCCATTTAGGTTTAGGTCACCGTGAGGAAAAAATTATAAAAAATTAAAAATGCCCCTCATATTTTTGAGTATTTGTCAAAATGCCCTTCCATTTGAAGAAATTGTCAAAATGTTCCTTAATAATCAGGGCTACTTACACCATCATGATCTTTTTTGTTTTTATCAAGTAAGGCATTGCAAAATGGTTTGCCGCTCCAAAGTCTCTATATCCCTCGATTTTTTTCTCACAACTCAAGTAAATTCGCCCACATTTTGAGCATATGGATCCATGTTGTCTTGCTTAACCTAATTTTCTTTCTACGTAATCTTACCTATTTCTAACAACTGGTATACCCAAAGGTTCGCTTTCTCCCAAGAACAAGCTCACAGGTCATGCCTATACCGACAACTATAAAGCTATTTCGAGAACCGGCTTGTAATCTTCTTAGATCATTAGCAGAAGTTCAAATCTCCAAAATCACAAACTCATAGAAAACCAAGATCGCCGAGATGGGCGAAAGAATAAATATACTCTCCGATTTCTCCTCCCGGGTACCGATCTTTAAGGAAAACTATGTAATCTCGGCCTCTAATTTTAAAGTAACAATAATCCTCATAATCCTTCATTTTGTAAGGCAAAGCCATAGGCTAGAGTCGAGTTCTTTTCAACCTATCAGAGATGTAAGGATGCGGCCAACATGGGAAAGGGAACAAAATTGATCATGCTTTGACCGAGAATTAGAGCAATTTAGTAATTTTGCAACACAAGGGCATTTTCACAAATACCTCAAAATACGTGGGCATTTTTAAATTTTTCCAAAAATTAAAGGGGTATTTTTACTTAATAAGAGCATTTTTTAACATAATCATAAAAATAAGAGTCGATGCAAAATTTTAAGGCATAATCAATCGAATCTGCCTCTTTCTATTACCTCGATAATTTCTTTTGATGCGGGGATGCTTATGATTATGGTGATATGCTGCATAGCCCGACAAAATAAAAATAAAGTAAAAACCTGACACCACAATCAACATTTTTTTGCCAAGTAAGGAAGGTTTATCAAGCTTAACACCATAAGATGTTCCGAACGTAATGTAGTATTCCATTATCGCCATCACAAAATATACATCAATTTTCAAAATGATGATCTCCTAGAAAGTTGTAGAACACTCCTATGAGGAGTCACAAGTCTCCCCCGAAATCCTCATGTGAATTCTTTCTATGTACACTTAAGGTCGCTAAATGTTAACAAAATGAGCCGCCATAATTCTGCATTATGAAAGCCTTTCACCCCTTCCACAACTGCATACCATGTCTCTAAGATGTTATGAAGTCAACATCCCCAAAACCGAAAGATGCCAAAGCTGCCCTAAGATAAAGCACCGCAAAGGCACCTCTCTCTCTCTTAACTCAACTTCTCGGCTCCTTTTTTAGGGCTACAACTCGCAGGATTCCATTGCGCAGCTTACATTATGAAGCCAATTCAAAAATAGTTTAAGATCATATTATCATTAGCAAATCTACTAAGTAAAAATTTGTCTCCGGCACTTGATTCAATTTTAAAGATCAAGGGATCAACCCCGCCAATTAATCGAAAGTGTTTGGGGAGTTAAAGCGGTAAATGCTTTTTGTTTTAGGAGGAGTATTTTGGTAATTGCTAACTGCTGCATGGAAATTTACTTAAGAACCGTACACTATAAAAATGGTTCAATTCATCTAATTCTAGTCGACCGCCTAATGAGCCCATCTTGCTATGAACAATAATAATAATCTTCTTTTATATGATAGAATTAGAAGGAAACAGCCGGGCAAAAAGTTGGTAACTGTGAAATGATAGTCATGTGGATACATTGATTTTTGTTCACATTTACTTTTAATAAATTTGTTCACATTTACTTCTTTAATGCATTTGTTCACATTTTTTAAATTTGTCTACGCTACCTTTTGATGCATGACGCTTTTGTTCACATTTACTTTAAAAATTTGTTCACATTTTTACTTTTAATGCATGGTAGTATAATTACACTATGTCATGCCTCGTATAATGTTGTTGCAAGAAACATAGGAGCTTAGAGGTCAGATCAGAGACATGGAAGCCAAAGGTAAAGAAATTCTCCATGACCACAATTCAAAGAGAGCTTTTTTAGTCTTCTCTATTTATCTTTAGTTGAAGCTTATCTTAGTTCAAGCTTATTTTGTATTTTATATATTTGCATCGCTTTGTTTGTGGAGGGACAAAACAACAAAATGCAAATAAACTTCAAATTCATGGAATTAACCTAAAAGCATTATGAAATGGCAATCGAGAACCACATATATTTTACTTCTAGCCTTTGCAAAATACTTGATTATAAACGTCACATATATTTTACTCTAGACTTTACTCTAGCCTTTTGCAAAAATAATTGATTATAAACGCCTACTAAGTATAAATTTCATGTCCACTTTGCAATGTTCTATATTTTAAGGAATATCAAACTATCGATCTCAAATTTTCTTGTAACTACTATTTTGCTATGTGCATTTTGTTTTTTCTTCAATTCCATACCCACTTGTCCAAGTTAATTTATCCTCAAAACAGGAGTCGTGAACAAATTGAGGACGTGAAACTCAACACTAAATTATCTTGCCCAATTGTTGGAGCATTCATTCCAAACTTTCTGAGATATCCGGATATCGGAAACTTTGGATGAGCAAATTTTATCAGATTTGAAGTCGCCAAAGAATACAGCCGTAAGGATAAACATCGTATAGATACATGCATAAATCCAGATGCTTTTGTAGTGAGTCGAAATTAGTTACTAAGACGAAGTATCTCTCTCGTGTGTCCCATTATCGGGTTACGCGCTATTAATAATTTGGTACAGCGTTTCTTCCTGAGATCGGATCTTAGATGCCTTTTCCGATCAAAGTATCACGCCAGCTTGCTTTAAAGGTGTCACGCAATGTCGCTCAAATGACATGACCCCAGATAGGTAAGTTTTATCAGACCGTGATAAGTTTCGTGGAATCCTTTCCGATGAAAATGAGGAACTCGGGAGCAAAGAACTACGGAAGTGAATGCTAAGGGCACTTTACACAAATCCAAACCTCCACTTACGTGGTAGGAAGAAGAGATGAGGAGGTGGAGTTTGTCGAATTTAGAGCCCAGTGGTGCCCGAAATAGAGAAATGCTCGCACTGCAAGCCATTGAACGCTGTGCCTCTCGCTATCATACCCTCACAAGAGTCGCATCCTAAGGGTACTAGAGTCCCGTGGACCGGAAGAACCACCTCCACCGCTTGTATAAATTACATACCAAGATTACAAACTAACTTTCATTGTAAACTATGTGCTAAGAAATATAACATATTTTGATGATGCATTTTAAATCTGGAAATGGTTCCCTTCAACAAAGGCTTAAATTAGAGCAACTCTTTTCTGCTCCATGATTTCACACTCTTTGTCTTCCCCTTTGCGTTTAATTTTCTTAAGATTTATATTAAAGCTCAGAAAATCGCAGGGTCTCTTAACTTCTCGCCAGGATAGGTTCAATATCAGACGCTTTTATACCTTTAATAATGTTATGAATTCAGGCGATACGCACAAATTTGCCGCGATAAACGTTAGGTCATTTTAAGAGCGCTGCTGTCGCAGATGCTGCCAGACGCCGTAGTAACAACTATATCAGCGACGCTGGGCTTTTCCGCACGCCAAACCCCCGTGAATCAGCGACGCCAACTCAGCTTTTTTCACAGACG